>CM034156.1:230587032-231017417 GCA_019776745.2 Taxus chinensis | reverse complement strand
ATTTAAACATATTATCTTTCCAGTTTTGGGAGCCCTAGCCTTGGTATGTAGTTCCCCTGAGAACATGATGTTCAACTAACTTTAACATCAGTTCCTATTCAAGAAAATGCTGAACGCCAACTAAGCTCATTTACTTATTGACGAAACGCCCATATCAGAACACTGGCTTAAAAAAAGTTTTCATTTGAAATAGACATAAAATAATAGATCATGGTCGCTTAGCAACCGCTAGGCCATTACCTTTTATCTCTTCTCATTTTAAACACTATTGTAAGTTGTAGATAGCTAGGCTTAGTATGTAGTTGTCATTAATCGGAATGGTTTTCAAAACATATTTCCATCTTCCTAACAAAGAAAATGGTTAGTGGCGCTTTCTCCTTACTTATTGACGAACGTGTTTGTTTGGATTAGCGCCTAGGCTCAAAGTTTCAAATTTTGAAGAATAGTCATACAGTTACACAACTTTACAGTCTGGATGCTAGCCCTTATTAGTTTCCCAAATAAATTGTCAAAATTACCACATGGAACATTTAATTGGATAATAATTTAAATTAGTCAAACATATTCTAACAATGTAGGAGAAATCGATTTTGATAAAGATAGAACGTTTTAAATTTCCTGTATATTGTGAAAACTTTAAAAATATGTTTGGATTACTCTTCTATTTTATAAATATATTTTCTGTTATGCTGGTTCATATATGTGTATAATTATTGTTATTATGTTTATATTATGAAGGCGTTAGCAATGAAGAAATGTTTAATTTTTAAATTTTAAAAACATGGAAAAAAATAAGAATAGGGAATTCAAAATCCCCCTCATTTGATATTGAAATTTTAATAGCCACCTTTTTGATTATAGAGGGGGAAAGTGAAAATTTCAAATTTTCGTTATCACGCTCTCTTTTTCTACTTTTGAAATCTTCATGGAAATGTTGCTAAAACAAATATTAAATACCTTAGAGAAATAGTTGCGTAGTGTTTCTAATTTTTTTGGTCAATCAGCAATGCATGTCTTCAAAATAAAAAATACGAGTTTATACGACCGTATGTATTGCAGGGATGAATGCTCAAATCTCAGTTTTTTACATGCGATTATAATCTTGTTCACAGAGAAAGGCCACACAAAATAATCATAGAAAAGTTGCACACACAAAGGACTCATACGCGGAGGATAACAACCAAGGTTGTGAAAAGAATCACGTGATTGCTTGAATGATGGATAGCAAGATGGAGGGTTCACAGACAGCAAAAAGCATGAAATAATCTAGGATATTACTAAACTATGTTTCATAGTAAGGTGTACCTTTTTAATTGTGGGATATATTAGATTTCTATATCGATGGGTTCCGTGTTTCACGGAAAGTACAATCGTGATCCACACAATCCTGGCTTTGTCCTAATGAATCATGTTCCGCCAAGCAATCCTTTCTTTCTAGTTGTTTTTGATATCTGTGCCAAACTGCATTGGTCTTCATGAAAACTCACTTTTTTTTGCATTAACGAAAGCATTGTAATGATGATGTTCTATAGATTATCCTTTGTTTAACGCTTCCCATTTCGCCATTTTATCTCTCTTTGGATATTTTCATTTCTGAATTTTCCTTCTCATCCTACAATTTTTGTAGGATCATGATAGCTTTTGACACAGTCACTTTATTTTAATTTTATTTGGTCAGGAGAAGAAACCAAAAAAAATAGTTAATGTGTTCTCAAGATAATGCAAAGAGAAACCTTGCTGCATTAATGCATATTTCATTTTTTACATGGTTGCCGCTTAGATTTTAGGAAAACTATCGGAGGTTAAAAAATTAATCAAAACTATAAAATTATATTAATAATTCACGTATGATAATTATTTCCAATTATATACGGTTTCCATGTAGAATTAACCAAATGTAAGGTATTCATTCATTTTTATGGTATGTAATTGGGAAGTTAAAACACTTTTTTTATAATGCAAGAATATTATTAAATCTAGTTTAATAATAGGCATTTATAATTAATAGATTCTTCCTTTGAGGCCAACTAATCTATACGAAAATAAAACATAGTTTGAGGCTTCCACGATATAATAGGTTGTTTCCAAAAACATATGACGGAAACCCCATTCTATCTTCAATTACATACAAGAGTCGACATGGATATTTATATATCCTTATATAAATTCTTAGATTTAATTGTTATCTTTTCAATATGATTGTTCTATGATAAAATTTACCCTAGGAAAATTTTTCTAAACTAACATCCGTTAGACTTAATTCTAAATTTGGAAAAATATTCGTTTTCCTTGGACCCTTCGATCAGCTGTTTTATAAGGAAACACATGTTTTTTGGTCATAGCAATCGATTTCTTTTGTCAGATATTTATCTTGTTCTAGGTTATTACCAATTTAGATTTATTAAAACATCTTCATTATGGAAAATGATTTAATTTACGTTTAAGACTAGATTAGCAAGCTGCTAGGATGTGTGTAATGAGTAGCTAAAACATATATGGTAAAAAAATTGTTTATAGAATTCTCAGACGCGATGCCGAGTTTCTATTTTTTTCATAATGTAAATAATTATGCCATAATCTTGTAATAAGTAGAAAAAAACTATACGTTACTTGTATAAATATTAAAAGATACAATTTTACACAATATTTATGTACATGATATAAACGTCAGATTTAATTTTTATCTTTATAGCTTTTCAAGATGATTTTAGAAAAGACTAAAAATTGGAGATTTATAACATCCCCCCCTTAGCTCATTATGAACATGATATATTTCCATTTAGGAATAGCTTAGTGGCTGCATAGGTTTGCAAATCGCGTTAGATCAGTTTATTTAAACATGTAGGTATAATTCTTGGTCGCTAGTCCAGTTTTTTTTCTGGTCCAAATGTAAAAAACATTCTGCCAAAATCTCATAAGAAAGATAGGAATTTTAGACAATAGTTTTGTAACACACTGAAAAACCGATTCTAAACATTACACAACTTCATTAGAACATGATATATTTGCCTTTAAGTATAGCGTAGTAATCGCTAGAGTACAAAAGTCCCCCCCCCAAGTATACGTAAAACTATTATATAAATATAGATAATTTTTTACTGTTGATATTAAACGCTTTTTTTAAGACGATCTAAATGAAAAAGTTGCCTTACTCTAGCGACTGCTAGGCATAATCTTATTTGGATGAAGTTTCTTTTACTTTGCGGGACTCAAGGACCAGGTGGAGTTGGTATCGGAAAACACAATTTTTGGGTCAAGTGATTGCTTTGTATTTCTCTCGCGGTAAATACACTTTGTTATTTAAGGAAAAATCTTTTTTGGTTCAAGCGATCACTTGTTTATGTTTAAGAATAACTAGCGGTGTTAGGCTTCATCGAGGATATCAAGTCTCTATTATAATTAAGACTTATGGGGGGTAGATTAAACAAAATTCTGTAATGAAATAGTTTGAGCTAAGCGCACGCTAGGTTACTTCCCACTCTTAATATTTCGCGCTTAGGGTGGTGTATAATATATCAGTTCCAATTATGTTGATCTTAAGATCCGCTAGCTTGTGACAAACAAGTAATATTGGATCTAGAAGTCTCTAGGTTTTAGTAAACGAAAGTAGATATTATAAGCATAGCGAGGGGTAGAGGTATGCCAAAAATAAATATACGGAGCTAGTGAATACGTGGTAGTAAGAGCTCTTAGCGGCCACTAGGTTATGCCACAACATTATTGGGTATTCACTTCTGTATATCATTAAGACCTTACAGTGGGTGGATGAAACAAAATAAATTAAAATATTTGAGACTAAGCAAGCACTAGGGTACTTCACACTAAATAAAAGCTTAGTGGGGTCTCATCATCCTTGACCCAATTCTATTTGAGCTAGCGTCTGCTAGCTTATGGCACAAACTAATATTTGGATCTAGAAAAGTCTCTAGGTTGTAGTAAAAGAAAGTACGAGATTATAAGGATAGCAACGGGTCTATAGGTTATGTCAAAACATAATAATCCAATCTTAGTGATAGTGAATATTGGTATTAAGAGCTTAGTGGCCGTTTACGTTATGCCACAAACATATATTGGGTATATGCATTGTATATCATTAAGACCTATGGTGGATTGGATATTATTAAACAAATTAAATTTAAATAGTTTGAGTAAGAGGGCGCTTAGGTACTTCCAACACTATTATTCAAGCTTAGGGGTGCTAAAAATCTTTCCACATTACCAATTATATTTTGATCGATCTTCACTAGCTTAGTGGACACACCATAATATGTGGATCTTAGAAGTCTCTAGGTTTAGTTAAGAACGTAATTACATTAAAGCATAGCGGCAAGGCAGCTAGGATTACAAACATAATAATAATCTTAGTGAATACTGGTATTAGAGCTTAGCAGAAAACTATGTTATGCAACAACATATTACTGGGTATTAAAATTTGTTGTAGAGTCATTAAGACCTTATTTCCTTATGTGGGGGTTGGTTAGAAAAATTAAATTAGTAAATAGTTTGATATAGTGGCGTGGGTATTCCCACAATACAAATATTAGAGCTTTAGTGGGCGACTATATAGTAATCTATCCGTTTCCTAATATATTTAAGCTTAGAGGCCGCTACTTATGACACAAAATAATATTTGGATCTTAGAATCTCAGGTTTTAGTTAAAAGAAAATAAATATTATAAAGTATAGCAGTGGGTAGGTATGCCAAAACATAACTAATATATCTAGTGAATATAATATAACGAGCTTCGCGGTGCTAGTTATGCCACAAACATATTATTTTGGGATTCAATCTTTGAATAGTCATTAAGACCTTACGGTGGGTGGCTATTACAAAATTAAATTAAAAGAGTTGATGCTAAGTGGCGTGAGGTACTTCCACACTATAATATTTGAGCTTAGTGGGTGCTATAATCTATCCAGGTACATATTATATTGAATTCTTAGCGATACACTAGAAAAATTAAAATTTAGATTTATAACAAAGCTTCTTATGAACAGTATATATTTCCATTTAGGAAATAGCTTTAGTGCCGCTAGGGTGGCAATCGGTAGATCATGTTGTATTTTAAAAATTTGTAGTATAACTTCCTTGGTCGCTAGTCCAGTTTTTTCTTTGTCCTCAATGGAAAAACATTCTGCCAAAATCTCATAAGAATTAGAATTCCTAGACTATAGTTTTTGTACACATGAAAACATGATCGAAACATCCACAACTTCATTATGAACTGATATATTTTGCCTTTAAGTATAGCTAGGTAATCGCAAGTAACAACAAGTCAGTCATACTTAAACTATTATATAAATGTCTAGTTCATTTTTTACTGTTTATAACACGCTTTTTTTATCCGAGCTAAATGAAAAATGTTGCCTACTCTAGCGACGCTAGGCTAATAATTCTTAATTTGTGATGAAATTCTTCTTTTAACCTTTGCGGACTCAAGGACAGGTGATTTTGTTATCGGAAACACACTTTTTGGGTCAAGTGATTGCTTTGTTATTTCTCTCGTGTTAATACCTTTGTTTGTATTTTAAGAAAAATAGTTTTTTTGTTCAGCGATCACTTGTTTATGTTTACGAATAACTTAGCGGTCGTTAGCTTCATCGAGTTAAAAATCACGTTCTATATCTTAAGACTTATGGGGGGTTAGATTAAAACAAATTAAATAAAATATTTTGAGCTGAAGCGCACGCTAGGTAACTTTCCCACGATATATTTTCGAGCTTCGTGGGCGTTATAATCTATCCATTTACCCAATTAGTTTTTGATCTTAGCAATCCGCTAGCTTGTGAAAACATAATATTTGGATCTAGAAGTCTCTAGTTTTAGTAAAAGAAAGTAAGATATTATAAGCATATCGATTGGAGGTTAGCCAAACATAATAATACGCTCTTAGGGAATACTGGTAGTAAGAGCTTAGCGGCCACTAGGTTATTTAAGCCAACACATATTATTTGGGTATTCAATTCATTTGTAATATCATTAAGACTTACCGTGGTTTGGATTAAACAATTAAATTAAAATAATTTGAGCTACATCAAGCACTAGGTACTTCCACACTAATATTTCAAGCTTAGTGGGTGTTTATAACTATCCATTGTACCCAATTATATTTTTGAGCTTAGCGTCTCTAGCTTATGGCACAACATACATATTTTGGATCTTAGAAGTCTCTAGGTTTTAGTAAACGAAAGTAGATATTATAAGCATAGCGAGGGGTAGAGGTATGCCAAAAATAAATATACGGAGCTAGTGAATACGTGGTAGTAAGAGCTCTTAGCGGCCACTAGGTTATGCCACAACATTATTGGGTATTCACTTCTGTATATCATTAAGACCTTACAGTGGGTGGATGAAACAAAATAAATTAAAATATTTGAGACTAAGCAAGCACTAGGGTACTTCACACTAAATAAAAGCTTAGTGGGGTCTCATCATCCTTGACCCAATTCTATTTGAGCTAGCGTCTGCTAGCTTATGGCACAAACTAATATTTGGATCTAGAAAAGTCTCTAGGTTGTAGTAAAAGAAAGTACGAGATTATAAGGATAGCAACGGGTCTATAGGTTATGTCAAAACATAATAATCCAATCTTAGTGATAGTGAATATTGGTATTAAGAGCTTAGTGGCCGTTTACGTTATGCCACAACATATATTGGGTATATGCATTGTATATCATTAAGACCTATGGTGGATTGGATATTATTAAACAAATTAAATTAAATAGTTTGAGTAAGAGGGCGCTTAGGTACTTCCAACACTATTATTCAAGCTTAGGGGTGCTAAAAATCTTTCCACATTACCAATTATATTTTGATCGATCTTCACTAGCTTAGTGGACACACCATAATATGTGGATCTTAGAAGTCTCTAGGTTTAGTTAAGAACGTAATTACATTAAAGCATAGCGGCAAGGCAGCTAGGATTACAAACATAATAATAATCTTAGTGAATACTGGTATTAGAGCTTAGCAGAAAACTATGTTATGCAACAACATATTACTGGGTATTAAAATTTGTTGTAGAGTCATTAAGACCTTATTTCCTTATGTGGGGGTTGGTTAGAAAAATTAAATTAGTAAATAGTTTGATATAGTGGCGTGGGTATTCCCACAATACAAATATTAGAGCTTTAGTGGGCGACTATATAGTAATCTATCCGTTTCCTAATATATTTAAGCTTAGAGGCCGCTACTTATGACACAAAATAATATTTGGATCTTAGAATCTCAGGTTTTAGTTAAAAGAAAATAAATATTATAAGTGGTACTTCCACACTATAATATTTCGAGCTTAGTGGGCGTTATAATCTATCCAGTTACCCAATTATGTTTTGATCTTAGCATCCGCTAGCTTGTGACAAACAATAATATTTGGATCTTAGAAGTCTCTAGGTTTTAGTAAAAGAAAGTAAGATATTATAAGCATAGCGATGGGTAGGTTATGCCAAAACATAATAATACGATCTTAGTGAATACTGGTAGTAAGAGCTTAGCGGCCACTAGGTTATGCCACAACATATTATTTGGGTATTCAATTCATTGTATATCATTAAGACCTTACAGTGGGTTGGATTAAACAAATTAAATTAAAATAATTTGAGCTAAGCAAGCACTAGGTACTTCCACACTAATATTTCAAGCTTAGTGGGTGTTATAATCTATCCATTTACCCAATTATATTTTGAGCTTAGCGTCTGCTAGCTTATGGCACAACATAATATTTGGATCTTAGAAGTCTCTAGGTTTTAGTAAAAGAAAGTAAGATATTATAAGGATAGCAACGGGTAGGTTATGTCAAAACATAATAATACAATCTTAGTGAATATTGGTATTAAGAGCTTAGTGGCCGCTACGTTATGCCACAACATATTATTTGGGTATTTAATTCATTGTATATCATTAAGACCTTATGGTGGATTGGATTAAACAAATTAAATTAAATTAGTTTGAGCTAAGAGGGCGCTAGGTACTTCCACACTATAATATTTCAAGCTTAGTGGGTGCTAAAATCTTTCCAATTACCCAATTATATTTTGATCTTATCTTCCACTAGCTTATGACACACCATAATATTTGGATCTTAGAAGTCTCTAGGTTTTAGTAAAAGAAAGTAATACATTATAAGCATAGCGGCAGCTAGGTTATTCCAAAACATAATAATACAATCTTAGTGAATACTGGTATTAAGAGCTTAGCAGACACTATGTTATGCCACAACATATTACTTGGGTATTTAATTTGTTTTATATCATTAAGACCTTATGGTGGGTTGGATTAGAAAAATTAAATTAAAATAGTTTGATATAAGTGGGCGCTAGGTACTTCCACACTACAATATTTCGAGCTTAGTGGGCGCTATAATCTATCCAGTTTCCTAATTATATTTTAAGCTTAGAGTCCGCTAACTTATGACACAACATAATATTTGGATCTTAGAAATCTCTAGGTTTTAGTAAAAGAAAATAATATATTATAAGTATAGCAGTGGGTAGGTTATGCCAAAACATAATAATATGATCTTAGTGAATACTAATATTAAGAGCTTCGCGGCTGCTAGGTTATGCCACAACATATTATTTTGGTATTCAATTCATTGAATATCATTAAGACCTTACGGTGGGTTGGATTAAAAAAATTAAATTAAAAGAGTTTGAGCTAAGTGGGCGTTAGGTACTTCCACACTATAATATTTTGAGCTTAGTGGGTGCTATAATCTATCCAGTTACCTAATTATATTTTAATCTTAGCATCCACTAGCTTATGACATAACATAATATTTGTATCTAAGAAGTCTCCAAGTTTTAGTAAAAGAAAGTAATATATTATAAGCATAGAGGTGGGTAGGTTATGGCAAAACATAATAATACGATCTTAGTAAATATTGGTATTAGGAGCTTAGCGGTTGTTAGGTTATGCCATAACATATTATTTGGGTATTCAATTCACTACCTGTTATGTATCACAAACATGATATGCTATTTTAAATAAAGATATTTCAAGCTTAGCACCCATTAAGTTATGCTACCACATAATTGTTGGAACCTAGATGTAGTTAGGATTGAAAAAATAAATTGAGGTATTAAGAGCTTAGTGGCCACTAGGTTATGCCACAATATAGTATTTGGGTATTTAATTCACTAGATTATGTATCGTAAACATTATATGTATCGCAAAGAAGATATATAAAAATTAGTTGCATTCATTCTATGATTTTAAGATTTGAAACTAGGATATTTTGATGATAACTCTTCAAAAAAATTACATGAGGAATCAGTCCATGATAAGTCTTACATTAGTGAACTCCCATGATGATTACAAGAAACTTATCTTACTAAATATATGTCAAAATATGGGGAAGAGCTATAATCAGCTTCACTTCACCCACAAATACTTCCTATATCTATACACTTCACTATACAGAAAGCCACTCCGACCCTTAATCAAAAATTAAATACAAATGCATCTAGGAAAGATTAGGCCATTTGGCCTCTTGGCTCCACGTCGTTGATGATCTCAACTTTCGCATCCCCTTTACTCTGATCAGAGGAGGAGGACGAATCAACACAACATTCCAACATTTTCACTTTAGTGCAAGCAGGGAGTTATATACCCTGATTTTCCGCAACTTCCTCCATACCATGCATAATTGCTTGCATCCCCCCTATCAAGGCATGGACATGATACTAAAGGCTGACTAGACACTCTTCCAAATTCTCATTCTCCTTATGTAAGATAAACTAGCCCGAAGAGTTGGATAATATGTTTGTCGCATTCAACCCTTGCGCCATGTCAAAAACTTTCCTCCACCCTTTAGACTAGTTTGGGTCAAGCATTAGCTTACGCATGCTCTCAAAAATATCACCATCTTCTTCTTCTTCGAATCGCTCTGAGATTGACCAGTCCTTCTCGAGATAATTCTGCATAGTTGTGTTTTGAATTTCCCATCCATCTAAGAAGTAAATGATTCCTTGGTGTCCTTGTCTATCATATCTCTCTGCCTCTTCCTTCTAGGACCACACTTCAATCTACCCAAGAAACCACCAACACTCTTGTCATCATCATAGAGAGACAGTAAGCACAATGACCAAAAATGAAAAGAGGAAAGGGGTAGTGAAATGTCCAATCGACCCAGAGATATAAATCCACCAGCGCACAACACACGAAAGGAGGTAAGTGTGATAGTAATGAAGATCATTGATTAGATATCCTAATCATAAATATCATTCTTCCCATTAAAAATCTTAAATGCCCAACGTCATCTTACATGTCGAATGGTTATAACCCTTAATCGATTATGTCTATCGCACGAATGCAATCTATCGATGTCATAAATGACCATTAAATCCATAGATTCCATATCCTCTTATCGCTACCAAAAAAGGTTACCCCTCATAATAATCTAACAATGTTTATTAAAATCTTATAAGTCGCTACATTTTGACAAATTAAAGTAAGTTGTTTTGAGCTTATCGACCTCTAAGTTAATCAACCACGTTAACTTTTAAGAAATTTATAGCAATCAAGATCTGTATAAATTAGTCGACTTTATTGTATGATTTTAAGATTTCAAATTAATATATTTTGAGCATAGTACCCGCTAGTTTATTTCACCATACAATATTTGCAACCTATCGGTGGTCAGGATTTGATAAATTAAATTAAGATATTCTCAACATAGCGACCACTAGGTTATGCCACAACATAATATTAGGATCTTAACAGTCTCTAGGTTTCAATAAAAGAAATTAAGAACTTAAGAATATAAATATTTTGAGATAAAAAAATAATAGTATTCAACAAACAAAAGAAATCCATTGACTTTTGAGATCTTTATAGCAATCAAGACCAATATAAATTAGTTGAGTTTTTTGTATGCATTTAAGATTTGGAATTAAGATATTTCGAGCTTAGCGCCCACTAGGTTATGCTACCACGTAATATTTGGATACTACCATTGGTTTCAAATACTTTGAGCTTAGCATGTGATAGCCTTTACCATAACATATTATTTGGAGATTGAATTTGCTAGGGTTCAATAATTCATAGCTATGATATTTTACAACAATTAATAAATTACAGGAAGATATTTTGAACTTAGCTGACGTTAGTTTAAAAAATGACAAAATATATGGAGGTTATGGTCAATAGGATTAAACAAATTAAATTAACATATTTTGAACTATGCGGAGACTAGGTACTTCCATAACATATTATTTCGAGCATAATGGTTGTTATCATTTAACATGTTACTGAATGATATTTTGAGCTTAGCGTCTGTTAGATTATGACACAACATAATATTTGGTGCTTAGCGCTCACTAGGTTTAAACAAAAGAAATAATATATTATTAGCTTGGATTTCGATGGGTTACGCCAAAACATAATATTTGGATCTTAATGGTAACTAGGATTTAGCAAATTTGAATCAACATAGTTTGATCTTAGTGGTCGTTAGGTACTTAAACAATATATTATTTTGATCTTCGTGACCGCTAGGTTTTGCCACAACATTTTATTTGGTGATTTCATCACTAGGGTTTAATAATTCATGGTTAATATATTTTACAACATCTAGAAAATTAGAGGTACATATTCATAACTTTTCTAGTGCTAAACCCACACTATAATATTCAGAGTTTAGTTTTCGGTAGCACCTAATTAGTAAGATAATTATATTTAGATATTAGACAACGATATGTTATGCCACACCATAATTTTTTTTAGCTTTTTGGTCATTAGGTTTTATCAAAATAAAGTAGGATACTGTAATCTGAGAAGCCGTTAGGTTATACCAAGACATAAAATTTGAAGCATAATGATCTTAAGGATGTAAGAAAACTCATTAAGATATTAGGAGCTTAGCTGCAACTACGATATGCCAAAACATAAAACTATTTGGAATTAGAGTAAAAGGGGGTTTTCCCAAATGACCCGCATACTTGCACAAAAAATCCCTCACATCTAGATATTACAGTGAAACAAGAAGAGAACAATCTTGTATTCACCAAAACACACACAAAAAAATTCCCAAACCGGCCAAAACTAAATTACATTTTATGGATATTTATGAGAGTAGTTGCTTCATCCTTAGCATTGGCAGTAGGGCTTCATTGAACCAACACGTTCACTAACTTAATGTGTTTCAATAATTATTCATTGATTTGCATCCAGGTAATGTCCACGTGACTTTTCCATTCCTTGATAACAGATACTGAGTGTAACATAATATTTAATGGCCTCGTGTGGATCATGAGAGATCTTCTCTAAATGTTCCTTGTGTTATGAAGCTACAGTGGGGGAGCCCATTTTCTATGATAGAGGAGAATAGGGGTAAGCCGAGGAGAGATCTCATAACACATATGGAATTTATGAGTCCATGCTAACTTCCATGCAAAAAGGTGGGAGGTTATTCGCACATGCTTTCATGATCAGGTGAGTTGAATCAGTTGTAGCCATTACAATATCATTGGAGAGGAGAGGAGAAGCCAAAGAAGCATCAACAAGAGGTGGAGAGGAAGTACATAACGCGTCCATAAGCGGTTCAGAGACCTTAGGAGAGTGCTTCAAGGTTTCTGAAGGGTTATGATCCACCAGAGAAGACAAGGGAGACCTGTTAGTGTAAATCTACAGTACCCCCTAAATGACCTTCAGATCTGCTGTACATAATTGGGTCATTTAGTGTGATTGCACAACATTGAGTTTTCTCCAAGGTGTGAGACCTTGCAAGGTGATAAAAATATCCAGATAAAGTTGGTTCTTACCCCTCTGTTTAGGTGTATGCATAATTTTGTAGAGGTTCAATGCTAAATCCTACTCTAAATTCCAAGGAGACAGAGTTAAAGATGTAAAAAGGGAAACAAAACTAAGCTAAAATGGTGATACAACAAAGGAGTGATGAAATTCTGTTTTGCAAATAAACACAGATCATAAAAATGCAACACATAACATGCACAGATTGCCAAGATATAATGAAGGATCAGAAGACAATAATAACACATGAAAGGATTGAAAAATCATTCACAGAGCATACATTATCATTCCCAGTTTTTAATACGATGCATTACAATGGCAAGGAGGAAAAAATATGTGTTGCATCATGTATGAGAGGTCTTAAACTCCACGAATCCACTTGCTAAGGAGAAAAGGGGAGCCTGCAAGAGAAAAATGTCCAATAGAAAAAAGGATCGAATCCTTTCCATTTATAATTGAAGCAAAGAGAGAGAGAAAATAGAGGAGGAAGTAAATCAGATCTCTAGGCACAACCACCTACCATTAATCCTTTCAAATCACCCTGCAAACCCAACAAATCAAGCTTTGTTTCTGCCTTGCATGCTGGAAAAACAAAAATAGTAAATAGAATAAAATGTTGTCTTCGAAGCAATCTGATCTCACATTTATGGTGTGAGAAGACATTTTAAACATTTTCTCCATCAAAACCTGCAAAAAATGATGTTTTTATGCCTCCAATGCATAGAGGAGATCGATATCTTTCTAACGAGTCTAATTTTTCCCAAATCTAATCTCTGGATCGAAAGATATACCCATCTGAAGATTTAGGGCAAAATTAGGGCATAAATTTGGGCACAAATTTCGAGGCAAAAAAATTAGGGCACACTTGGTGGAAAAATCAGATTTTGAAAATGGGTCCACGGGCCAAAATTTGAATTTTTACATTTCCCAAAAATCTCCACACCTCCACCGCTCCGAGACACGTGGCATTGCCTGGTTCGCTGATGGGATGCAACCTTCAAAATAACATGTTGATGCAAAATCACAGCACCCCTGGATGCAGATCAGGCTTCTAGGTTGATCACTCAGGCATCTAGTGTGATTGCACAACATGGAAACCTCTCTCCAAGCGTGGGACTTGTGAAACTGAGAGAGGAATCTCCAGAGAAGGCTGGTTCCTATTCCTCTGTTTAGATGCACACGAAATATGCAGAGGGTTTTCTCAAAACCTAATCTAATTCTGCCAAGGAGAAAAGGTAAGAAGATGCATAAGGTAAATCTAAGCTAATAGAGGTGATGCACCGAGGAATGAAGAACACCTATTTTTCCAGTGAACACAGACCATTTGAATGTGATATAAGATCATGCACAGATGACAAAACCTGCAGTGAAAGACCAGGAGGATGCAAAAATGAACACAGAGAGGGCTGAGAATCATCCACAGACATGCATTACTTGCTCCAAAGATTGATATAATACACTACAGAATGCCATGAGGCAGAATAGTATTACAATTCAAATGAGAGGTTCGAACTCCACAAATTCGCCTGAGGAGAAGAAGGGAGAGGCAAAACAAAAAAATGTTTGACCTCTGAAAAGAAGCTCCTCTTTACAATATATAGAAAGAATGAGAGAGGGAAGAGAGAGAGGAAAGCCAAATCTACCCCAACCACCTCCAGGTTGTATTCCATTCATCTCATTATGGCAGAAGCGGCGGATCCTGGCAAAACGGCGGGCTGTCTAACAGAAGCGGCGAACTATCTGCTGCATTAAAGTTGTTTGTTGAAGCATTACTTCTGCTTGTTATTTCACGCTAGAGGCGTTTCTTGATTTTCTCTCTCCAAACTGAACCAAAATGCAATATTGACCCCGAAATCGTGTAGAGAATTTTACCAGCTTTCCATTGATATAAAGAACGTGCCAATCCGAGCTCTGGATCGAAAGTTATGGCGATCTGAAGATTTAGGGCAAAAACGGGCCAAAACGTGTTTTGAAATCTTTCCTGCGCTCTGCCACCTGGATGACACGTGGCACGTGTTGATTGGATGAGAAATTCTCTCTCCTCTACCTTTCGCGGGCTTTCCTTTTGAAATTTCCTTGTGGGCCCCTTAAACTTGGACACGTGGCGCTATTTCATTGGTTCGGGTCAGTGCTCGAAACCTCACCCTTTGACTTTTGGACTATCTCCCTTGTGACACGTGTCATGATTTGATTGGTCCGCGGGTTTGTCGGCTTTTCGCGCCCTTCACGTCTTTGCGGCCCAGATGTCCCAGTACGAACTTTCTCTATTTCGGCCGAACCGGCCAGTTCGCATCTATTTGTCCCAAATGTCCCAGTGCTTCGTGGGACAAATTCTTCCGATTCGCCCGATCCGGTCGATTCGCGTACTTCTGGCCCAGATGTCCCTTTGCTTCACGGACTATTTGTTCTCATTTCGGCCGATCCGGCCGGTTCGCGTACTTCGCGTACTTGTGTCCCGTTTGTCCCGGATGAAGACTTGGGCAAATTTTTCCTTCTTTCGGCCGATTCGGGCATTTCGCGTCCCGCGCGTACCTATGGCCCAGATGTCCCTTTGCTTCACGGGCCGCCTAGAAGCTTTTTGGCCGATCCACGCCTAGATGTCCCAAATGTCCCGACTACTCCTAGGACTAGGACTTAGCCATTTTTCGTGATTTTTCCTGTTTCAATCTACTTGCCTGGAACTGCAAAACTCTGATGCATGTTATCGAAATTTACCCTGGGGGGTGAAATTTTGACAACATAACATTCTGCCCCTTTTCACCACTTTGGAAAATTTTCCAAAAAACCTCCATGGCCTCGCTGCTCTGAGGCACGTGGCACCTTCTGGTTGCTTGGTGAGGATGCGCCTCACCTTTTCACCTTTGCACCTTTTTTGGTTTTGGCAAAAAACTAAAAATATTTCCGCCGGTCCGACTCCCGCCTTTGACTGGACACATGGCATCTTTTGCTTAGCTCAGTGGGGATGCACTCCTATTTTTTCCCTTTTTGCTTTTTGACCAAACACCAAAAAACTCCAAAATCCTCCCGACGCCCGCTGCTCCGCCCTGACATGTGGCATCTTTTCATTAGCTACGGGCATGTCTAGGAAAAATTTCCCCTCCAAACTCCGCCAAGCCATAACTCGAAATTTACAAGGAGTTAGGAGGAAAATTTTACCTTTCTGGAAAGATGAGAAAATTCTTTATCTGATGGAATCATACCTGAAAAATTTTGAGTCCCTGAAGCATGCAAAAAATTCATTTTAAGTACCAGCAAAGGAAAAGGAGGAGGAGTTAGCCCAAAATAAGCATGTGCTTATTTTGGATAACACTTTTGGCAACTCAGAGGGGTCATCTTCCTGCTAGATGAAATGACCAGCTGCTTTGAAGCCTCCATTGGGCATGGAGTCATGAAATCAACTACTTGTTACTCTCAATTCATTAGAAAATATCTAAGATGAAGATTGTGAGAGTAGAAAAAATACTTTGACTTGGAACATGATCTACAAAAGATGCATCCTTGGGGCAACAAAACCTATGCTAAATCAATTAGGGAAATGTAAATCTAAGCTACAACAAAATAATGTGCATAAGCACTTGGAGAAATGAAAAAATCTAAGCTAATATGTACAAGGTGAGAAGTTTCCCTTCTAGTAACAATGCTTTAGATGGATTCCATTAATTGGAATCTGCAGTTCCTCACCATTCAATGTAGACAATTGGAAGGCATTGTTGTTTTTGCATTTTGTGACCATGTAGGGGCCACTCCAAATGGCATCAAATTTTGAATGCCTTCCTATATTTTCTCGGTCTGCATCCCATTTCAACACTAAATCTCCAACTTGGAAAGTCCTAGCCTTAGCTTTCCTATCAAAGCTTCTCTTGATCAATGCTTGGTCATTTTCCATTTTTTGGGCTGCATGCTCTCTGATTTCTTAGAGTTCCGTCAATTCTGCTTATCTAACCTCCATGGGCTCACACTCCAACATTTCCAATTGTTTCATGAGTTCTAATGTTGGCAACTCAAGTGATATAGGTAAGACTGCCTCTTTCCCAAAAACAAGTCTAAATGAAGAGTTTCCTGTGGATCTCTTGGGAGTTATCCTATCAGCCCATAGAGCTGATTTGAGCTTAGTTTACCAAGTCCTCTAATTTTCGTCAAGAGTCCTCTTGATGATACTTAATAGATTCTTGTTTGTGGACTCAGCTTGGCCATTACCTTGAGGGTAATAATTTGATGAAGTGCTCAAATAGATCCCATTTCTAACAACCCATTTAGTTACCTTTGATCCTATGAATGCCAATTTATTATCTAATATTATAGTGGGAGGTATACCAAATCTGGTTTTTATCCCTTTATAGAAGTCTAGAATGCTAGATTCATTTGCCTCTTTGAGTGCCACCGCCTCAGTCCATTTGGTGAAGTAGTCTATTGCTATTAGAATCCATTTTTACCCTTGGTTTGAGTTTGGATTAATTACCCCAATGAAGTCCAAACCCCATTGCATGAATGGATGGTCAACTGATATCGGGTGCAATGGAAGGGATGCTAACCTCTCTTTTCCTGTGAAGAATGCACAATTCTTGCACCTCTTAATCCACGCATAACAATCACTAAACACTTTGTAATAACCAACCTTCATGATCTTGAGATTTTTCACTCTTGGAGAAAAATGACCCCCAGCTGAGGGCTGCAAAGTTTGGAACAAACCTTCGAAAAAAATTGATTCTTCCCTTAATCCACGCATAACAATCACTAAACACTTTGGGCCAATAATAACCAACCTTCATGATAGATTTTTCAGAAATTATGGAACTCTTTTAATCAACAACACTCCATTGATATCCTTTTTGAACAAGATGTCATCAACAAGTACATACGAAATAGCCTATAATCTGAAGTGTATTATTTTGGCTTTGTTCATCTCTAGAGGGCATAGGCCTATTTATAAGAAGTGCATTATGTCTTGAGTCCTTTGAACATCTCTTATTCTTCTCTTTTCTTGACTCAAGGTCAATTGCTCACACAATCCCTTTCCTTAAACCAGCTTGGTGACTTTGATCTCAATGTCATACTCCATGACACAAGTAATCCACCCTGCACGTTTTTCACTTAGATCTTTGTTGAGGAGGAAGTCTTTAACTCCCACATGAGAAATCAACAGTTGAACCTTGTTATTTGAAACTAGATGCTTAAATTTCTTCAAGATCCTAATCACTACAAGAATATGCTTCTCAATGAATGAATACCTTACTTCATTATTCTCTAAGTTTTTACTAAAGAAGGCAATTCGCTGCTCTGCATTTTCTTCATTCTGTTGTACTAAAATTGCAGAAATTGTATCACCACCACCAAATGCATAAAGGATGAAGTCTTTGGAGAAATATAGGTTAATGAGAGTTGGAGCCTGTGAGATAACTTCTTTGATTGCATCAAAACTTGCCTTACCTTCAGCTATCCATTTGAATGCCACACTTTTCTTCAACATCATAGTTATTGGCTTGACAAGGGCTGCAAAGTTTGGAACAAACCTTCGAAAAAATTTGATTCTTCCTAAGAAACTTTTAATATCCTTCTTATGACTTAGCAATGGCAGTGCTATTATTGCTTTAACCCTCTCTAGATCAATTACTAACTCTTCTTTAGAAACAATGTGGCCTGGGAGCTTGCCTTCTTGAGCTAGGAATATGCATTTTTTGGGATTCAAGGATACCCAAAATCTTCTACATCTTTGGAACATTTATCTCAAATGAAAGAGATAGTCTGCTACACTTTTATAAAATACAGTAATATCATCTAGGTATATCAACACTATTTTGTTGATCAATCCGTTGAATGTCATATCCATTTCCCTTTGGAAACTAGCTCTGGCGTTAGACAACCCAAATGACATTTTTCTCTATGCATAGGTTCCCCATTTGGTGGTGAAGGTTGTTTGAACTAATCATCTTCCTTTATCATGATCTGATTATACCCTGAATAACCATCTAGCAATGAAAACCTATCAGAGCCAGCAACAACTTGCAAAATTTTCTCCATCGAAGGAAGTGGGTAGTGATCCTTTAGGGATGATCTGTTCAAATCTCTAAAGTCTACACACAACCTGATTTCTCCACTCTTCTTTCTAACTGGAACCAAGTTTGTAACCCAGCTTGAATACTTGATGGGGAATATGATACTTTCCTCTATGGGGAAATCAGGTTATTCAATTCCTTCTTCATGAGAGGCTCAATGTGTGGATTGACCGCTCTCTGTTTTTTCCTAATGTGCTTAGCAGTTGGATCTAGTTCAATTATGTGTTGAGCTAGCTTGGGATTGAAACCTCTCAAGTCTTCATAGCTCAAAGAAAATACATCTGGGAACTCTTGGAAAAGTTTCATGAATTCATACCTTTCTTTCTCGATTGCCACTTTACCAATTTGAAGTGACTTGCCTTCTCCAACTGAGATGGGCTCTGAATCCTCTCCCTTGACTTGAATGTTTGCTTTCTCCTTCCTAAATTGATCATTATGATTGAAGATAGACTCTAAAGTCACAAGTCCTTTTGGAAATTTTTTGGTTCTCAGTTGTACCACTTGATCATTGTACTACTGTCCCAACTTTTCCTAATTTTTGGCTGAGAACTCAGCTTCCTCTTGTAAGAAATTAATGATTTATCGGTCACTCTCAAACACTTGCCAACTTGCATTATTGTCTGGCACTGATGGCCTCATAATCACATGGATGTTTGGTTGCATTTTATCTCTTTTGATACTCTCCACACCATCAAAAGTTTCTTCAACTGCTGCAAGCCTATCAACAGCTTGGTTCTCTTTTCTAGGGATGGAGTTGATTCCAAAGCCCTCAAAATCTTAAATGAGATCCCACACCCTATTCCTATAACTTTTGAGAAATTCATTCTCGGCAGCATGTTTTCCTTTAACTTTATTAACAATCAACTCACTATCACCAAAGACTTGTAATTTTTGGATGCCTCTCTTCCTTGACCAATGCAATCCATTTATCAAAGCCTCATATTCAACAGTGTTGTTAGAACATGCAAACTAAAAGCTAAAAGCTGAATAATACTTAATGCCTTGAGGTGAAACAAGCATAGCTCCTACTCCTGCACCTTTTCTACTTCTTTATCCATTAAAGAAAAACTACCATACCTCATTATCATCTCTATGGTCTGGCTTGGTGATGCTAAGAAGAGGCTGATTTTCTTCATGCATGTAATAAACTCCTAGTTTAGATTCCTCCATTTCCTTATAGGGATTAAAAGCATGTACCTTGCTTGCCCATTTGTCAAGAGTCAAATTTGGAATGCTTCCAACTTTGGTGTCAGCTTCATGTGTGCTTGGATAATCCTCTTGATCAATGAACAGTTGGCATTGATTGGGCTTGGAGTATGAGGCTCAATGTGAAAGTTTGCAATAGGTTTGGACCTGATTGTGGCCTTGGCTCCATACCTTTTCATAAACAACATGTGTGACCAATCAGAAGATAGGTAGCCTCTAATTCTAGCTATGAAATCCCTTGACAAACATATGGAAAAGAGTGGTGGCAAATCTATAACAAACACATCTTGCAAAACAGTGACATTGGGGCATGCATGTAAAGTAAGGCTCAAATATTTGATTACCCCAACTGTTGTTACTGTTGTCCCATCTAATTACACCACCCCCTTGGGTATGACTTCATATTCAAGGCCCAAATGATCGGCTATTTTCTTAGGCATCACAGAACTACTTGCCCCAAAATCAATCATATAATTATGTACTAGTTTATCCCTAATGATCAATGAAACATAGAATGGAGGGGGCTTCAAATTTTTACCTTGCTATCCTCCATGATTCCCCTCAGGCTGAGTAACATTTGTGAGTACCTTCTCTTGCATATGAGCTAGCTGATTTGAGGTTGACCAATTCTTCATGGCAGCTTGTAATAGGTCTCTTTATCCTGGGATGGATAGTGACTCCCACATAGATATGTTCACATTGGTATTCTTAATTTGTTCAATGATGTTAAATGGGGATGAACCTTTCCTTTGCTACCTTTTAGTCTGCACATTTTTTCTTGTACATGGGTTACAAAAGCTGACATTTGAGCTGGTCTAGAAGGTGGCTTGGTCTTTCCTTGCACATTTGGAACTGCATTTTGCTTGCCTACACCTTTTGGAGTGATGGAAGGTTGTGAATCACTTGGATCTAATGACTACCCTTCACCAATATTCCTCCTCTTTGATCATTTGTTAGCTGCTACAGTCTGAGAAGGTGTTTGATTCAAACCAAAAAAAAAATCATCTTGCCAATTCACAAGTGTAGTCTCATTTGGAGTTGTATCTTGTTGAGATGTCCCTTGTTGTTGGTTTGTTTCTCGACTCGCTTCACTCTCTACAAAATTTGTTGTCACCATGAAGGATTGATTTAAAGCACCATTGAAGCATATAGATTGGATGTGAGGTTCATTACATGGGAAACACCAGTCATACTCTTGAGCTATATTATTTTGCACTGGAACTAAGGCTTTAGAGGTAGATGCAACATTGGGGTTATAGGGCTGAAATGGTCTATTTGTAGGAGGCCTTACTTTATTTTGATTTTCAGCTGGGTTGGGTCACCTATTAGGCTGATATGGTTGTCTATTAGGCTGAGTTTGAGGATGATAAGAAGGCTTAAAACTTTGAGCTTGTTGTCTCTTGAGCATAACCAGCTCATTGCCCAAATTTTGTAATTGTTTCATAACTTATTGAAGCTCATTTGAGGCACTAGAGGATGAAGTAGAAGTTTAATTTGAACTTTGACTTCTAAGAGTGGGAATGGGAGCTAAAGTAGGTGCTTGACTAGTACTTGGGCTTCCCAACTTTGGATAAAAGGGCATAGGAGGCCTAGGTGTAACTTTACCAGCTTGGATCAAACAATTCTCAGCCCTAATGGCAATGTTGTAAGCTGCAGGTAGATTTGCACCTCCCATGGATTGGATCAACATAGAAATTTTAGAATTTAAAGCCTTGAGAAAGTATAAGAAATCACCTTGAGCTATTGGCCTCACTGCCAATGGGTTTTTATTCCATGTTCTTTGAAATCTAAAATTGAAGTCTGTTAACTACTCATTGGGAGTTCTCTGGATAGTTTTCAGTTGCTCCAATAAATACAAGTTGTCCCCTTTCTCTCCAAATTGGTTATAGAGGGCTGTGTACAATTGGTTCCAATTTTGGATAGAGCTTTCCTCAAGGCTCCTTAACCATTACAAGGCTTTCCCTTTGAATGAAAATGCCAAAAATTTGACAGCAATTTCCATCTCAACAATCTCATGGATTACACAAACATTAGCAATGTCTTTGACATGATCACCAGGAGTGGTTTGATTTTCTCTTGTAAAGTATGGGATGTTCTTCAATGCTGCAATTGGAACTGGGTTTTGTGCATTGAGAACAAGTGGGCTGCTGCCAATAAAGTTGACATAAGGATTGGGTTGTGCCATTATGACTAGCTTGAGAACCCTTGTTGATTGGATGAAAGGTATACCAGGTGCAGGAGTTGATAGAGTTCTATTTGGTGGAGATGGAAACCTTTGAATCCTTCTTCCCCTTTCTCTTCTTTTTGGGGATAATTGCAGATAGTCAGACAATCCCTCTTCTCTGGCCCTTGACCTTGTTTAGATCCTCCTCATGAATCTTCAAGCTTGGACTGCTGAAACCAGTTGATTCTATCCTTTTGGAGTCGCCAGATGTGCAAATCAAGGCTCTTTCCAGCAAGAAACTTACAAAAATTACACACCAACTTTGTTGCAATGAAGATGAAAACATCTAAGGTCCCACCAAGTGTGCCAAAAATATTAGTGCAAATCTACAACACCCCCTAAATGAACTTCAGATCTGTTGTACAGAATTGGGTCATTTAGTGTGATTGCACAACATTGAGTTTTCTCCAAGGTGTGGGACCTTGTAAGGTGAGAAAAATCTCCGAAGAAAGCTGGTTCTTACCCCTTTGTTTAGGTGTATGCATGAATTTTGTAGAGGTTCAATGCTAAATCCTACTCTAAATTCCAAGGAGACAGAGTTGAAGATGCAAAAAGGGAAACAAAACTAAGCTAAAACGGTGATACACCAAAGGAGTGATGAACTTCTGTTTTACAAATAAACACAGATCATAAGAATGCAACACATAACATGCACATATTTCCAAGATATAATGGAGGATCAAAAGATAATAATAACACATGAAATGATTGAAAAATCATTCACAGAGCATGCATTATCATTCCCAGTTTTTAATATGATGCATTACAATGGCAAGGAGGAAAAAATATGTGTTGTAGCCTATATGAGAGGTTTGAAACTCCATAAATCCACTTGCTAAGGAGAAAAGGGGAGCCTACAAGAGAAAAAATTCCAACGAAACAAAGGATCGAATCCTTTCAATTTATAGTTGAAGCAAAGAGAGAGAAAATAGAGGAGGAAGCAAATCAGATCTCTAGGCTCAACCACCTACCATTAATCCTTTCAAATCACCCTGCAAACCCGTCAAATCGAGATTTATTTATGCCTTGCATGTTGGAGAAACAAAAATAGTAAATAGAATAAAATGTTGTCTTCGAAGCAATCTGATCTCGCATTTATGGCTTGAGAAGACATTTTTAATATTTTATCCATCAAAACCTAAAAAAATGATTTTTTTATGCCTCCAATGCATAGAGGAGATCATTATCTTTCCAATGAGTCTGATTTTTCCCAAATCTGATCTCTGGATCGAAAGATATGCCCATATGAAGATTTAGTGCAAAATTAGGGCATAAATTTAGGCACAAATTTCGAGGCAAAAAAAATTAGGGCACACTTAGCAGAAAAAACAAATTTTGAAAATGGGTCCATGGGCTAAAATTTGACTTTTTGCATTTTGGAAAGATTTCCCAAAAATCTCCGCCCCTCCGCCGCTCCGAGACACATGGCATCACCTGGTTCGCTGATGGGATGTGGCCTTCAAAATAACATTCTGTCCCTTTTCGCCACTTTAGAAAATTTTCTAAAAAACCTCCATGGCCCCGCCACTCCGAGACACATGGCACCTTCTGGTTGCTTAGCAGGGATGCACCTTAACTTTTCACCTTTGCACCTTTTTTGGTTTTGGCAAAAAACCAAAAATCTTTCCGTTTGTCCGACTCTCACCGCTGACTAGACACGTGGCACCTTTTTCTTAGCTCGGCGGGGATGTGCTCCTATTTTTTCCCTTTGCACTTTTTGACCAAACACTAAAAAACTCCAAAATCCTCCCGACGCCCGCCACTCCGCCCTGACACGTGGCATCTTTTCATTGGCTGCGGGCTTGTCTAGGGAAAATTTCCCCTCCAAACTCCGCCAAGCCATAACTCGAAAATTACAAGGAGTTAGGAGGAAAATTTTACCTTTCTGGAAAGGTAAGAAAATTCTCTATCTAATGGAATCATACCCAAAAAAATTTGAGTCCCTTAATCATGCAAAAAATTCATTTTAAGTACCACCAAAGGAAAAGGAGGAGGAGTTAGCCAAAAATAAGCAAGGGATTATTTTGGATAACAAGACCCAAGAGAAAAATAATCAGGGTAGACCACCAAACCGCTCTAGCTAATGATCATGATGTCCAAATTGGATTCGAAAGGGAGACAAAGGTGGCAGCGATGGTGATGGAAAGAGGGAGTTGGTTCTGGAAGAGGAGGGGAGACACAACATTGCTTTCCTGTCTTATAGGGGAAGCGTAAAATTTCTTTTTTGGAAGCTTCCATTTTAAAGATAAAATACAAAATGCCTTGGTGTAGGAAAGGAACTTCATCTTCTCTAGCTAGTTTAAGGGACCTCTCAAGCGATTAAAACTGAAAATTTACAAATTTTACCTTTCGATCATGTCAAAGATGTGCAAGAAGAAAAAACTGAGGCCCATAGATCACTTTGTAGTGTTGCTTTTGTGTGAAGTAGTACCTCAATTTCTCAGCAACCCTATCACAAGGTTATGGAATCAAGTCCCGTTCGCGGCGCGAGTGATACATTATCATATTTTCACCAGGATACAGGAAATCATCCATCTCCTCCTGAAGCGAGCATTTAAAATAAATTTATCCCTCCGCAGGGAGCCCCGTAACTATCGCAATGGACTTTATCGAAATAAAAAATAATAATCTTGCCCACTTTGACTCTTCTTTTCTTCCAAGTTACCATCACACTGTTGGTCACTCAAACACAGTGACCAGATAGTCTTTCCATAAAAGATGTAACACCACCCTCATGAAAAATATTCCATACTATCGGGTAGGCCTTGAACTCTTCACAACAAAAAGGCTCAATGCATTTGATGGTGCCACCCATAGTGAACAAGGCTATTTTGATAGTGATTACCAAAGACCTGATATAAACAATGCTTAAATAGAGATATCAATCACCTCAATTCCAATCTTCAACACGTGTCTCCAAGCTTTCTAATTCAAATCTAACATAATTAGTAATAGTCATTAATTGGTCTCGCCCATCACATGAACACAATCTATCAATGTCATAAATGCCCAAAAGCCCACAAATTTTGTATCCTCTTGCCACCGCCAAAAGAGGTTATGCCTCAACATAAACTAACAACTTTTATTGTAATGTTAGTTAATGTTCATCCAACCGCAACATTAATTAGTTAATGTTCATGTAATTACTGCATTTAGTGGAGGTTTAAGGTTTGAATATCAGCGATATTAGATGTCTTTAGTTAATATATTATAAAGGAAGAATCTATAAAAAAAATGAAGAAAAGGTGAAATAACTAACATTGCTAGACATGATCTCATACTGTATAGATTATCAAACAACAAAAAATAAAGCAATATCTTATTAGAATTTCATTATTGACACGTCTATTTGTTACATTTAGGTTCTCCAAGGTTGTTCTTTCTACACATGGAAATGAAGTGGGTAATCACATAGATGTTATAGGTAACACAAGTAACACTTTTGATTGGAATTTGTTTGCGAGATTTGGTGAGGTGATTTCACATAACACTGTTTGACCAGAATGAGACGGGGATGATGTTGTATAGAAAAAAATGCATCAATGGAGAGTAGCGTGTTTAGTTCATACCAAGATAAATTTACATTTAGATACAATTACATGTACGTGGCAAGAATAATATGCTTATTGGGTTTGTGTTCTCTTACAGGTATAATTGCATTCACAATTACATGTAAAATTATAGGTACATGATAAGAATAATATGATTTTTCATCTTTAACTAGCCTTGTGGATGTTAAAATTTCTTCTTATATTGAAGCCTTACATCACTTTAGACTAGTGTGGGTATATATATTAACTTGAATTGATATTTATTTTGTTGCAGGTAAAATCGACAATTGGTTGTTTATATTACTTTTAGTGTAGTGGTCGCTTTCATTTAATAAGTTACTTAATGATATTTTGAACTTAGCGTCCGTTAGCTTATGACACAACATAATATTTTGATCTTCATGCTTCTCAAGGTTTCGACAAAATAAAGCGAGATATTATTTTGATTTTAGTGGTCACTAGGATTTAACAAATTAAATCAACCTAGTTTGAGCTTAGCGGCCAAATGTATTTGAAGAATATAATATTTCGAGCTAAAGATTCACTATCAGTTAACAAGCTAAAGAAATACATATTAAGTTTAGTTTCCATTAGTATCTCCAGTGTTAATCTTGTAATGAACTTCCACTTGGTTGGAGGATTGAATTGATATAACAAAAAAGGTATAGTAGTTTGGGATTGAAGTGAAATTTGTAACCTGTTTTTTAAATTTGTTACTACTCAAAGTGCGACTAGTGTTGTGGATGTTAAAATTACTTCTTATTGGAAGGATTGAAATATTTATTAATTACTACAAAATGTATTTTATGTTGTACTTATAATGTGTTGTTGTTTGAATGAAAAAATATTGAAAATGTTTCTAAAATAGTTTGATGTCTTTTAAACATCCTAGATCAATTGTTTTCACACAAATTCTTTTATTATATGCATTTATGGAGATCAATGACTACAATTCTTAAGTATAACACGTGACATATCAGTTGTTGGACCAAACATATTCATTATCAAAACATATGTTGTCTTGCAAAGGATTTCTAGAGGAAAAATTGGACTAGGGATTTACTCCCCAAGGTCAACAACATGAAGATTGTTTGCCTTAATTGGAATTTAATTGTAAAGATTGGAGGACACAAATTATATTTATTTGAAATATTTTTTACTTACTATAAAATACCTTTTATGTTGTACTTATAATATGTTTTTTTGAATGAAAAATATTGAACATGTTTCTAAAATAATTTGATGTCTTGTAAATGTCCTAGATTAATTGTTTTCACATAAATGCTTTTCCTACATATGTTTATGGATATCAATGACTATAATATTCAAGTATAACACCTAACATATTGGTTCTTGGACCAAAAATATTCATTGTCTGAGCATATGTTGTCTTGAAAAGGATTTGAAGAGGAAAATTTTGATTAAGGATTTACTCACCAATGTCAACATGTTTTTCTAGTTAGTTGTACAAAACAAGATTTTAACCCTTTGCAATATGAGAAAGGATACAATTAATAATTAGACCATAATCAATATCCATAAAGATACTAAAGAAAATTTTCTGAAAGAGTTTGATAAATGTAATTATTCATACCCCTAGAAAGGGTAATAAATGTGCGGATTATCTTGCCAAATTGGGGGCTAAAGGTAGTAATTTTAAAGTGTGTGAGAGGGGAGATGATATCACCAATGTTATTAATCTCATTAAGAACATTAAGTACTGATGTGTTGGTGGTTGTTTTCCCTCGTTGGGATGTCATCCTTGTACTTATGGTTAGCAAGACCCTTCGCACGTGCAGGATATATGGTGGGATTTGTATTAATTTTTCTCTTATGATTCATTTTGGCCATTGTTTCTTCCATTTTCAATCTCATTCAACTAAAACCATGGGAGGTGGTCATTTGAGAACCGAGCCCACGAGCTATGGTGCCCTGGAGGATAACCCCTCCTTATGGCGCATTTTGAAAATTGGGGGGTTTAGGAATTTCATCTAAAAAATCACGGGGTCTGATCCTTATCTTGCATTGGATTTTGGTCGGGTATGGAATAATGCCAGGATGGTGATCCGCGACATAGAAATTTAGGTTTTTTCATATTCGATAGTGTGCACGACTAGAATGGAGATGGATGGATTATATATATTCAAATACCACATCAGACGCAAGCACGAAATTGAAACTTTCTTCTACAGTAAAGAAATGGTTGACCTAATGGTAGAAGCTAGATTCTGCATCCCTGATATTTGGAATATGGTCCACCTCCACCTTATGAGGTACATTACTCTTGAAGATAATTATAGAAAGATATTTACTCACCATCTTACTATGCTTAATATGTTTAGGCATAATATTGTTATGAGCCTTCCCTTTTTCTTGTTTATGTCGCTCTCTACATCGGTGCATGATTTTCAACAGGGAAAGATTGATACCCCGATACACCATGGACTAACTCTTTTTCTTTTTAAGAATGGTAAAATGGTGGTGGAAAAGGAATTAGAGTCTGAATCTGGGGATTCAAATGAAAATTTTACTCTTGCAGGCCATATGAACAAACTGAGGAGAAAGAAGAGTAAGGAACCTCAGGGGAATGAAAATCTTGGTACTGTGGTTGCAGGTTCTCTGATTGATACAAAAGGGGAGTTGTCTAAAGTGAAAGAGAGAGTGGAGTTGGTGTGGAATGTGGATTTTGATAAAATTTCTCTCAGGGTGAGTCAGTGGAAATGGATATGGAGGCCTTAGGAAAATTTGGAATGGATATGGGAAAAAATTTCATGCATTGCATCAACGCCTCTAAGAAAATTTGCATCACCCAAAACTCTATCAAGGCTGATATGGTAGAGATCAAAAGTTTCTTTTTAGAGTTGCATGGGCATGTGGTCAAGTTGGAGCAGGGACAAAAAGTTTACAGGTATAATCTCCACCTTAGTAGTTATGATGAGGAAGAGAAGGTTGAACATGACATCCCTATCATGAGTGAGCAGGATGATAATACGAAAGGACATGAGGAGTGTCTGGAGTACAAACATTTTAAGAGTAACTAGTATGTTGGCTCTTGAATATTTTGTTTGACTGTTTTTGGACTATCGTTTGGGATGTTTTCCCCTCCATGTTTTGTGATGATTCCTTGTATTGATCTATTGGACTATAGTTTGGGATAAGCTATTTTAGCCCTTTTTGTCATGTTTTTTTTGTTCACTCTTGGTGATGCTCACAATGCATTCTATTGTAAGGTTAATGGGTGCCTTAATCCCTATATAAAGTAGCCAATCATTATGTTCACGTATATTTAATAAACCTTGTTAATAGTAATTTTGTTGACGATATTTTAAATTAAACAAGATAGAGAAAAAATTTCATGCCTCATGGATGGGAGATGTGTTAGTTGTTCGATTGTGTTAGATGTGCTAGTTGTGCGATTGTTTTCTTAGAATTATGATTTTTATTAAATAGAATAAATCAATGTTGCAACAAGGCCTCATATTTTTCAAATCAATACTAAGTAGCAAATAAAGAAAAATATAAATAAGTTTCGTAGTTTAAAAAATTATTTAAATAAATTAAAAACATTAGAAAGTTAAAAAGTTATATAGAATTTTTTTATTTTGATTGGTGGATTGAGGAGAAATTTTAAGTAAGATGTTTTGAGCTTAGTGTCCGCTAAGGTAACCTAATACTTCCACAATATAAAATTTTGAGCTTATGGATCGCTAACATTTAACAAGTCAAAGAATATTATTTTTAGCTTAGTGTCCGCTAGCTTATGCGACACCATAGTAATTGGATATTATCGATCGATAGGAATAAACAAAATAAAGTAAGATATTATCATAATAGTCTACTAGGTTATGCCACAATAACATATTTTGATGTAAAAATCCTATGTCCATTTTTTGTATAAGGGTTCATATGGGGGTTTTGAAAGGACCCGCATCCTTTTACAAAAAAAATTCTTAAGGAAGAATATGAAATTGAAGCATAGAAGAGAGAAATCCCGTAGGCAACAAAAGAAAAAAAGTCACATAGTCGCGATGTAAATAGAGCAAATTTACATTTTGTGAAAAAATTTGAGGATATTTTTTGTTTCCATAGTATCAACATCTTAGAGTTTCCTTATTCCTCGAATTCTCCTTTCACAAATCTGTATCCATTCTTTTGTTCTCCAAAATCTGTTTGGTTCTCCTACTCTTGCATTACCATATTTTTTTGCAAATAGGTCATTGTAATCCATCACCAACACATTCAATGGAAACTCATTCTTAATATGAATATATTCTAAAATATTGTCATTGAAAATGTCAAACATGTCGTAACCATTGAATTTTGATGAGTATGAGCAGCGGAGGACTATTTACGGACAACAATAAGGCCAACAAAATAATATCTATTTTATAAAATACATCTTCTCTTCTATTCATGCGCACCACCATTACCATAAATCGATTCCGATATTCACTTTTTTAAAGTCCAAATTGAGCCACCATCCATACCACTAGGATTATTTTTTCAAGACTCAACAAAATAGGTTCTTGGCAGGTTTTTTGGGTTTTTTAAATTTTTGCAAATCTTCCTCTCATGTTATTACATATTAAGTTGCATCGTTTCTCTGTCAAGATGTGCTCCATTCCATCCTCTTTCACTACTCTAACAAATGTTTACTATATTACGGAATTATTTATTTGATAAACAAAAATACCTTCTACCAAATATTGAATAAAAAACTTTCTTCCGTTTAATTATCTACAAAATCCCTACATGGATATAATCCCTAATCAGCTATGGAAAATTTTACATGGATATAAGCCCTAATCAGCTATGGAAAATTTTACATTAACATAATTTTGTAATTTTGGAGGGACTGAAGGTGAGAATGCATACCAATTTTTGGCACGGAGAGGAAATCAAAAAGTTTCCAGAAATCGAGCACAAAATTTTTGATGCTTGCGTTGGTGAGATTTTTCTATTGATGAATAAGCTTACGCATTGAGGAAGAGAATAGAAAGGAAAATGTTAAAAATATAAACTTAAAAATTATCTACTTATAGTGATATGTAACTAACAAATCCAACCACTAATTTCATTGGTGCGTGGATTTAAGAGGGCACATATATGATTTTACATTTTTTTTCATTAAATGGCTAATTAATGGCTGGCAATAGTTACATGCTCCAAAAGGCGCACATATTTCGAATGGCGCATGTACTTTTAAATGGTGAATTTTACATAGCTTGAATTAATGGCTAATTAATGTTGAGGCAAACACAACATTAATTAGCATTTTGCCTTACAAAATGGTTATCATTAATACTGCATTTGGCATTATAAAGAATTAATGTAAAATTTTAATATTATTATTTTTTGTATTGTAAATAAAATCCCTTATATAATTCGGGTAAAAATAAAGCCCTTAATTTTTGTGCTTACACTTCGACGTGCGACTCTTAATGCATGTTTATACATTTATTTGTTTATTGTAGCCGTAAAATACTTGCAAATCTTTGTAATAAACGTCACATGTGAATTGCATATTTAATATTTAACCATCAATTATTAATATAGATTTATATAAAAATTATAAAAATTTACATCAATATATATTAAAAATAATGAAATTTATATAGAATAATTGGTATAAATAAACATTGTTTTGTATTTTTAAAGGGAAGTGTTGAAAAATTACCGTTACCCAAAAATTGTTTGACAAGAGAGTTATCACACTTAGCTGTGCGAATCCAGACTTGCACTTAGTGGTACGAATCAAGAATCACACCTAGAAGTGTGAGTCGAGACTGGAACTTAGAAGTACGAGTTGATACTTGTACTTAGCAATGCCAGTCAAGACTCACACTTAAAGTGTGAGTCGAGAGATGTGCAACTCGAGGCTCACACTTAGACATGTGACCAATCACACTTGTAAGTGTGATCACTCGCACTTATACACTACTTACAAAATTTCTAAATGACAATTCCATATTTTTTTAACTATGCTTAATATATACGAATAATTTTTTTATATAAATGTATATAAATATTGACGGTCACCTTTTAAACATGCAAGTCACAAGTGTCAGTTCTATAAAATATTTGAAAGTATGTTATGTCTAAAATCACGAAAAACGTCTAAATATCTATCAAATTTAACACCATTCAAGGAAGTCCAGTGAAGGGATTTTCAATGTCAATGTTTATTGATTTGAATAAGGTATGCATGAATAGTCGTATATGTATGATGATATTAAGATTGATATGTGGTATAAATGACAACAATCATTTACGCACTATCTTGAATTTAGCAGTCACTTGGCTTATGTAAGTTAGCGGTCGTTTGGCTTATGTAAGTTTGCACCTGCTTGGGCTATGCAAGTTAGCAACCACTTTGCTTATGTAAGTTAGTAACCGCTTGGGTTATGTAAGATAGCAACCATTAGGCTTGTGTAAGTGGCCGACCATCAGGATTATGTGGAAAAAGTGGAATCCAGTAATAGTGTTATTAGAATGCAGTAATAGCGAAATTGGAGTCCAATAATAGGGAAAATAGAATCAAATAATATCGAAATTGGAATCCAATAATAGAGAAATTGGAACTCTAATAATTCTAATAATGACAATATTGGAATCCAATATTACTACTAATGGAATCCAATATTGCTACTAATGGAATCCAGTATAGCAAAAAATGGAATCCAATATACGTAAAAATGGAGATGGATTTTTTCCAATACTTGTAATACTGGTGTCCCAAATTCACTGGAATATGTCCCGATTTAGTGAAATAAGTGGTGATTTATTATTTAGTAATTTTTATGGAAAACGGCTATGTATAAGCGGATAGGAAAAAATATCACAAATATGTTTTAGGATGTGAGCATTGGTTGGTTCTTTGAAAATGTGACCTTCATTGGTTTGCAGGTTGTAGCTATTGGGTTCCAACTTTTCTTTAATGAGATAGAAATCCCACAAATTTTGAGTGTATCTTCCTTTGATAAATATGAGTATAATATAATTTCAAGATAAGGTTGAAAATTTAAAATTTCTTAGGCTTGACAAGTGTGTTGTGTTGTTTAAAAATTTGTTCTTTGTATTTATAGTTATGATGAATAGATTTATCATAGATTTCATCAAGGATATTAAGGGAATATAAATGGGCCTCATATATTTCCTCATTAGGGATGATCTTATGGAGAGAAATGTGGAGTGATGGTATTTCCAACGCAACTGGAAGGAGTGCCTCAACATCATAAATAAGTGATAATGAGGTTTCCCTAGAATCCATACAGATACTAGTGCGATAAGCCTAAAGTGCTAGATAGATCTTGAGATGTTAGTCTTAGTGTGATTCATTAATGGTTTTTAAAAGAATTTCATTAAGGATTTTGTTATAATATCCAATCTATTAATTACATTTGGGATGATAAGGAGTTGAGAATTTATAATTGATTTTAAATCTTAAAGAGATTTGTTTCATTTATTTTCATTTGAAGTCCCCACCATTGTTATAAATTATTGTGTGAAGAATTATAAAGTTACATATGATTTATTTAAACATTAATTTGGAAGTGGCGAGGCTAGCCATATTGGTGAGGGGCACGATTATAACCAATTTGTTGAATTATTCAATGCCCATGATGATGAAAATATGTCCATATTGAGAGCGATGGATTTTATCAATGTAATCCAATCCCCGCATACTAAAGGGCTAAGGAGCTTTAAGTACTTTAAGCTCAGTCAATGGAGAGTGAATTACGTCTTTGATATATTGGCATGGTTTTCATTTATTAGCTCCTTAGGTAGGCCAATAATAGCCCATACACATGAATTTTCATTCATTGGCATGGCTACAATAGTGTCAACCACAAGTTCCCCCATGTGCTTCTTTGAGGACAAACAAAACTTCACCCTTAGAAACACACTAGAGTAGGGAGCCTTAAAAGTTTTGATAGATGATTATTTCATCTTTGATGATTTTTTTTAGAGTTTTCTTATGAATTTTAGTATGTTTTTGAGAATCAAACTCTAGAAGGTGTGTTTTGTTTTCAATTAATTGGATGATGTCTTTATACCATGACATTTGAGTAGTAAGGGTAGAATTAATTCTAAAAATGAGATTAGAACTAAGAGAAGGCTGTATAGTAGGTGTTTTATGGATATGAATGATGTATTTCTATTTTTGGATATCTAGGTGAGGTTGAAATTGAGTAGCAGATGAAGCCAAAGAATAAAATAAATAAATTTTTTTCCAAGGATTAGATTACTTTATAAAAGAAGTGGTATGACATGGTAATTCTTGGACTATTTCATGATATAATTTTATAATATTGATTTCATATTAATAAACGCCACTAACCTATTACAAAACAAGTTTTTAGTCACTAGTGGAATGATAATATATGATAGTCGAGGTGATATCATATTTCATGCCAAGTATAAGAGCTTGATAGTTAGCCATCTTCTTGGTAACATCAAATTCAAGTTGAAAGGTGAAGGGAAGTGTTTTACATGATGGATCATTAGGAATTCAACCTTCCCTATCTCCCCAAATACATTTTGATCCTTGTAAGTGTAGGATCCAAGTACCCTTATGAAGGTCAATAGATATTTCTTCTTCCTTGAGTTTAAAAATCATCATAGAACGTTTAGAAGTAGGATTTTATTCAATAACTATGAGGGATTTCACCTTGAAATCAAAATTGAAACTATGGTAGTAATATTTTATTGTAAGATCTTGATCTATTAATTTAATGTGTAATATTTCATCATTAAGAAGGGAATTTACAATGGGTTGGGTTGCGACCATCGGAGTAGCAGAGAGTTGATTTTGTAATGACCTATCCATTCAAATCCTTGTGTGTAATGATGTGTAGTTGAAATTCCATGAGGACCAACATATATTTACCAATTTGATCGATAGGGAGGATGGAATGGCTTAAGAAATGGTTAGTGTGAATGATGACATAAGTGGTTTGGTAAATCATGTAATGGAAAATATTGGTGGTTGCAAAGTACAATGATGGGTAGGATCACTATACATATGTATAAAATGTTTTATAATCAACATGATATTAAATAATGTAGCGTATAACAAACTCTTTACCTCTTTCATCCTCTTGTGCCAATATTTTCCCAACATATATATGGGTATAGGAGGCATAGAGAATAATTGGTCGGTAAGGAGACAAAGGACATAGTCTAGGAGTAGTAAGGAAAGATATTTTAAAATTGTTGAAGTGTTGCTAAAAAAATATTTATTCCACTCAAGTACAACATATTTTTTAAGAGAATTATTGATTGATTGAATATAATAATTTTTTTTGGGAATGGACTGTCAGAATTTTTAAAGCTTCCCTAGAAAAGTGTGGATGTAAATTATAGATGTAGGATTTCCACCCCCTCCTGCATTTCACAAATTGAATTTTGATGGTGCTTCGAAATGTAATTCGGGCATATCAAAAGCGATGTGTCTAGTTAGAGATGAGGAAGGTTCGTTAGTGATAGCAGGATCCTTTCCATTCATCAATGGAACAAACAACAAAGTGGAAGCTCAAGCCTTTCTTGAAGGGGTCAAATTAGCACTTAGTGTTGGCTGTGAAGATTTGGTGAAGATTTGGTTATAGAAGGCAATTCCCAAGTCTGATTAGAGATGTTAGAAGAGGAAAAGTAATATCTTGGAAATTAGACTTATTTATTAGCAACATATTACATTGGTTGAGTCGGATTTCCACGTGGAGCCTAAGTCATAACTATAGGGAGTATAATTCAACGACTGATTACTTAGCCAATCAAGGCATTATGAGGAGAGAATGTGAGGTCATTTCCAAGCATGCTAGAGCGTGGGAGGAGTTTGACGCCATCATTGCTCGGGAAAGGGGTAGCGGGTATATATAAATGTTTAGGTCCCTTGATAGTTTTTAAAGATCTGTAGAAGGAAAGTAGTGGTGTTGTGGGTTCCGTTCTCTGGTATGGCTAGCCTTTCGTTGCCTTTCCTATTTCTTCAGGGAGAGAAAAAGGAGATGGATTTCTTCGGTAATATTTTGACAGCCCACATTCATATCATTTTTAGGGCCAATTCAGGGTCCATATGTGAATCCATTGAGAGGTTTTTGGTGGAATAATATATGGATGTTTCATTGCGAGAGAGGGTTAACTCAGAGGTGGTGTCCTGGTTTATTTCTTGGTTGTTTCTTTTGCGCTGGAATATAGTATAAGTCAAGGATATTGCTATCCATTTAATCAAACCCCGACATTGTTTCAACCCAGATGAAGCATTGGAAGAATACAATCGGGTTCTGCCGTGTGAGGGGAGAGGTAGGCCTTAGAGGATGCTCGACAAGTACTAGGAATTTGGAGCTAATGAAATTCACGGAGGATGTTCACGTGGCGTGTTTTTCCGCTATCTCTCTGAAGGTAGCAAGATCAAGAGATTGAATTTTCTGGATTTTTCGGCGCTAGTAGTCTTTGCATCCGAGGGTGTGGAAGCTTTTCGCAGGAAGATGGGATTCACGTATAACTTCCTACTTCGGACTGCTCGTGATGGTGCGCAATCTGGAGGAAGGAATTCGGTTGGATTTTTCCATCCTATAGCTATGGCGTAAGTCTATCTATCTGTCTCCCTCACTTTTTGTATGTATCTGCAGGGTTTTTCCTCTGTTAGTGGTAGTATTTTATTGGTTCCTCCGTTTCCCTACTTAGTTGGCAGGATTTTGTGTTTTTGGTGGCTATGGTCTGGCTGTTAGGTTTTTTTTAGTGTCTTGGTTGGACTTGGGTGGGATCCCTTCAATACTTTGGTACTAAGCTCCAGTTAAAAATGTTAAAATATCTAAAAGAATTTCTATATGTAGGATGGGTCATGCCAAGAACGTCTTTTATTATTATAAGATCCATGTCAATTACAAATTTAGAGATGAGGAATCTTAATAATTTTCCTTGAGTGACAAAAGAGATGCATTTTATTGGATTAAGGAAGACCTTCTATTTATAGAAGTGCTAGAGAGTGATGTCTATATCAGGAGTATGATCCTAGGCATGTTGATACTTGATGAGGAGGCCATCTACATAGACTTAAAAAAAAGACATCATTATATATGTGTGTCAAAGCTTATTGATAGGTGGCCACATTATTTTTAAGGCCACATGGAATCTTAATATTGTGTCCCATTAAATAGTGAATATGATGTTATGTTGATATTTAGGTGTCATTTAGACTTGGTTGTATCTAAAAAATCCATCCATAAGGAATAACATAGCATAACCTTTCGCGACATCGATAATGGCATCCATGGAAGTTAGAGAAAAATTATTATTAGAACAAATGAGATTAAGATTATATAAGTGAATGGAGATACATATGGCTATTGTGACATTATTAAAAACTAGGATGATGTTGGAAACCCATTTAAAACAATCAACAAGATGAATGAAATCAACATTGAGGAGTTTGACAAGGTATTTATGGAACAAATTATTAATTTCAAGGGGAAACGTGTGATTCTTTTTTCTAATAGGTGTAGCATTAGAAAAATATATAGTGTTTTTTACCAAAATATTATGATCATTATTAGGCATGTGACAGTATTTCTAAGGAAAAATTTATTTATTATTAAAAAGGACTTAATAATGTTTATCATGGACATGCAATAAATAGTCATTTAACATGAAAATATGAGATGGGTCATCATTGTTTTGAACATCAATGGTGATTTTTATGAGCATGGTATTACCATATTGAAAATCATAGGGATATTCAAGAATCTTGTAAATGTCATCGCTAACATGATTAGAATCCCCAAAAAAGTTATCACATAGAGGGGGTTCATTGTAGAGATGTCCAAGTTTATGATGTTGAAAAGGAAGGTTATCATGTTATAGATTATGTAACTTAATGATGGTCTAATAATTATCAAATGTAGGTGGACTATTATATTTTAAATTTATTTAAAGATCCATGAATCACTTACCATCATGATATTGATGAGAACTAATTTATGTCTAACATATATGATCTTATCATATAGAGTGATGTCGTAATGAGGGGATGGATATAAACTACAAGATTTTATGGGATCAAATATTCTGGTATCCTAAAGGAAAATGGCATAAATATAGGATGAATTTGAAGATGAATGGTTGGTCTACAATATATAGGCCTACAATTACATTAGATGAAACTATGTCATCCTAAGAAAGATTGTATATAGATTCTACCAAATAAATCATAGGAGGATAATATTTTCCATATGTTTTCATGTAGTTATAAATTTATTTTAGGACCTAATGGGTGTTAAGTTATGGGGGATGTAAGGAAAGTTTTTTCATTCTCACTATTGCTACTAACATACGGAAAAATGAGATCATATGATGAGGAAATCACGAGTGTTATGATTAAAAGTATACATTCTTACCAAATTGTGTTAGTAATGAAAAACCTATAAATGTAATGTATTAGCATGACATAGTATGTATTCCTCATTGATGATAGTTGAATTACAATGAGTGACAATATCATCATGATTGGCCATGATCTCAATTTTCTAAAAAAGTGTGGATATGGTGGGTCTATGATGAGATGATAAGTTTTGAGTTCATCAATCTCAAGGGGGTCACCTTGATGGTGACTAGAGGAACTACCATTGTAAGGACAATCTTCAAATTCTAAAAAAATAGGAAATTTATCCCAATGTATTAGAACTAGAGGTAGCCAAGATGTAATGGTATTTGGAAAACTATTTATATTGAAGTTATTTTGTAATTTTTTAGGTTCATCATCATTTCAGTCAAATAAAGTGAATTAGAGTTCATGTGTATAATAATAAAACTTAAGTGTGGCATAATAGGTATTGTAGAAGCAATAGGAATGTGAAAATGTTTACCAACAAAGAGGATGAGCATATCCGAAGGGTTTTAATCAGTATCATGACTATACCATTGATTGTTGTCAATGAATTTAATGTATTTGTACCTAGACAATAAGATTATGTGTATATAGTGTTTCCAAGGTCATCCTAGTAAGATATTATAAGGGATAGATTGATCAATAACCCTGTGCTTGGTTTGTAACGTCTTGTGACCAATGGTGATGGGGATCCAAACACGAGTGAGTGGATTCTAACGAGTTTTAAAAAATCCAATACACGTGAGTTGGGTATGTTTAAGGTCATTATAAAATAAGTTGATTTTTTCAATGAGGGAGAAATAAGTGACATAAATTCTAGAGCCTGCATCCAATAATTCTCTTCTTACTTGTGCATCATGCATGATAATTATAAAAAGAAGGGTAGGATCATCATCATGGAATAAAACTTCATCATTTATCATATCATATTTATGGAATTCTATGGCTAATTATTTTAAGTTTTAATAATTTTAAGGTAATATTGGATTCTATGTTGTGTGTTTTAGGGTTAATAAAATGTGGGATGGAGGTAGAATCATCTACTCATAAAAATAATCTTCTAGCCAATAATTTTTTTGCATAAGTATTTTTTGATGTTGTAGTGAAGTAATAATGAGCTCCATCAAAGGAATACCTCTTGGAATGGAGAGGCCATCCCAATTTATAGCTAACAATACAAAATACCTCTTGGAATGGAGAGGCCATCCCAATTTATAGCTAACAAAGTTGTCTCTTCCTCTCCCCCATGTGACTTTTCATCTTACCACCACTTATGATCTTTCATATTCCTTTAGGAATGAAATTAAGTCTTTTTATTATTTTTGAAAAGGGAATTTTATAATGCAAAGTGATGCCACTTAAGCAAATAAGATGAAAGAGTGAAAACTTGCATTATCAATGAAGAAATATAATGTTAGAGAGAGGGAGTAGGAGAGAGAGAAGTGATAATCCAGAGATGGGAAATATTTTGTCAATGAAAATCTTGCTTCCGATGGATATTGAGAGAACGCTCCGAGAATGATGTTCTTTTCCTTTGACTTCCAGTTGAATTGAAACATTATGATTGCAATTCAATTATCCAATGAGGTGTAAACAAATGTTCAAAAACACTACTATGATATTTGCACCTTGTGGACCTGAGATGACTACCTCATATTATAAACATGATGATCCCCTTCTACCACCACTAGGATGAAGTGAACCATCCAATCTCTTGAAAAAGTGACCTTGGAAACCCTAAGTATGCCACTAAGAATGTATTTCCCTATGCATTTTCTTAGTTTTCAATCAACATCTTTTTTCTCAAGTCTTTTTTTTCCATACTTGTTACATAATTATCACTCATATTAGGATACTCAATGTTTAAAGTTGAATTTAGATGCAAACCTGAGTGACAAATGCTAGTGAGATGAACTATAGATGAATGAGTATTCAAAGCTTGACCAAAATCCCAACACTTGCTATTTTTAGTGATTCCAATTCTAGGATGTCTATTTTTAGTAAGTTCCTCTATTTAGAACTTTTGAGTATTCTTGATATGCAAGGAGTAATGAAAACTCATAGAATGAACTATTTTTAGGACTTACTATATATAGACAATAGAACCTGGTAAGACTTACTATTTTCAGAAGTGGGTCTTCTAGGTCTCCGAATGGAATAAGAGTGGTCTCAAAAAATTTGTTATTTTGTAAGGATGATTTGTTCCAATTTTTAGATGATTCTCTAGTCTAGATTAGTGGGAAATTGAAAACTTCAATGAATATAGCTGAATATTAAGAGAAAACTCAGTCCCTCATATCTCCAAAAATACTCCACCCCATCATGCAAGAAATAACTCAAATGGAAGATATTTTTATGAAGAACATTCACTCATATGTTCAAGCAATTTGTCTTACTGGATCACTGGGAAAATGCAAATTTTGTCGAAGAGGGAAGAATTTTGAGATAAAAATCAGTCCTCCATATCTCAAAAATACTCCACCTCATCATGTAAGAAATAGCTCAAATAGAAGACACAATTAGAGAAATTTATCCTCCACCACTCCATTTCATAGCTCTGGTATAATAAAATCATTTACCAAAGAATTTTTTTTCTGATTTGATGGAAGTGGTGCGGTCAAGTCACACAATTGTGTGCTTTCCCACCTAGTTTCAAATCACCCAGAGGCATGATCTTCCTCAGAGATGGTTTCACTGCAAGTGCATCATCTCTAAATTTCACTATTATGGCAGTTCTCAGTTCCTTTCTATAGTGGCAAAACTTGGCTCTTCACTACAATTGCAACACTCCTAGAAATGACTTCTCTCCACTGCAGATGTAGCTCGCTGGACTCATGGATTCACTCCACTGTAGATGCAGCTCACTGAAATCCTGGTTAAAATACGATATAGTTACATCACTCCATATATTGGATTCACTCAATTAGCTAGAATCATTATTGAAATATGCTACAAATACAACACACCAGAATTTGTTTCACTCGAGTCCTTTGTGATGGTTCCCATATTGTAACAAGAAGGATGTGGGTCCTTCTAAACAAGCCCTCAAATATTCACCCTTAATCCAAAAAAATAGCTCAAATGGAAACTGATTTTATGAAGAGCATATGCTCCAATCTTTAGGCAATTTGGCTAACCAAGTAATCAACAAAATGTAAATACATTTTCAATTATTTTGGGGAAAAAATGAGTTCATGGATAGAGCATAAAAATAAAGAGAGTGATATTGTGAGGGAAAATATGCATTTGAAAACATGAAAAATGGCGAAGTCCTTGATTTCAAACTTTCTTTTTCACATTTTACACCTTAACTCATACTTAACCCAACTGGGCTTAACCAGGGTTAGATGGGGGTTGATGTGGAGTTACACCCTAAACAATAGGATACAAGAGGGATAAGGGGAAAAGAGGGACACACAAAATTTCCTTACACTAGATCATGTCAAGTATCACTGTGTTATTTCATGAGAGTGAGGTAGAGGAGCTAAAGACTAACACTCATGAGTTGAGATGGAGTCTTATATGTGTTCGGGGGCTAAGAAAAGGAGGTGGACTGAAATTTTGTGTCCCCTCTATTCCCTTGGTTGATGGAACAAGGGAGAAGGGACAACATGCCTTGAAAAATTCACCATGGGTCTAATTATCATGAGGAGGTGGACCATGGTTGATCAAAAACTTTTTTGTGCACTCTCTAACACACTATGTTGCAAGTCTTAAGTGACAAAGCATTCAAACAAAAGGGGAGCACAAATGTTTTTCCCATTTGTCCCTTTACACCAAGAGATAATGTAAAATGGACAAACAACCTTGAAAAATGTGCCAATGGGGTAATAATTATGAAAAGACAACTAGATTTCAAATTTTTCACTTACCTAGGTCACAAGTTGCAACTTTTAAGTGACGAAACATAACCATACATAGGGGGAGGATAAATTTTTATCCTCTATATCCCTTTGCACCAAGGGAAAAGTGAAACAAGATAGTCGAGGGTGAAAGGCACACTCAAACTTATAAACATTGTTGATGTCATCATCCCACGACAAGATTAGAACACAAAAGTCACTTTTTTCTACCTTTGGAGAAAAACTTGGTGTTCAAAGGTGAAACCTTACTTTATTTTAAATCCAAATAACCCGTTAAGTTCATTACAACAATTCATAATACTTAATTTAGCTTGAAGTTTGAGTTATAATCCCAGACACCCTTTTGGCACGAAGGAGCAACAATAATGACCTAAACTACCACAAAAAGTTATGAAGTCAGGATCAAAATTAATATATCCAAAATGTAGTGGAATTTGAGAGAATTTTTTGAATATTTTATGGGATTCTAACTCCTTCTAAAACTCCTGAAACCTTCAGACCAAGTTGACTTTCTCCATTGGAACTCACATTCCCTGTGCCCATAGTAACCTGGTTTTTCTTGAATTGTTGCCAACATCAAATGCCTCCACATATTTTCCCTAAACTACCATGGATCAATTAATTTCTATCCTTCACAACTCCTATATGGGTTGATCCTTTCCAGTCAACTTCTAGAGGTGTTCTCATGTTGCAATTTGACTAAAAATAGTCAATTTAGTGCTTCGAAGAGCACCATTCTACCTTAGGACTTATTATCATCATGAAACCAACTCAGATCAATTTACCTACACATGAAATGCATTTTAAATCCATGTTATAGTGTTCCTATCATCTAGAATAATTGTGACACAGATTCATAGGGGCTGTGTGAGCTGATAGGATGGCTAAAGGAAGGGTTTATAATGACCAAAAAAGAGGTTTTCAAGGGTGAGCTTAGTTCTTATGATCAACATTTTCAATTTTGTATGCTAGAAATTTATGATGACACTAGTTGGCTCTATCTAAGGGATATTATAATATAATGGGTAATGAATAACCTCGGGTATCTCATGGGGGAGAAGACTAGTTCCTTATCCATTAGGTGATAGAGTCACCATATTAAACAAATAGTAAACCTACAAACACAACCAAGAAACAAATGAAATAAACACTTAAGAGAAAAGGGAAACATGCTGAGTGGAAAAGGAAACACATAAAAGAAGCTAACATATGATAAAAACCTACATCACCTAAGATACATAAGAAATGGATGTGTGTGTGTGTGGTGATGATGGATAATATAATGAGCCATCCTTATATATTTGACACGAAATAACAAGATCTGTGAATCTAAGGCAAAGAATGCTCTCCTAACCTGAAGTGGCGTGATGGATCGATCTGATATAATAGCTATTCAAAGACTCCAGTTAATATCAAGCTCTACCAAGATTCTATTCACTGGTTGTTGAACACACAGAAAGTGACCTATGAGTGCCTCGTATAGATTTCCAGACAAGGTCATGGAAGTAAGAACAAGAGGCGTAATGAAGCCATAAGGACTATGGATGATTTTCTGGTCTAGTCTAGAAGGTCTTAGCTTGATCGGCTACTATGTTTAATAATGAAATCTTGTGTAATGATATCAAGTGGAAGTGGTGATGATATAAATACTGATGCATGAAAAAAATGTTGATATCTAATTGGTTAGCAGGCCTGTTGGGTTGCTGGACCTACAGGATCACAACCGAAAACTCATGGAGGATGTGACCCTATTATGGTCATGCACGTAATCAAACCCTGTTGTCAGGAATAGTCCAATAATCGTAGGATTGATTAACTACGATGTTTAGTGTGTTTAGTTGTTCTATTTTCTCAGATAATGTAGTAGGTGTGCATAAGAATTTCAAACTTAAACTTGTATCAATGTTTGTTATCAACTCCGGCCCATTGGGTTGTGGGACCAAAGGATCACAACCATACATATTTTCTTGTTGTGGGGTGTTGATGGTCATGTAGAATGAATTGAAATGATCTTGATAAAAATAACTAACTATCAAAGGAAATATAATCTATATTTTTGGTGTTTTGACAATATATCAAAGAAAAACAAAGAAAACAAACTAGCCTAACAAATGTAAATATTTTTTTTATCTTTTCTAGTTTTTAAACAATGCGTTCTAATCTAATAAAAAAACTAAAGACAAGTAATCAGCTGGATGTAGCTGGTTACTTGTGTGAATATGTGAATCTAAATCTAAAACAAATAACCTAATTTAATCAAAACCCTTCAAACCCTACCTCAGAGGTGAAGAACAAATCATGACCCTAGAAGAGCTATTGTTCCCCACAACTTCCCTGGTAATGTCAAAGAGAAAAAATTCTAATGATTTGATCTACTTGAAATTGCCTAATCAATTGAAATGAACAATTTTACTACTCTATTTGATATGCAATTGAAACTAATGATTCAAAATTGACAATTTGGAAAATGAAGAAAACAAACAAGTAATTCCAACCTGGATAAAGCAAGAGCATTTGGAAAATCTGGTTGTATCTTGTGTCTGTCCCCCTCAGGTTTGTTCCTTTCTTTCTTTATGTGTTCATATGAGTCCAAGGAATTACAAATGCAAGAACAACAACAGAAGAAGATGCTTGAGAAATGGTAGCTTGAAGGCAGTCTGGTTGCAATGCAAGTAGAAGAGAGATAACACAAGAGATCTGAGCTTGGCTATGCAATTCCTAGCACGATTGTGGCAGCAATACTATGCAAGATACACAAAAATTCTCAGGCCCTTTGCTTGAACACAAGCATGGAATATATAAGAATTGGGGTTGGGATGTGCCTTCATGCACAAGGCAAGAAGAGGCAGTTCCAACTAACTAAAGCACATGTAAAAATAGAAGAGGGAAGGAGAACCAAGTAATCAAAACTATTTTTAGAAAAATCCGTTCACAAACGTATCCTAAAAGTGAAGTTAAGTGAATCATCGCATGTTAAAAACACACATGATGGAATTTGGAAAACTTGGTCAGGACCGCCACCCTACCTAGGCGGAGGTTTAAGAACCACCACCTAGGCAGGGTGGCAATCCTGGCACTAAAAGCCAAAACATGCAAAGAATGAAGCGAGAAGCTAGAAAAAGCATGGAAAAGCTAAGTAAATAAATCTAGGCTATAAATATACACTACATATGGGTTTAGGAGCTTGAACATCTTTCGAAAGGATGTGAATCATCATTGGGAACTTTTGTAACCATTTTTCTGACAATGTAGCACATGCAATTTTGGGTGCATACATATTTCCCCTCTGGAGAAGCATCTTAGCCATGAAAAGGTGTGAAAGGTAGAGTCTGAGTATGGCATTCCTGAAATGGGGAGTTAGAAGCTATACCTGACACACCTATGTGTTGAAATGTCATCGTCAAGCTCCCGATACCTGCAAGAGGGAAAGAAGAATCAAGTGTAGATAGATAAAATATTAAAAATAAACACTAAATCAAAATGACAAGAGGACTTACCATTTGTGTGATATAGGAAGATATAGAGATATACATGTACCAACGCTCCAGCCCTGTGAACACATACACTCAAAACAAGGTCAAAATAACACATATATCAAAACAAACTCATTTTCCAATTCATTTGCGCTTATTCAATTTGTTGATTTTGGAGCTCTGGACCCACGGTGACCATTTTCGATGAGAGTATAACCAAAATGACTGTTACGAGATAGTGATCATGCCTCCACGAGCGGGAGATCGACCAACATGTTCTAAGGTTGGTTTTTTCACTTTTACATTTTCAAACCTAAAATGTTAAAAATGTCAAAATGTTTACTTAGGGGGGATTATTTTCAAAATTTATTGTCTTAAATGAGTCTTTAGGGGGGAACCCATGGGACAGTATTTTATTTCGTTCAAAATGGTCTTTTTTAAATATTTTTGAGCATTTTCTAGGGTTAAAGATGCATTTGGGACTGCCACCCTAAGCGGGCGGTAGGGGACTGCCACCCTGACTAGGCGGTGCTCAAACCACCACCCTGTACTGGGCAGCGGTTCTAACAGAATGACCAAAATGCATGCTAACTTGATTTTTTTGGATTTTTGCTATTTTATCAGGTATTTGGTGAGCTTATCCTTTGATATATGCTACTAACTTACTCTTTTTCTATGTTTTGGTGAATGTAAAAGAAGGAGTATATCCATTGGAGTCATGAGAGGGAGTGTGATGGGATCTCGGGGATTTTGGATCAGTTGACTCAGGATGAGATGGACACTCTACAGAGGGAAGGGATTTGGAGGATTGCTCGGGTGCCCCATGTCACTCTTGTTAGTCACATACTGTGTGACTTATTTTCTTACTGGGATGCAGACCAGAACACTTTCTGGTTGTCAGGTGTCAGGGGTGAGTGGAACATCACCCTGGAGGACGTATACCGCATTCTTGGACTCCTAACACTTGGGAGGAGATTGACCCTGAAGACAATAGGGTCCAGATATGAGATCACTCAGTGGGCCACATACATGGGTGATGCAGTTGTTCTTTTGGTTCAAAGAAGGGGATCAAGGTCTGATCCATTTCTATTTATCCTATTCCTATCATCCGCAAAGCCATCATGGGCATCTTGTCCTCTCAATTGATCGGGAACAAGGGAGGTGACACACTCCTTTACTACTGGGCTCCTATTATTACACAGATCGAGGGGCATGGCCGCATATACACCTAGGGAGCAGACATTCTAGGGACTACCTATCATGACCTGTATAGGGTAGTCAAGCTACAGGGGTAGTCACTGAGCCATCCCACGCTGGTTATGAGCTGAGTCTATGAGTGCATCACCCCTTATGGAAGGGGAATACTAATAGTGTTGGATCCATTGGAGCTGTTTAGGCAACAAGGTGGACAGGGATGTCATTCTTCAGATGCCACATCAGCTAGTGGCCTCTTTGACTATGGTAGACATGGTTGTTACACCCTACCAGGACATGACAGGGTTATGGGGGCAGGAGGTGACCACAGTGGTAGCTTTCTCTACCATAAGACAATTAGTTGACAGGGCAGGGAGAGTTGAGATTCATCCATTAGACTGGGTTCCTCAATAGTTTGGCCTTCCTTATGTTGACATGCTTCCTCTAGTGGCACCAGTATACATGACTATTCAGGAGGCCTGGAAGGGCCCTAGAAGGAGATCCCAAGATGGATTGTGGTTACCCCAGGTGTGCCTATTGTAGTTAGGCATGTGGTCCACCCTGATGGGTAGCTGGTGCTCCTCAAGCACCTTTACTCTAGATTGTGGTCTGCTCCCTCTCACAATGGAGAGGAGGATGAGCCTATTGATGTAGACTCCGAATCTGAGGAGTACACAGGAGATGAGACCAAGGAGGAGGAGTTATGAGTTGGAGAGGAGATGGGGGAAGAGGGGTTAGGTGGTGAGAGTTGGCAAGGCAGCCCACATCAGGAGGAGGAGAGTGACCCTAAGTGAGGAGACGAGTCAGGATATGAGAGAGTGGTCTGGAGGGACCACTTCCTTGAGATGGAGGGGGTAATGATGAGTCTGATGGGAAAACATCTCACCTCTAGCTTTGGGGAGGCCCCACATACCAGTAGCAACAACAACCACTGACCCTACCTGGATGCCTGGAGATCCAAGTATGTTGATACTCTTCTCTTGACCTTTTAGTTAGTTGGTATTTATTTTTGTTTGTTTTATTTTATTTTTGTAATTTTCTAACTCACTGTTTCTTCTTATTTTCTTTCTTGCAGTGACTGCACATGAGTGGTGAGAGCTTATTTGACGGGTGTGCATGGACACCCTACTGATCCCCTTAGGGAAGACTCGAGCCAAGCTGACTGAGGATTCAGGCCAGCCGCTAGCAACCAACAGACATACTGATGTGTTTTCACCTATCTGGAGAGTAGCGGAGGTGATGACCTCCCTTCGTACTCAGGTGGTTGGGTATGAGGCACACGAGAGATTGATGAGGCAGAGTCTCTCTCGCAGTGAGACCATGGCCAATGGCCACCACCACGAGCACTCACACCATTCGGTTCATTCTCATCATCTTCATAGCTGCACCAGGAGTCCCATACATGACCATGCACCATCTGAGGGATCCTAGAGGGATTGACAAGCCACTGGGCCTTTTATTTCTTTGTTTTGATTTTATCGAGCATTATATGATTTTTTTTTGTATATTTCAGGCTCATTGAGAGAACTTTGACCATGCCTAGTGCTGATGGCATTTTATAGAAACCTGACTCACTATGATATATATATGCTCTTCTTTTTTGTTCATTAATCCATTGTATCTGAGTTGAATTCCTCTTGGCTTATCTCACATGTGTACTCTAGATGTTTAGAATTTCTAATTTTCTATGCTTTTCAGAATGTATGCAGTGGATGTGAATGATAACAAAATGATTTCTTTTTTGTATTTTATAATGCTGATATATGATAATGCAAACACATTGTAATGCTGAACTTTAGTTTCTTTAAACAATCTTTGGTACTTCGTATTGTTTTGGAAAAACTTGGTTATACAGTGATATGATAAGTGAATGAAATTTCCCCACTCCTAACCCCATGCAACCAGTAAGATGTGAGGGCTCAACACCAAGAGCCAGAAAGGGCACAAGTTATGAAATTTGTTTTGAATGGTAATGATGAGAGAAAGACAAGGTTTTGACAAAACCAAATTGGGACACTACAACCTCACTCTACTCAAGTTTTCTTCATAGTTTAGAATGTGAATTGCTTTCTAGTTTATCTAGACTTAGATCCATAGATGGCCACTTGGTTGACAAAATCTGGTTTTGAGGTTTTAAGCTCTTCTTGGAATTTTGGACATCTAACTCACTTTGTTTTGATTTATGATTTCACAATATTTGAATGAACTGTTTCTAACTTTCAAGTTTTTCAAAGAGACCCCCTACACCTTGCCCCATGCTACCAGTAGGAAGTATGGGCTTATCACCATGGACAAGGCATAGGTGAGTAAGGGCATTTCTCTCCTTTCCCAACCCTACATCACTAGTAAGAGATGTAGGCTCAACACCGAAGGTTGGTAGGGCAGAGAAATGTGTAAAATAAAATTTTCTGTGGATTTGCATTTGACTTATTTATCTAGGAAAAATGGCTAGAATGTTCTTATTTCCAAAGAGATGTTTATGGGATAGATGTGACACCATGAAGCTTCTAGAACAAACTATAGGCAAAGACACCTAATCTAGAAGAAACTATAAGTAGAACCAAGTATGCAGGCCTTGGTATGGTTACTGTCAAAGCTTTGTCTTATCTTGTTTGAATTGATGCAATGATTTGGGCACAATTGATGACACTGTGGAGATTTGTAGAGGTATGATTTGAATGTTTTGCCAATGTTTTAGAAGTTTTTTAGAATTTCTATAAGAATAAGTCCCTTGATCACAAATTTTACAAAATGAACTGGCAGATGAAAATACAATGTAGATACAGTAATGTACATATGAAAATGCTAATGGATCATGTGTAATACCTCTTCAGGTGAAGAGAGTTCACAGATTCACTAAACTCCTCACCCTCTAGTGTACACAGGTGAAATGCCCCATTTTTGTAGTCTTCTATTACTCGATATGGACCCAACCACCTGGGTCTGAATTTCCTTCCTTTGCTGGTCTTTTTTTCTATTCAATGTCAAGTCTTAGAACCAAATCTCCCTCATATATTTCATGCTCATAGACTTTCTTGTTGTATTGCCAAGCCATCCGGTCAGCGTAAACGCTATGTCGTTGTTCAACATTGAGTCTAGCCTCATCAAGACTTTCTAGCTGAGAGAGTCACTTCTCGATAGCCTTCTTCTCCCAGAATTCCTTGCAATGATATACAGAGACTAGGTATCTTGACTTCGAGCAGTAAAACCACTTCTGCACCAAATACCAAAGAAAAGGGGGTTTCCCCTGTCGGCGTTCTTACTGATGTTCGATAGGCCCACAAGGCTGGAAAAATATTTAAATGCCAATCTCATTTGTTCTCCTTGATGGTCTTAAGGAGAATAGATTTCAATGTCTTGTTCATAGCCTCAGCCTATCCATTGGCCTGAGGATAATAGAGAGAAGCCGTGTGGTGACTTATTTTGAATTTTTCACATAGTTCACATACTTCATCATTTTTGAAGGATGTGCCATTATCCGAGATAATGACTTGTGGGACCCCATACCTACAAATAATTTGGTTCAGAATGAACTTTGTGATTACTGATCTAGGCACGGTGGTAAGAGGCATGACTTCTACCCACTTAGTAAAGTACTTTGTGGCCGTGATTATGAAGTTATGACCATCTATTGATGAGGGAGAGAATTTCCCTATCAAATCTAGGCCCCATGTGGAAAAGGGCCATGGTGTTGCAATTGGTTGTAGAGCCTGTGCCGGTATGTGGATCTCATGGGAGAACTCTTGACATTTATGGCATTTACACACAAAATCTACCACATCATGTTCTAGCATGGGCTAGAAATAGCCCATCTGATGTATCTTCTGAGTAGTGGCATGGCCACTGAAGTGACCTCCACATACTCCGCTATGTGATTCATAAAGAATATTTTTAGATTCTTCTTCGTCAACACATCTTAGCAACATTCCATCAAAGGCTCTACAATAGAGCACTTGTTCCAAGATGACATACTTGGTGGTTATTATACACAACTATCTTCTTTGTTGTGAGGTTTCCCCTTCTAGATATGTATGGTCCACTATGAAATTAATGATGTCAGTGTACCATGGACACATAGAAATGGGAGGCTTAGTTTCAACAAAATACACACACTCATCAGGAAAGTCTAAATTTACTAGATCACCTCCATCCAATGGGTTGTCAGCCAACTAGTCCACAATGATTTGTCCTTTGATGGATTTCTGATTAACAAATGTTAACTCAAACTCACCCATCAGAGTTATGAAGTGTCAACCTTCTTAGATAAGGATCCTTGCATGAGAAAAGTCCCAGGTGATCTGATTTAATGATAACCCTTGTTTCTTGGTTTAACATGTAATGTCTTAAGCACTTTGTCATGAAGACTATAGCAAGGCATTCCTTCTCTACTTGTGTATAACATGTCTCATAATCAAGCAATGTCTGACTAATGAAATAGACTGCACGTTCTCTTTTATCATCATCTTCTTGAGCCAACATGTAGGCTAATGAGACATCCGTAGCTCATGAATACAGGATCAAGGGGTGATCTGACCTAGGTGGCATGAGTGTGGGAGGAGACAACAAGAACCATTTAACCAACTCAAATGCCTCATTGCATTCTTCCATCCAATCAATGTTGCAATCCTTTTTCAACAAATTGTTGATTGGGTGAATAGAAAAGGTCAAATCAGGGATAAACCTTCAGATTGCACTGAGTTTTCCAAGAAAAGATCTGATGCTAGACTCGTCTGATGGTGGAGTCATTTCCAGTACAGCTCAGATTTTGGCTGGGTCTACATCAATCCCTCATGAAGATATGATGTATCCCAAAATATTTCCTCCCATTACACCGAACACACATTTTTCTAGATTCAACGTGATTCCATACTCAATTAAGCGAGAAAGGATGATACGAAGCACCTCTGGGTGATCACAAGTTTTTCTGGCCTTAGCCAGAAGGTCATCCATGTAGGATTCCACAATCTTATGTATAAGATCATGAAATATATAAGTCATCACCCGTTGGTATGTGGCACCAGCGTTCTTAAGCCCGAATGACATGACAACATAACAGTAGGTTCCCCAAGGAGTTATGAATGTAGTTTTGGCCTAATCCTCCTCAGAGATTATGATTTGATTGTACCCAGAAAACCCATCCATGAGAGACAACAACTCAAAACCAACTATTGCATCGACAATAACATTAATGGATGGTAACAAGCAATCATCTTTGGGAAAAGCCTTATTGATATCCCAAAAGTCTATGCAAATGTAGATCTTTCCATTCTTCTTGAGAATGGGGACAATATTAGACACCCATTGTGAGTAGTCAACTGGCTTGATGAACCCTACCTGCAGGAGTTTCATCACTTCTTCCTTCACCATGAGGGCCACCTTTGGCTTCATGGGCCTTGAATTTTTCTTAATTGGCTTAGCATCTGGCTTGGTGATGAGGTTGTGAACTGTAATGTGTGGTGTAATTCCCATCATTTCCTTGTAGCTAAACGTGAAATCTTTTTGATGCTCCTTGAGGATACGGGTATGTATTTCAACTTCCTCAGGAGTTAAAGAGGATCCCAGTTTCAATATTTTTGGTTCCTCCTCCATCCCGATGTTTATATCGATCATTCCCTCGATTAAGGAGGCATTTCCTTCCTCAAACTCAGGTGGGGCTGGAGGTAACTCTAAATCCCCCTCTTCTCCTACCTCATAAATTTTGAGTTCCTTCCCAGGGGAAGATTCTATCATGGGATTTCCAAAATAGGAAGAAGAGTGTGGAATTAGGGAAAGATCAACCTCATGATGAGTAAGATGCAATTCTGCAAGAGCATTTAGATATCCTAGAGTTTCTTTATCAATGTCAACGTGATCTGAAATGACAGACTCACTCTCAGTTTCTATGTATGTCAACATTGGAGTTATCGGTGTTTTACGAACCAAAGGTTCAACACGAACCGAGACCATGAAGTTTGTATCTTCCAACTCACTGCTTGGAGTGAAGCAGGAAGCAAAAGTTTCTATAGAGTCTACGAGAAGGTTTTGTTCTCATGGAATTGCTTCAATTGATATGAAGTCAAACCCCTTTGTTAGATTTAGCACTGCTATTTTGTAGAGTTGTAGATGCTCAGCTCTAGTCTCATATACCTCAGATATCTGATTTGTGACAAGTTGTGAATCACCTAGCACCCTAATATTAAGAGCACCCATTCTTTTGGCTACAATGAGACCAAGTAGAAGGGCTTCGTATTCAGCCCCATTATTTGTACATTCAAAGTTTAACTTGAAGGAAAAAGGTAGAATCCTTCCCTCAGGAGAGGTAAGAATTACACCTTCCCTGATGCCAAAATGACACTTGGCTCCATCAAAATGGAGAGTCCAACAGTTACTTGGAAAAATGGATGTTGGATCATCCTTTGTGTCCTCTTCTTTTACCTCAGTTACTTCAACCATACAAACTTCATCTGCTGGAAGAGAACCGAGTCCCAGGGTATGTCCCATACCCATAGAATCAAATGGAAGGAGAATAGGTAAATCCTTCTCCAATAGCTCGAAAATATTTGTTATGGTTCCTAATGACACTGTCTCTATGATGATGGTTTCATCTTTGACTGCCGGAATGCCTTCGATCAAACCCGTGACTTCTAATTCCATTGTAGGAACCAAATTTTCCTTTGGCACTGAGCTTGTAGGTTTATTTAACTGATATGTAGGAAGCTCAAACTCAGAGTGGACCCCTGGCCTCTTTTTCAAGTTAGCTAGATGTATGTCGAAGGGTTTTGGATCACCCTGTGCCACAAAAGACCTTCCCTAAATGTAGGAACCTGACTTCCTGAAACAAAGTGGAGGGAATCACCTTCATATGATGAATCCAAGGATGGCCAAGGATCATATTATAGTTGGTTTCCTGATCTATAATATAAAACTCAGTTAGAACCATCTTAGGCCCGAGGGTGACTGAACAACACTATAGTTTTGATCGATGTTGCCTTGAGGCTATCATATCCTCTCAGCGTATTTCACATTGAAGAGCAATTGGTCTCTCTGTAACCTAAATTTTGAAGGAAAGAGAAGGGGACTATGTTAACCACTGCCCCATCATCAATCATCACATGCTTTACATAGTTATTGTAAATCCAGACTTGTAAAAACAATGTCGATCACCTCTACGAGCTATTTCAGCATCTGTGGGCATCTTGTTGATGTCAAATATGAATCCAACATCTCTTTCAGGCTGCCCTAGAGGATAGACATCAAAGTCCACATGGTTTATCTATGCCTCTAGAGGAGGGGTGACGTTAATCAAATGGCCAAGACCTAGTGCTTCTAATAGAGTGGCTTTGTGAGCAGGGGAATTCTTCAATAGATCCAAGAAGGAAATGTGAGATAAGGTCTTGGTTAGATCATTGATCAAGTCATAAGCTCCTAATTATTTTCCTAGCATATCATGAATGTCATCTGATATAGTTGGGTAGATCAGGATTGGCTGTGAAGAATAATCTTTGGTTCTAGTGGCAGCATTAATCTGAGGTTCAGTGTCCAACTCCACCAATCCCACAATTTTTGTTTGTTGGAACCATCCAAAGGAGGTGCCACTTGTGGGTTTGACGAAGTTGAGGCTTCGATCATGGGTCCCTATTACAATACCCTTGTTTGAACCATTGGGATCTATTCTACCATCCTTTGGGCATGTGGGGAGAGGATTGTTAAAGATTCTGAGTGGTGTGTTCTTGTGGGGATACCGGTCCCATGTAGGTGTTCTGAGTTGGTTGTTGGGTTTTCCAAAAACATGTCAACAAATAATTGTCTTTGATCCTCTGGAAAACATTGTAGAAACTTGTTACAATCATGGCATGTTCTTGCATCATGCCCATGAACCCTATGGAAACCACAATATAAATCAGGATCATAATCTCAAGGCCTTTGGTTTGCACCTTGTTGTGGTATGAAATTACGATTATTATTCAGTTACTGATTGTTATAGTTAAAATTTGGGAACCCTTGCCCTTGGTTTTGGAATTGGTTCAGATACCCACCTGGGTATTGGTTAGGGCCTTGGGTCTGCATTTGTCTTGATTGCTGAGGTTGTTGTTGTTGTTGTTGAGGATGATTAAAATCTACAACATTGACTGAGGGCGAGAAGTTATTGTTTCTCTGATTATTTCCATTGTTGTTGTTATTGGTAGTATTTGTATTGGGAGGACTAACAACATTAGGCTTCTTGGGCTGGTCAGTAACACCATCCGTCATGACCCCACGGTTCTTATTAAGGACCTTCGGTCCTTGATTATTGCTTGTGTTGTTGGAGTAACTGGGGTTATTTTGGTTAGGAGTGACTAACCTTCCATTTTCTCCATAAGTCTTACGACCACTGTCAATGGTTGCTTGGTCAATTCGAAGAGCACCTTCTAGCACCTCTTCATAGCTCCTTAGTGGGAAATTTTGAACTTCTTCCTTTGTCTCCCTATTGAGGGAATGGAGGAACAAATCACAAAGCTCCATCTGATCCATATTTGGAGCACTTGCAGAGGAGTAGAGAACCTGTCGCCACCTTTGAATGAAGTGGGTTGCGGACTCATTGTGCTCTTGTTTGATATGAAGGAATTCTCTGATTCCTGTTCTCAAAAGTTTGTTTATATCAAAATCCTTAATAAATTCTGATACGAGTTACTTGAAGGAGTGTATTGAAGCCTCTGGTATACTATAGTACCAATTGAGAGCAATACCTTCTAGCATCTTAGGGAAAATCTTCACAATAACTGCATCCCATGGGAGCAGCTCTCGAATGGTCATTACGTAAGCTTTGATGTGAACGTTATGATTGCCCTCCCCTTTGAACTTTGGAAGATTGGTCAAGGGTCTTGGGAGCATGACTGTCTAGATGGAGAAGTCTAGAGGCTCCTTAAGATATTCAGAATAGGTCCCCATTGTGTATGTTTCAACCATTGAAGATCCCTGTTGGGGAGGTGGAGGTTGCATCAGTTGCTAAAATGGCACAGTGTAAACATTGGTTGGGGCATATGGCATCCCCTGTGGCTGCCCATATGGACCTGGGTAAGTGTACATATCCCCTTGTGGTGATTTAGAATACATGTGTACGTAGGGGGGTTGACTACTTTGATATGGAGCTGAAGGCACAAAGCCAGGGAACATTGCATTTCTAGCTGGTATGGCATTTGAGAATGCACTTCCAGCTGGTGCCTATTGTAGATATCCATATGTGGCATGAGGGGGCATACCCAAGGTGCCCATCCTAGTTAGCAAATCTCTAGGGCTTGGAGCACCCATATAAACTGGAGGGTTCTACGCAATAGGCATTTGTCCATAATTCTGCGGATAGGGAGAAGTTCTTGCTTTCCCTGCATATGAACTTTGAGCATTTTGGGAAAGCTCTAACTCTTTGACTTTGTCAACTAACGCAGAGATGATGTCACCCATTGATGGGATGGTGTTTTGTTTAGGTGTTTTTTGTTGAACTTTTGGAGGTTTTTTAGGAGTGTGGTATCTTGCTATGAATTGTTCACTATGCTGCCACCCCTTGTTGGCAATGTTTTCAATTGTTGGAGGGGTAGTGTTATTGTTTTGGAGCAGAACATCACCTTGTCCTTGCAACCTATCAAAATCTTGGTTCATATTCTAGAAGTGTTGTTCACTCCTAGCATATCATGATAAGTACTCCTCATCTAGATGTGGGAGCTGGTCTGATTGCATGCTAATGGGTTGTTGAAACAATACCCAAGGAGATGAACTTGCTTCCCCAGTGAAATTCATGTTGTTTGAACTTGATTGTTCATGAGGATATGTCTATGTGATCTGGTCAAGTTCCTCAATACATAGAGGAACCAACATTGGTTCCCTGAAGAAGAGGATTTTGAGTAGTTGAGTGGTTATCTACCCATGTTGAGAGTGAAGGTGATTGTTGTGGTATACCTGTTTGATAGTTGTACATGTCAAAACCTGGGATGGGTCGACTATACTCATCGTATCCTGACATATTTAGGGGGTATAAGAATACCCACAGAATAAAGGATGGACGAAGAAAGTGGAAACACTTAGAGACTAGCTCTTCACATCGGGTTCACCAATTTGTATGAAAGAAAATCAACACGTGACCTTCTTCACACCTGACTTCCTGAGGTCGTGCCGAGACAACCGGTGTAGAATAGAAATGGATGTGTATGTGTGGTGATGATGGATAATCTAATGAGGTAACCTTATATCTTCAACACGTAATAACGGGATCTATGAATCTAAGGAAAAGAATGCTCTCCTAACCTGAAGTGGTGTGATTGATCAATCTGATATGATAGCTACTCAGAGACTCCAGTCAATATCAAGCTCTACCGAGATTCTATTCACTGGTTGTTGAACATGCAGAAAGTGACCTGTGGGTGCCTTGTATAGATTTCTAGACAAGGTCATGGAAGTAAGAATGAGAGGTGTAATGAAGCCACAGGGACTATGGATGATTTTCTGGTCTAGTCTAGAAATTCTTAGCCTGATCGGATGTTATGTTCAATAATGAAAGTTGTGCAATGATATCAGGTGGAAGTGGTGATGATCTAAATACTGATGCACATAAACCAGTGTCAATATCTAATTGGTTAGTAGGCCCGTTGGGTTGCGGGACCTGAGGATCACAACCAAAAACTCGTGGAGGTTGTGGTCCTGTTATGGTCATGCACGTAATCAAACCCTGTTGTCCAGGAGCAGTCCAATAATCATAGGCTTGATTAGCTATGATGTTTAGTGTGTTTAGTTGTTCTATTTTCTCATAGAATGTAACAGGTGTGTGTAAGACTGTCAAACATAAACTTGTATCAATGTCTGTTATCAACTCCGGCCCGTTGGGTTGTGGGACCAAAGGATCACAACCGTATGTCTTTTCTTGTTGTGGGCCATTGATGGTCATGCAGAATGAATTGAAATGATCTTGATAAAACAAACTAACTATCAAAGGAAATATAATCTATGTTTTTGGTGTTTTCACAATATATCAGAGAAAAACAATGAAAGCAAACTAATCTAACAAAAGTAAATGTTTTTTTTGTCTTTTCTAGTTTTTAAGCAATGCATTCTAATCTAATAAACAAACTAAATACAAGTAATCAGTCGGATGTAGCTAGTTACTTGTGTGAATATGTGAATCTAAATCTAAAACAAATAACCTAATTTAATCAAAACCCTTCAAACCCTACCTCAGAGGTGAAGAACAAATCATAACCCTAAAAGAGCTATTGTTCCCCACAACTTCCCTGGTAATGTCAAAGAGAAAGCTTTCTAATGATTTGATCTACTTGTAATTTCCTAATCAATTGAAATGAACAATTTTACTACTCTATTTGATATGCAATTGAAACTAATGATTCAAAATTGACAATTTGGCAAATGAAGCAAACAAACAAGTAATTCCAACCTGGATAAGCAAGAGCTTTGGCAAATCTGGTTGTATTTGTGTCTGTCCCCTCAGTTTGTTCCTTTCTTTCTTTGTGTGTTCATATGAGTCCAAGGAATTGGGAATGCAAGAATAGAAGCAGAAGAAGATGCTTGAGCAATGGTAGCTTGAAGGTAGTCTGGTTGCAATGCAAGTAGAAGAGAGATAACACAAGAGATCTAAGCTTGGCTATGCAATTCCTAGCAGGATTGTGGCAGCAATACTATGCAAGATACACAAAAATTCTCAGGCCTTTTTCTTGAACACAAGCATGGAATATATAAGAATTGGGGCTGGGATGTGCCTTCATGCACAAGGAAAGAAGAGGCAGTTCCAACTAACTAAAGCACATGCAAAAATAGAAGAGGGAAGGAGAACCAAGCAATCAAAACTATTTTTAGACCAATCGGTTCACAAACGCATCCTAAAAGTGAAGTTAAGTGAATCATCACATGTTAAAAACATGCATGACAAAATCTGGAAAAAAACGCTTAGGACTGTCACCCTGCCTAGACGGCAGTTTTGGAACCGCCAACCAGGTAGGGCGGTGGTCCTGGCACAAAAAGGCCAAAACATGCATAGAATGAAGTGGGAAGCTGGAAAAAGCATAGAAGAGCTAAGTAAGAATGTCTAGGCTATAAATATACACTGCAAATGAGATTAAGATCTCAAACATTTTCTAAAAGTATATGAATCATCATTGAGGAATTTTGTAACCATTTTTCCGACAATGTAACACATGCAATTTTGGGTGTGTATAATGACCCTTTCCTTAACTTCTTGGGAAAATTTATATGGTTATTCTTATAGGTGAGGGTCCATTTAGATGGTACATTTCCTTCATTTCTCTGACATTCCATTTATAGTTTCCAATCCATTTTCCAATTCATCTCTACTCTTTGTTTCTCATTTTTACCTTCCTGACGCTATAAGAATGATTCTTAATCATATTAAACTCATCATGTTCACAACTAGGCCTATGATCCCCAATGAAAATTTTACCTTTTTTCCATGTTTCCCATGATCTTGGTTAGCATGACTTGGTTCTTGATAGAGATCATGTATTTTTCAACACTACCACCAATTTCTTGATATTCAATGTTTACTTATTGCTCCAAATGGTCCTCCATCATACACACCAACTCATTTCTAACATGTTTCTCACAATGGTTTGATTTACACAATACCTCATCCTCTTGAAAGGAAAAAAAGCACATGGTGGGGAATGAAATTTGGACATCATAACTTACCTTCTCATGACCATATTGATCTTCAAAAATTATCTTCATGATGGAGAGATCTTTTTCTTGAACAGAGTCAACCTTTAGAGACCCAAACACCTTATCATTTCTACATTTCTCATTACAAATTTCCTCTTCATGGATGGAATCAACCTTGGGAGAATCAAGAACCATTCCATCTATTTATTCTTCACCGAGAAGGTATTCATCTTCTGCCAATGGGAAAAATAAGGTTTGAATTTCACAATCATTTTCATACTCACCAAACAAGTCTTCGTGTTGGACCTTAGGAATATGATTGTAAATTTAGGATTCACCTACTAAGAATTAATTTTATGACACTTATTCTTTATGATCCACATTTCTCATTACCTCAGGATTTCTTTGATTTTAGTCAATATTTCCGTTACCTTCCTGTCACCAAGCATAAAGCTCGTATCCATATCCAATGTGAAGTAAACCATCAAATTTTATCTCCATTAAATCATCATAATGCTTTTCCATTGGCTGAATCAAACATAGATAGTCCTCCATCCATACAGATAGCTTGACATCTTCCTTTGAAGTTATAAAAAGGTTTCCATACCTTTAATCTTAGTATGGGATGTCTTCTATTGGGTCATCTAGTTTTTGAACCATGTATTTCATTTTCCATGTAATAAACAACTTCTTGATATTACCATTTACTGGTATGGTGGTATATGACCAATCCATCTATATGTTTCCACTTACATCTGAACAGAGACTATGGATAAACAACATACCATACGAAGCTCGCATGTCTGCCACAAATATTTTCATCATGATTTTCTTGTTAAGAAAATCTATAAATACTACCTCAACATCTTTCAGCTAGCCAACGAGAGGTACTTATTTGATTTCTGTGGAATAACAATGGCCAGCAACAGGGATGAGAATGATACCAAGAGCCTTGATGAATTTGGTGTTAAAGATATTGTCAGAGGCACCGGAGTCAATAATGTAATTATTCAATTTATACCCATCGATCAGCAAGGCAAGATAGAAAGGTTATAATTTCCTAGAAGTGGAGGATGTTGAGGAAAGAAAGTTTTGAGAAGGATTGGTATTGAGGATAGGAAGTGATTCTTTGGTAATGGAATTTTTGGAACATGAATTTGAATTATTCCTTTTATAAAATGGACAAGTTTATCAAATTATGGGACGAGTTCTCAAGTACTTAGAATTATAAATTTGAATTTTAGATTTCTTGACATGGTAAATGATGTTAAATGGTGAAAAAGTGATAGGCACGTTGGAAAAAATGGAAGCCTTAATAGGAGTGGGATTTTCATTCTTAGAATTAACAAAAGAAGAAGTTGTTTTGACAAGAGGAGACAAAAGGGACTTATTGGAAGAGGTAGATGGAGTCCTAGCCGAGGTAGTCTCAGGCTTCTTCTTGGATGACCCCATGGAAGTGAGAAATTATGATTCTCCTTTTTTAAATTTTTGTGGAGTCACCATTTTCGGATTCAAGTGCTTCTCTTGGGAAACACAACAAGAGGCCTTTTTTCCTGTTTGTGAGGTGATGAACATTGCACAAGAATAGCTATTCATGTCAACCACAGACTCTTCTAGATCTTCATCGGGGGAGTATTCAAAATACCCAATATTGACATATCCATCTTCTTCTTCTCCTTTAATTTTTGATTCAAAAATCTGTTCTCCTTCATTTTCATAGGTTCAACATACTGCAGTTTTACAACTTCTAACTTAGTTTTCATCTCTCGTTGTTGTGACACCAGTCTAAGTAAAGATGCCACATCACGTGATTGTCATAATTCATTAACAATCTTGTTTAATTGTACCAAACCACGTATTTATACTCATCATATGTATTTCTAAACATCACATTAATTTTAAGCATCGGACAAAACTTAGAGAGTCAACATGGGTCTAAAAACTACCTTAAGTGTACATGGAATGGGCCTGTAAAAATGGCGTGGGACCCCCAAATTGGTTATGTAAATACTCTACCCTATTCTCTACCATATAGATATTTATAAGAAACTTACAAATCCAAAACTTGAAACTGAGGCTCAAACTGCAACAACTTTCCAGAGCCAGTTGGATGAAATCAGTCATTTTCTCTCCAAAAAACTAAGTCAAGTATGCTTGGAAATGTGTGTGCAAAATGAATTTTTAAAAGGTAACAAGAAAAATTAATTTCATTACGCTATTCTCTATATAAAAACAAAGATGTTTGTAGGGTAAAATTTTTCTTTTGGGGTCCATAAGCATAAAATATGAGGTGTTTATAGAGTTTGGTCATAGGCAAATAGTTTCTCCCAGCAAACCATTTTCTGAAGCATTTGGAAACCCTCTTCACAACCATGACCAACAAGTGTCTCAGAAATGTTTCTATGTTAGAATGGGTTCATGATAAAATAAAGAATAGGTTGTGATAGTTCACAAGCAGAAGTGAGGTTTAGAGGCACTTCTTGTTCGTCAGTTTTGAGAGGCTTTTGTCTCAATTGGACATTATTTCAACATCCTAAGTTTGTAATTTAAAAATCCATTTTCCCTTCCAATTTGATTGGTCATAAAACATTAGCAAAGGTAAGCATGTTAAAGGTTTGTTTTTATCAAGTCTAGGGTGGGGTACTTGCTACATATCTCAAGGCATTGATTTTTGACATATGTTGACATGGTGTGGAAATTGTTTTATGTGGTTTGTAATATGATTCGAAAAATAATAAATACATCATTAACAAGCTTAACTCCAGATTTAACATTCCATTTATCATGAAAATAAAACAAAGTTTTGAAAGTAAGAAAGAGAGGAGGTATAGAGTTTGTGCATGAAATGGTTCATCAAGCAAGTTTTGAGAAGTTTGACAACACGTGTTAGTCACATTTTCTTGCGGGTTCCAAGCCTTTTTGTCACACACATTTTGTGCATCTCTAACACTCATTACAATCCATGAAGACCATGATTCTTTAAGGTGTTTTTTTGTGTAAATTTGACTTTACATCTTCCCTTTTTATCTTTGCATAAAATTTTCCAAGCCCTCTCAACAAGCCCATTTTGTGCATATTTTGTAAGCATTGCATTCCATGAGACCCCATATCTTTGAGGTAGTTTGTCAAATGAATATCTTTCCTTATCTATGCTTCAACATTTGCATACATATACACTATTGCACTTACTACTACAAAAATTGACAATAAAGCAAGTCCTTTCTCCCTCATGCATTGGTGTTGGAACATAATAATTAAATGGTATGACAAACGCTTAATGTATATGGGTCCATCACTAATATATAGGTTAATATTTAGTAATATAAAATATTTATATTTATATTATTAAATATGCTAACCTAGGTATATACTGTCGGTTAAATATTTAATATCATGAAATGATTATATTTTTAATATTAAATATTATAAACCTAGGTATATGTGTCAACCGATAAGACTAAAAAGGTGGGTCGGGAGACATACCCGATCACCTAATATAAAAAGGACTGTCATTTTGTTCTTACTTTTGGTATCCATTACTTAGTATGTTATGTAATTTTATTTATTACATTGCATAATGTTTAACATTTAATGTTTTATGGTTTATATTAATATTTAAATGTGTTGGTTGATTAAATTCGTAATAGTTAGAATCTTTTAATTTCTAACATGGTGTCAGATCATGGTTTAAATTAAATAGGTTAGGTCTAAGTTATTGTATTTAATCTATTTAATTTTTACGGATTTTTTTAACCAACTCGAAAGGGTATTTAAATTGATCGGAACATCTTCTTTCCATTTTTTGTGCAAACTAAAATTGTACATGTTTTGTGAAGAATTGGTATTTTCAGGAAAATTGTGGTGGACCCCCCGTCCTTAAAACCCTTGTTGAAAGAGGCTCTGGAAATTTTGGCTCGAGGTTAAAGACCCATGAAATGGGACAAAATAATGTAGTTGCTCTAATATCCTAGTTTGAACTTTTTTTACATATTTTTATTAAGGAGTCATCTATAGTTGTCAAACTCCCTTTAAATAGGGTCATTTTCATTTCTTTAATAAATTCATGTAAATACTAGTCTTAAAACTATAGTAATCTTTTATAATTTATTAAAAAACAAAAATATATATTTGTATAACAAAATAACTATAATTTTATAGTTTTCAAAAATAAGTATTCAAACATAAACCTAACATGTGTCTCTAACCGTTTATATGATCTATGTAAGGGGCAACTCCATTCATTTATATCTTATAGTTTATAAAAACTATATAAATAAACTTATTTCAAGGTTTTCTTTTATATAAACGTGGAAGTGGAGAATAAAGTGAGATAGTATCTCAGATATAAACGTGGAATTTCCAAGTATAAATGGAGAATTAAAAAAAACTATTTTATTGGTGGCCCACGTGAAGTGTGGTAAATATTTATTAAAATAATTGTAGTTATAGCCACATAAAAGTTGTAAAAAAATTAGCATACATGAATTATATGAAATATTTTTCAATCTTTTCATAGTTTCAAATGTGTATAGGGTAAAATTAAGAGTAAATGAAGGGAGGTCCCCTTTGTAAAATATGTAGGTTAATCGATACTCTCATAAATCTATTTGCACTTGGTAAAATTCTTTAAACCTAGTTTATGTCCTTTAAACCCTTTTAATAAGGGTTGTGGTTTTTTATAAAAACAAAAATACTATAGTTTATAATTTTTATGAACTATATGTTGTTTTTTATTTACATTATATAAATTATTTACCTCTTTTTTTTATAAAAAAAAATTATATATATTTGTACATTATAAATTATAATAGGTTATTATAATGTATTAAAATATAACCTCCATAATATTATACAGAAGAAATTCTGCAATTTCACATTCTGGAAATACACAAGTTTTGGCTCCATTAAATTTGACGGTCAAATGATTGTCACGGTAGACCAAACATAAGGCAGTATGACGACCATTTAGACGTCAAATTTAAACTCGTAGATTACATGCTACTTTCATTGTGTTAACATTGACGGTTAAATGACCATCATGATAAACTAAAAATAAGTCATAATGATGGTCATTTAGACGTCAAATTTAAGTTGACCGGATATTTTTAGAAATTTGAAGTTATGCATTCTTAGCGGTTTCTTCTTCTCTTCTATATGGTCAAAAATGTTTTTTATATAAATATGAGATATAATGCAGAGCTCTTTATATTGTGGATTATTATTTTGATCATGGGAGGTTAATTAGTATGTATTGTAATGACAAAATTAGTTATGATCAAATAGATTCTTTAGATCTTATTATATTAAAAGTGTTGTTTTTTTTATAAATATGTATCTAACTCTGTGGTACAATGTATATTATAATGGGGTGTGTTTTACAGGTTCAAGAAAATAATGACGTCTAGCTATTTCTATCTTGATAAAACCCAAATCCTGAATGGAACTAACTACAATATTTGAATCAAAACAGAATTTATGGCGATAAAACTCTATATGATTGTTTCTAGATCTGAGGTTTCTCCCACCAATCGTCAATAAACTGTAGATAACATGAATGCATTCTTACAATGAATGCAGGAGGCTCTTTCTATGATTCTATGCAGTGTAAACGATGAATACCTTCTACACATTGGTAATATCAAACATCCGAAAGAGGTATGGATAAAACTAAAATCTATGCATGAAGGATACTTGGTATATCAATGATAGTAATGAGAGTATAATCGCTGAAGGAATTCAAAGAAATGGTTTGTATATTTTTTATAATTTCTTTTATGCATCTTGTTTTATATCTCAAAGTTTAAGTAATTCAAAACTATGGCATGAAAGGTTAGAGCATGTTAATTATCGAAACTTATATAAAATGTCTAGATATAATCTAGTGAAAGGTTTACATGTGTTGTCTTATTCTCTTGAAGTTACTTCATTAAATGTTTCTAAATGATGGTTTTGATTCTAATTTAGTAAATGGTTCTAATGATGTTTTGATGTTATAGATGTTTCTGAAACTCTTATATTCCTAGCTAAGAAATTAAATTGGGCTCAATCTATTTTAGAAAGTTCAAATCTTATTAACCCCAGGAAAATGACTAGAAGCCATCATATATATCATGCATTAATTACCTTGTATGAACCTGAGCCGTAAAGTATTATAGGGTCTAGATGGTTATATAAAGTAAACTATAATGATAATGGTATTATTGACAAACAAAAAGCTAAACTTGTTGCTAGAGGTTTCACTCAGAAACTTGATATTGATTATGTTGAGACATTTTCCCTTGTAGCTAAAATGAGTATTGTTAGGGCCTTATTTGCAATTGCTACTCAATTTGGGTGGAAAATCCACCAAATAGATAAGAAAAATACTTTTTTGAATTGTAATTTAAAAGAATAACTTTACATGTTTCAACCTAAAGGATTTGAAGAAACTAATAAATAAAACTATGTTTGTAAATAGAGAAATTTTTGTATGGTTTAAAACAAGCTCTTAGAATTTGGTATGCGAAAATTGTTTCCTTCTTTAAATTGTTGGATTTTGTTAATTATTCTTCTGAAAATAATATATTCATTAAGAAATAAGGCTCTTATATTATTATTATATGTATATATATTTTTCTTATGATTTGTGACAGTTCTATTTTAATTTATAAGATTATACAGAAATTGAAACAGTACTTCAAAATGAAAAGTTGGGTCTCTCACATCATGTTCTTTGTATGACCGTATTTCATTCTATTATTTTTTTAAAACACAATATGCAACCAATGTATTGAAATTTTTTATTATGATTGATTTTAAACCATTTTATACTTTAATGGAAGTTGGACTAAATATTGATAATAAACATGCATGTGAAAAAGATGATTCTACTTTTAGGCAGTTAGTTGGTAGTTTGATTTATCTAACTATAACTAGACCAGATATTTCCTATGCAATAGGAATCACTTCCAGGTTTATGCAGGAACCTTATAGAGATCAATGAAATCTTATAAAAATGATTCTTAGATACATTAAAGGAACAATCAATTATGGGTTGCATTAGACTAAGAATGAAAATGCTAACTTATATGGATTTTGTGATTCTGATCATGTTGGTGATGTATTAGATAGAAAATCTATTTTTGGTTAAATGTTTAAATTTGGTGTAGGTGTCACTACTTTGTGTAAAAGAAGCAACCAACTATTTCTATCTCTTCAACAGAAGTTGAGTATAGAAGTGTAATAAAAGCTGCAAAAGTGGCTTTATAGCTAAAGAGGTTGTTTGATAAGATAAAGATGAAGGATCCTTGTAGTGTTCTTTTGTTCTACAATAACAAAAGAACCATAGCTCTTGCACATAATCCAGTACAACATCAGAAGATGAATCACCTTGAAATACATATACACTTCATCCGTGAGAAGGTGTTAAGTGGTGAACTTGATCTCAAGTTTGTGTCCACTGAAGAGTAGGTTGTTGAAATCTTCACAAATTTCCTGAGTGCTGCAAAGTTTTGTCACTTTCATGAAAAATTTTGATTGTCGGAGTTGCCATTGAGAAGGAGTGTGCATAAAAATGTCACCTCCTAATGGAACTTGGTTTTTGTAAAATACCTTCGAGAAAGTGTAAAAATACCTTCGAGTATGTATACCTCCTCAGATTATTTTTTAAAAAGAAATGTAGAAAGATATTAAAGGCGGTCTTCAATAAACTCTTTAGTACTATTGAGTCTACTAGTAAATATTCAATACAATCATATTGTTAAGGAGTTATTTGGTTAAAAAAGGCTCATATATGTTTAGGTTCAATAACTTTTTATGAGAACCTGTGAGAACATGTAAAACTCACAAATCATACTTAGCCATTGATCAGGGATGATATCTGAGATTCCAAATCCTTTTGTATTAAAATGTAACTCGAGTGTGATGAAGGTGTTATAATTCCTTCAACCGATACGCTAGCCTAAAATCTTTATGGTTTAGGGATTGTAAATCTTGTAGTGTACCACAGATAGGTAATTTATTGATATATGTTATATTATTCTACTTAATATTAAGGGAGAGTGTTGGAATATAATGATTTAGTGGTCTGGCCAACCCTTAATGTATATGGGTCCATTATTAATATATAGGTTAATATTTAATAATATGAAATATTTGTATTTCTATTATTAAATATGTTAACCTAGGTATATATTGTCGATTAAATATTTATTATCATTAAATGATTATATTTCTAATATTAAATATTATAAACCTAGGTATATGTGTCAACTGATAAAGTTGAAAAGGTGGGTTGGGAGACATCCCTGATCACCTAATATAAAAAAGACTTTAGGTCCTCATTTGATATGTTCGAAAAAGAAATATCAAATTTGAATATTATTTTACCCTTATGATTAGGGTTGAAAGGAGGAGGTAAAAGTTATTGAATGTAAGTTTGGTTCCTGGAAAATAAGAGGTTATTTCACAGTGATTTTTACCCTATTTGGAGTTTTCCACCATAAACATTATGTCATTGTGTTCTTACTTTTGGTTTATATAACTTAGTTAATATGTTATGTAATTTTATTCATTACATTGCATAATGTTTAACATTTAATGTTTTATGGTTTATATTAATATTTAAATGTGTTGGTTGATTAAATTCATAATAGTTAGAATCCTCTAATTTCTAACAGAGAGAAGGTATAGAGTCCGTGCCTGAAATGGTTCATCAAGCAAGTTTTGAGATGTTTGACAACACATGTGCCAGTCACATTTTCTTGCAGATTCCAAGCCTTTTTTTCACACCCATTTGGTGCATCTCTCACACCCATTACGATCCATGAATACCATGATTCTTTGGGGTGTTTTTTTTTGTAAATTTGACTTTACATTTTCCCCTTTTTATTTTGCATAAAAATTTCCAAAGCCCTCTCAATAAGCCCATTTTGTGCATATTTTATAAGCATTGCATTCCATGAGACCCCATATATTTTAGGTAGTTTGTTAGACCAATATATCTCCTTATCTATGCTCCCACATTTGCATACACGTCCACTATTGCACTTACTACTACAAGAATTGATAATAGAGAAAGTCCCTTCTCCCTCATGCATTGGTGTAGGAGGTAAATCATACCCACAGACATCAGAGATCAATGCAAAGTTGAGGAATTTGTCTTGGGAGGAGAAAATAGTAGATTATTCTCTAGATTTACAACATGTTGTAAACAATAAAAATTCAATAGTTATTTTTTCTCTTACTATACCAAGCAAACACATCCACATAGCCATGCAAATTTTATTGACATGTTGATGGAAAGTTTAGATTTTCCCCAAAATAGTCAGTGCTACCAAGAAGGTTAGACAGGTAGACAAAACCACACAGCCACCACATGTTTTAAATGGCCCATTATTAATATAGTTTAGAGCTTCCTCAAGACATCTTGGTGACCAAGAGTGTCAGACATATATAACAGGTTAATGTACATTTTTTTAATAAATACTACATTTAATCGATGAGACACTCACACGCAGGTCTAGTATGATAAGAAATAAAAAATAATATTACATGGCCAAAGAGTGCTACATGGACCATGTTTTATACCCAAAGATGACAAATATCTACTCCTTCGTGCCTAATGGATGTCCATACCCTTCTTCCAATCTCCAACATTTTGGCACATGCTAGAAATAAGTTGGAAAAGATTGTGGAGACTAGTTTTATCTCTACCCAAATGCATTTTCAACACATCCATTTTGTGTATGCTCTACAATCATTTCCCTCTAAGGGAGAATGCTCCAAGTGATGGAAATGAAATGAGGTAGCACTATTGTAAAGTCAAATCTCCTCCCAAAAGACAAAACAATCATCCCTAACCCTAAACAAATCCTCAAAGCTTGATTTCTCCTTCCCTTTATATATATATATATATATGTCATTTCATCCATTACCATTACTTTATTCTTTTTTTATTAATGTTTATTTGTATGTGTGTGTGTGTGTGTATCAATATATATATGCATATATACTTTTATATCTATAATTATAATTTTAAACATATCGGTATATATGTATATTATTTAATTTAATGTATATTATGCATCACTATTATTATTATTATTTATAATCATAACAATCTGATAACCCACCTTTGAATTGAGACCACATCAACAAACCAAACACCATCTGATGTGTACAAGCCAAGCTCATAACCAAGATTGCACTATTGAGATACGTTTCCCAACTCACAACTTTAAGTGATCACTCACTTGCAAAACACTCAAGAGTAACCTCGAAAAATGTGAATAAGTGACACCAAATGCATAAAAATGGAAAAGGAGGGTCGGAACCTATTACGATGGAGACTTTGTAAGGGAGGGAAACTACATATACCTTCACTTTTAAGAGCATCATCCTCAATGTGACCAAATGCAAAGGATAGGAGAGGGATGAAATAAGTAAATGAAAGTCAATAACAAATATTGTCACTTAGTGAAAAAGGCCTTGTCACTAAAGTGTAACTTCGAGGGAACAAACACATCCAAAAATACTCTCCTATGTATTATGTTCTATGAATATTGGTAGTTCTCACTACCATGGTGAATCCAAACTAAATGTCATAATCATTGTTACATGTCTAGTTATACTTTTACTTTGTACTCATGATTGAAAAATTATAGTAACCGACACACACAAGTTTCTCCCACCCTTCGTGTTGGCATATAACGTCATAGTGTAGGCTAGGGTGTGCTCACCTGAAGTGCAAAAGGTTTTTAGGTCCCATCAATGTTATCATGATTCAAGTGGTTAGTTAACGAATAAATGGACTTGAATACATAATTACCTTAACACAAACAAGTAGAAAATCCAATAATTGACCAAAACACATGTTGCTCATATATTAATTAATAGTTTCACAATTACATTCATGGCATTAGTGACCTACATACTCAAACCATCTTAGTAGTAAGCTCAAAAGATAAAAATATCATCCCCTCAAACTCTCACACACCACACTTACAATGGATCTCTCATGGGTATTTATACTAGTGGGGACTTTCCCTTCACTAGTCTTTCAAGATCTAGTAATATCCCCTGAGTTACAATTGTAACTTTAACTAGTACATTCTGATAGTGGAAAAAGATATCCACTCACCTCAATACCCCCTCTTTGCATGGTGAAACTCCTATAAATTTGTTGCTTATCCAAAGCCAAGTTCAAATTTTATCCATTTTTTTGTCAGCTTCATGGAAGTGATCTAAAATAAAAATTGAGGTCTATCGTCAAACTCATATCTATATTTATCATTCTTTACCTTGCATTTCCTTATCTAAACTTATCCTTACTACATTCTCTTCCATCATAGTTGGTGATGCTCTGACCTTACACATCCTCTAGTTCCTTTCTCATGTGCGTGTTCTTTATCTTGATTTCGTGTGTGCCTACTTTTCTTCTCTACACGTGCTTCCTTCATGCTTCTCTACTACACACATCCTCCACAAAGTTATGCATGTCCTTCCAAATAAAAGTGGATCGTGAATAAATAATGCTTAGTCCTTTTAGGACTTAAATAATAAATAATAGAAAATTATGGGTTCAACATCACACCATACTAAATATTTTTTTTGTCCTTAGGAAACACTTATTAGATATATTCAATTAACTTTGGCACCTCGAATCTTAACAAATATTCATGTGTCTTCCAGTTATTGATTACTTCATAAATAAATTGGTATAATTTGTCCAACTATGTGGCTAATTGACTAAAAATTATAGTGCCCTTAACTATAGTGTTCATTGTTGTACTTAGATTTTACACTTTCTAGCTTAACTCTTTTCGCATGGTTTCTAGCTTCATTTCAGCCTGATCGGTGAGCTTCCTCAGTTATGTCAACATCTGCTTCATCCTCTCTTTCCTTTTTGTGAACTCTTCACTAACCCTTTCACATTCCTCCATTATTTTCTTCTTGTTAGCTTTGTCCAAAGATTCATCTTCTAGTTGGGATTTTATGGCTACTAGTTTGTTGGCCTTCTCTTTCATGTGCATGTTTATTATTTTTGGTTGCTTATAAAGTCCCTTTAGCAATTTTTCAGCTTCTTTATCTTTTATACCAACTTCCTTACATTATTTTCACATGCCTAAAGTTTCTTAGTGAAAATGACCCCGATATTCACAGTGTCACCTTTCTGTCATTTTTCTCTTTCTCTTTATTTTCCACTATATTTGTATAACATATTTATTAGTTGTTCTAATTCATCAATCTTTTCACCTACAATGAGCAATTTTTCTTCTGTAAGTTTGTGATAATTGTTTATTATCCACTCCCCCAATGCTTTGGATTTAGAATACACACACTTTTACTTCTTTCTAAGGCCCTTATTTTCATGTTGTAGCTCATGTAACTTACTAGTTACCTATTTGAGCTCTACCTCTAGTTTTTGTGATTCATCCCTATATATCTTGGTGTCATCGTTGTTTTATAGGTTTTATTGGACAACTTCCCCAGAATTTGTAGTAATGCCTCCCCTACTTGAGTTTCTTACATATTATAAGTTTTAATGAGGAAGACAAGATCACCTTCCTTGGTAAGAACAGTGTGTATGTTATCACTTGGTAACTCAATTAACGTCTCCTTTGTACAAGCATCTAAATAAAATTATAATGCCAGTTTTAAACACTTGTTAGACAACATTTTTTTAGGCAATCTCATTGGAATAATTATTTAACGTTCTTCCCCCTATGATATTTTTCCTGCATTGACCTCTCTATCAGATTTGGATAGATTTGTGGGTCCTCATTGTCATTTGTCTCAACCTCTAGCTCTTGGATTGGTCTCTTTCCTATACTTTGATTGAGGCTACTCTACTTCCTCATCACATCTATGGCCACTTTTTTCCATATGACTTCCTCTATTTCTATCAATTTTTTTATTCTCCTCGGGATTATATTCAACCTCAATCACTTTCAAGGGTGACCTCTGAGAAGATGTTGTTCTTGGGTCTACATATGTTCGCTCCAAATTTTCACTTGGCCCACATTTTGTGCTAGACTAGATTGGATAATTTTGTATTAAACCTTCAATGTTGAGATCCCCATTTTCCTTTAGTGATATATTCATTTGGTTTGGTTCTATTGTGGTTTCCGCACCGCTAGGATTCTTTATATCATGTTTCTTACCATCTTCTTACGCTGAGATAGGTTCTTGCCTCGAATTCAATATCCCTTTTTTTGGTTTTTCATGCATGTGTATGTGCACTCTTTTTTTCTTGTTATAAAATTTTGGAAAGCTCTACCTTATCATGTGCACTCCATCATTTGTCCTTAGGCATAATTATTTCCTCATCTTTCTCTTTTTTCACTTCTTTGTTGGCTCCCTTTTTCTTTGGGCACAGATAGAAAAATAGTTTTTATGCTTCATTCTTCACTACGGTCATATCCCACCTAGTAAGATTACATATATATGTCACTTGTCTCTCCTCGTGGGTGTCTTAATCAAGGTGTTTGCAAGTGTTACGTAATGTGTGAATGTCCTCATCAATTCTCTACATGTCATTCTTAAGTATTTTGGCCTCCTTGATCCAGTGAATGGATCACAAAAAAATAGTCGACTCTAAAGGCATAGGGGAATTTCTCCCATAGAGACCAAATTTCCTTTGTCTTCTTAATTCTCACCAAATAATAATTCATTATGACAAAAAACTTTGCCTCTCCATCCAATTCCTTTGGAATTTGGCACAGAATTCTCTAATCTTACTCAAAGGCATTGCGTAAATGTCTTAACCAATTTGTAAATTGTTCCCTGTATGTATTGTTGAGTTTCATGGATGCCATTAGCTATTTGTACATGATAGTCAAAGATGGATCCTCTAGTAGTAGTATCCATGGTGGTTCCCCATCTAGTTATGACATGCCAATTTCTTTAAAAACTATTTAAAATAGGATTGTTCCCCTACAAAATTTGATTCCTTCTTTTTCATGCGCCAACTTCAATTATTCTTTGTGATATGAATTGGGAAAAATTATATATTGCCCCTTGTTCCATTTTATGTGTGATGCGTAAGTATTTCTTGTTTACATCAGTCTAGATTTTATTCCCTTGTCAATTTAGATGTAAGTAGTCACATCGTGACTCTTTTTTTAGGGCCATTTAGCTCATCGATGGACATGGACTTACCCCCCTTCTTATAATGGAGAATATAACCAACCTTGTATACTTCTATATCATCTTTAAGGGTTTGCGCTAAATCTTCACCTTGGTTATTCAACCATGCTTCCCTATTAATCAGGTGGTACAAGATCCTCATGCGGCTACCTAAAAAGTAGAATTATCCCTCTCTAGTTTATCACCTGAATATTATTTGTTGCAGTAGTTACTCTAAAATTAATATTTAATATTATTTAGATTAAATCACCTGATAAGTTCACACTTATGGACATGTTCCACAACATTATCAACACCATGGTGTTCTAGTAATTGTAAGGATATCTCATAAAAAAATATTTGGTGGGGCTACATGTTGTGTAGTATTCACAACTATACCTTGGACTAGAATATAAATTTTTGTAGTGACTTTTCCACTCCCACTTCCACTCATAGTTGAGTGATTATTTCCAGTGAGTTGTGTTGGTGTGTTTTCTTGCACACCCATTTATGTTGGTATTATATTGGTACTCATTATGCCAAATATCTACACTTTCATGAGATTGGGATTGGGCTATAAATTCTTTAGCATTGGTTGTAGTGATTGTATGACATATGTGAATCTACTATTTAAAGTCTCTTTCTTCTTATCTTTTTTTACTACCTCGTTACTATCAATTTCATTTAGTACTTGTTCTCCTATATTAGTTTTCCTAATTGCATGATCAAATAAGATAGGTTATATTAGGATACCACCAACATTATACTACCCCTCCTCATCCTCTATATATTTCATCATATCTTAGCACACTGTTACTTCTCCTTCAAGCTCCTTGTCTATATCTCATTCTCCCTACCTATAACAATGTTGTTAGTCATCCCCTGCATTTCCTAGAGTTGAATCACATAGATGTTGTAGCTCATTTTCCTTTAATTCCTTGTGATTTTTTCTTTAAATCATATCCTCCTAAGGGTGCACTCATATGGGGAATCCATAGCTCAATTTTGATCTCTCTCTTGTCCACCCTATTTTTGTGTCATCCACGTTGTGGATAATTTTTCCTTCCATTAGGAAACTCTAAATTCCCATATCAACCATAATATTCTTAATTTCCAAAGTAAGTTACTTTAAGTATGATATGGGAAACTCCCCATAGAAATTGAATTATGCTTTATACACACAAGAGAATGTTAAAATTGAATACTCAATTATATAACTTTGAAACTAGGTAAAGACAAATAGGTAAAGGAAATTAAATCCTCTTCTGGACTGACAAATGGGTTGGTAACTTTACTCTTGAATAAAAATTCCCCCAAATTTCAAAATTGTTAGAAGTTAAATATGGGGTAAAATAAACAATTACATGGATAATCATGAGAGATTTCAAACTTGGAAGCACATAGAATTGGACATGCGGGAACTTAAAGAACACACGGTCAACCTCAATGATTTCTGTAAAAACTATGTGTCTTTTAACAGCAAGGAACAAAATAGAATTGTATGGCATAGAGAACAGAATGGTATTTTCTCATTTAAATCAGCCTATGCATTATTCTTTGAGGAGGAAACTAGATAGGAAGATCTTGTTGCTGGTAAGATATGGAACAAGAATATCATTCCCAAGGTTAATGTTTTTAGTTGTCTTATGGTGATAAATAAGATTCTTACAGTTGATAACCTTGCTAAAAGAGGTTTTCATATGGTAAATAGATGTGTTCTATGTGAAGAGAACTTGGAAACGATTGACCATTTGTTCTTAGAATGCGCCTTCTCTTATCAAATATTTTCTTCTATATTGGGTATGTTCTCGATTAACTGGGTTAATCCTAAGGAGATCCAATCTGCCTGGAATCAATGAAAATTTCCTTTCGTCGGTAAAGGGCTGAAAATATATGGATAATGAGACTTGGACATTTGTGATGGGAAATATGGAAAGAGAGGAATGGGAAGATTTTCAATAGTAAGAAACTTCCCAACAAGTTGATTATTAAAAAATGTTTACATGTTGTTAGAAACAGTTTTTATATCTTGAAGAACAAAGAAGTGGAAGTCATGGACAATGAAAAACATATCATAAATAAATGGAACTTAATATGTGACCCTCAATCCAAGAAGAGCAATCCTAGAGAAGGGGTTAAATGGACCTCTCCTAGAGAAGGTGTTATTAAACTCAATTTCAATGGTGCCACTAAAGGGAACCTGGATAAGGAAGGAGGAGGAGGATTTTTTTGAGATGCTAAAGGTATGTTTCTCCTTACATATTTATTTAATTTGGGCATACAGTCTAACCATGTTGCAAAGGTTACGGCAATGTTCTGGGGAGTGAAGTTAGCGGAAGAGAGAGGCTTCAAGTACATAATTGTGGAAGGGGATTCTTTGAATATAATATCATGTATGAGGGGAAATTTTCAGCTTCTATATCTATTAAAGACTTCATTAATAATACCAAGAATAAAATGTCTTCCTTTATTGAAATCTCTTTCCAACACATTTACCATGAAGGAAACAAACTTGCTGATGTATTGGCTAACAAGGGGGTGGAAGCTATGGACTTAAATGTGGTTAACGAACTAACCAATATGGAAGCTAATTTCATACACATTCTTGAAAAGGAATGTGTCTGAAATAGCATATCTTTCTAATGAGGATTGATATAGGTTATGATGTTTTTTAGGTGACACACAATGATATTATGAATCCTAGACTTGTGCCAACCATTATTTCCTATCAATCCACAGTTTGGGTTGATTCCCATATAATTTTGAATCATTTCAACAAGCATGGTAAATGTAGCTACCATAAGGGTTTGCATATCCATTTCAGGAAGAAGAGTTACAGAAGCAAAATGGGAGCCGATTTAGTGAGAACTAAACCTAGCAAGGTCCTGACAATGTCAAAAGAGGTGGAGTTACTTGATAAGGCTAGTCTGTTAAAAAGTTTCAAAATATTCTATGGGTATGATGAAAAACTGAGTGAAGAAGTTGTTAAAACTTGGAAGGAAGGTCATGTGTGGGTTGGGAACTTCTTATTCACAATCTCATCGAAGTTCATAGAAAAAGTGTCATGACTGTCTCAAGAAGGAAGATGTATCTTTAATCCCAAGTTAGACTACAGTCTGGAGATCAAATACTTCATGCAAGGTAAGGGAGTGACTAATACTCTTCATAATGGTTACGCTAGAGAGGGTTTTCCTTAGTATTTTAATGAAATAGCTTAGTTAATCATGGTGTATATTACTCTGGAAGGGATATATAAAGTGATTTATGGGTATCACTTTCCTATGTCAAATCATGTTAGAAATAACAGACCCTACAATTTCCCCAATTTTTTGTATCTTTCTTTGGCTTAATCAGTTTCTCAGGTCAGGAAAGGAACCTTCACCCTTCCTTTGCATCAAGGTCTCATCAAATCCATGCTTAATATGGGTACCCCCTTCATTGGAAAAATGAAAAATTTGGGGCTTCTAACCCGAATCAAGCCAGTTTAGGGGGGAAAAAAGAGATCTTGGAAGCTAATGTGGTTACTCCTAGTATGGAGGAAATGGGGAAATTGATGGCTAAAAGAACCAAGTCTCATATTGCAAAAGGAAGTGTTAAGAAACAAAGGCTAGAGAGTGGGGCTTCAGAGCCTCAAGATAACTTGGAAATTATTTCTGACTCATGCAAACATCAGAAAGAGGAAGCTTTCCATTCCGATTCAGAGGATCGACATGGAGAGGAAGCTTACCAATCTGACAGTAGTGAGGAGTTGGAGGCTGGGAAAGGTCAGGAGAACTCATGAGGGGAAAAGATCCAAAAACTTGTAGGAGGCCATTAAGAGTCTACATTCTCAAAAACTCGGCTCAGAAGAACTTGTTCAAAGCCCAAGAGACAATGGTCAAATCGAATGTATTCATGAGAGAGTTTGAAAATTATAGGTTGGATACTGACATAAAAAGACATATGATAAGCATGGTGACCATAGATCTAAGGGAGCTGCAGAAATTTTTAGAAACTCACGTCTATTGTACTTAGTGAACAATTAAAGAATGTTAATAAAAGATGCCTGGCCATGGAGAATGAGATGTTAAAAATGAAGGAGATTATTCTGTAGATCAGGGATGTTCACATCCTTAATGTCAAAATCATAATTAACCATCTTAAACTCCTTGTTGAGATGATCCATTCCATGGAAATTATGAAGAATAGAGAAAAGGATGGGTCTGTACCTAAAGTGGAGATAGTTGAACCAGATTATCAGTTCTAGAAATCTACTATTGTCAGCCTGGCTAAGGAATGGAATGGGTGCATGCACACAGTGGGTGCTCTGATTAATGAATGATGGATTTTTTGTCCTTTCTAGATGTATGTTTTCTTTTATTTTTGCTTGTTGTTAGTTCCATGGCCCCTGTTGTTAGTTATTTTACTTTGGGATTTTAGGTTGGTTTTCTTGTTTATGGCTTTATAGTTTTGGTCTTTGGTTCTGCTTGGGCTTCAATGGATACTCCCTTGGCCCTTTTCTTTTGATCTTGCATACTTTGTATGGGGTAGGGTCCCCTCAACCCTTTTTTACCTCTAATTAAAAAATTATATATAACTCTGAAACGTGCATTTCCATCAATAGTCCTCCACACGTATCCAAGTCATGTCATGTTTGGAAAGTTTCCTCATGTGCTTAGAAGTCCAAGGATGCTTTTGACCCAAATTACAAATTTTTCCTAGGCAATAAGTGACTAACCATGCATGTAGATATATCAGGAGTCCACAAAAAACATCTCATATAATGTATCATAAAGGTTTTCTTCTACACATGTCCTTCGAAAACAATCTTTATGGCTTAGATGTTGTTGTCTAAAGGTTTCCTTTATGGTGTGAAACAAAACCTCAATATTCTCCTGCATTAAAAAAGGAACCTTGTCTCCTTTGCATCCTTACATGTTTACGAAGGTCCCAACAATGGTACCAAAATTTTGTGTGTCTAGTTGTACTTTTAATTTGTACACATGCACACGAGATTACAGTAACCAGCATGCACAATTTTCCCATGCCCTTCATGTTAGCTTATCATGTTTTAGTGAAGGCTAGGGCATGCTCACCTGAAGCACAAAATGTTTCCATGTCCCAACAAGGTTAGCATGGTTGAACTAGTTAGTTAACAAATAAATAGACTTGAATACATAAGTACCTTAACACAAACAAGTAACAAATTCAATTATTCACCAAAACACATGTTACTCACATATTAATTAATAGTTGCAAAATTACATTTTACTTTATTACAATGGCCTACAGACTCAAACCATCTTAGTAGTGAGCTCAAAATATACAAATTGTGTTCCCTCAAACTCTCACACACCAAACTTACAATGGATCCCTTATGGGTATTTGTACTAGTGGGGACTTTCCCTTCACTAGTATTTCAGGACCCATGAGTTACAACTGTAAGTTTAACTAGTTCATCCCAATGATGGCTAAAGATAAACACTCACCACCATACCCCTACTTTGCATGGTGACATTCCTATGATATCATTGTTTATCCTTAGTCAACTTCCAATTTTATCTAGTCTTTTATTGGCTCCATGCAAGTGATCCAAATTGCAACTTAAGGTCTATCCTCAGACTCATGTCTATCTTTATCCTTCTTTACCGTGCATGTCATTATCCAAAATTATCCTTACTACATGTTCTTCTATATTTTTCAGTGTTTTCATTCCCGTAAACGTCCTTTATTTCCTTTCTCATGCTTGTTCTTTATCTTGATGTCTTACGTGCCTACTTCTCTTCTCAGCGTGAGCTTCCTTCCTATTTCTTTATTGTGCACATCCTCCAAAACAATCTTTGCATCATTCCAAACAATAGTGATCATAAATAAAGAATTATTAATCCTTTCAAGACTTAAATAATTAATAATACAAAATTATGGGTTTAATAATAATATCCAAGCTTGTTTGATAGTTTTTTTTCCATAATCGTATTAATAATTATTAGTTTTCTTATAAGTATAATTCCTTGGTTGCATGTTCTTTAACATTTTCACTATTAAGCCATTACATTTCATTATTTTATTTGTTTAACAAATAATTTTCATTATTTTTACATGGTTTCTGTACGCACCCACATTTTCACATGCTACATTATCAGAAAACGGTTACAAAAGGTCCCCAATGATGATTCATATATTTTCAAAAGGTTTTCAAGCTCCTTAACCTACTCGTAGCTTATATTTATAGCTTAGATTGCCTTACTTAGGCCCTGCATGTTTTTTCCTAGCTTTTCGCTTCATTTTCAGCTAGTTTTGACCTTTAGTGTCAAAATTGCCACCATGTCTAGGTGGCAGTTTTGTAACCACCACCCTTCCTAAGCGGTGGTTTTTTAATCGCCGCCCTAAGCAGGGCGGCGGTCCTATAATTTCTACTCTACGCAGGGTGGCAGTCCTGTGTGAATTTTTGAGAATGTTCCAACATGACTTTAGACACGTGTTTTTTCACTTAACTTCACCTTACACGCATTTTTCTTACCAATTTTGGATGATTTCAATCATGAATGCCTTGTGGCATTCTCTTCTTCACTTCTAATTTGTGATTGATTTTGATTGATAGTTCAAACTCCTTCACTGTTGATGTGGTACCCTTTATCTGTCAAATGGCTTCAACCATTGCCCAACCAACCTTCTATAAATTGATCACTTATTCTCAAGGAAATGGACAAAGATTTATTTTGAGTATTCTTGCAATTTTTAAGTTGCCTTCTTTCTTGTTGGAAACTGTAAAGCTAATCCCATATCAATTGTGTTATCCTTCTTCCACTTACATTGTTCCCAGATTACCAATTCAAGATACCATTGCTCTAGCGCTTTCCCTCTACTACTGTCACTGCATTCCAAACCTCTAGACTCAAGTGTACATGAGGAACCAAACATATAAAATGAGGGGACCAAGTACCACACATCTGGATTGCCATTTTTCTATATTCCAAATTAGAGTTTTTATTTGATTTCCTTCATTTATTCAAAATTGTTATTTTTGAATTATATGCAAATTATCAAATAGAGTAGAGAAATCATTGTCATAGTTACAAGCATTTGAATAGCTTCAAACATCAATCCATATAGGAAAATCCTCTGTTATTTTTTTGGGGAAGTTGTAGAGAAGAAAAACTTCCAAGAAGCTCTAATTTCTTCTTTTGCTTCTAAGACAAAATTAAGGTTAGATTTACATTCATAGTTAGAAAAGCTTTCATTTAAAATAAAATAGATTTCCTTTTTGCATAGATAAACATCCACATATAGGTGTTTTATTTTTTTTTAGGATTTAGATTTAATTACTTAGAAGCTTTATTATTATTTGTTCGTTTAAATAGAAAACAACAAAAACATTTACTTTCATTAAATCAATTGCCTTTATTGCTTTATTTAGTTTATATCTTGAAAAATACCAAAAACATAGTGTAGATTTCCTTTGCTTGATTAGTTTTCTTCACTAGATTAATTCGGTTATATTTTGCATGACAATTACAAGTCCTAGAGAGCCCAGGGATTACATTTTCAAATCAATAGTGCCTCAGCAAAATATTTTGATAGCATTAGCAGACAAAGATCAAGTTCTCAGAATTCACTTCTTTCAAACAACCACAGATCCACAAATAATCACTCAATAGTTAAGAGAGCTACACATTGAGGAAGACAAAGCGTATGAGTTTTGGTCAAACCAACCCAACTATAGATTTCCTTGAAGGTATTTAAACATTCACATCAACGAATAAAAATTCTCATATGACTATAAATAGACCCGAACGAGAACAAACATTTGGCTATGACCCGTTAGTTCTGTAACCGGATGTAGGAGACCTTTTTACCGACATAGTATAAGATTACACATATAAGTTGCTAGAACACCAATGAGATATTCCAAGAAAATTACACAACTCCTTGTCTTAAACGTAGAAGCTGAAAAAATCTTATGAGTATTAGATAGTTGGAAATAGACTTTGATCATTCACATGACCATACAAGGACCCCAGTAACCAAGAACATTCATAAGTGATCCTACAGTCCCACAACCAAATGTGCCAAAATTATTTATTGACATTGACACCAATCTGTGCACATCATTTTTCCGTACATCACCACTACCACCTACTATCATATCACAATTGAACACTTTAAATGAGGAAGCCCAACCATCCCTTACATTTTAAAATGCTCCTACCAACTGGATCTGATTTCATGGAGCCACACCTCTTTTGTTTGTTCCATGACCCTATCTGGATAGATTTACAAGGCTTGCATTGGCTTCCCACAAATTACTAGATTCTCCACATTTCCATCCTTTCTAATCCATCCATCTGACCCATAGAAGTTAGAGAGGATTTCATTGCACTTAACAAGTAGATTCCATTACTCTGAGTTGAAGACATTATATTGCCTTGATAATTTACCCATACCATTTCACCCACATTTCACTCATTAGCCACGCACACATTTCCAAATCAGCATCATTGGCATGACCTCGGGGAGTCAAGTGTTGGTGAAGGTCACGTGTCGATTTTCATCTGTATAAATTGGTGAACCCAACGTGAAGTCTCTTTTTGTTTCCATATTTCTTTCATCCATCTTCCCTCTCTCTCATTATTCTATAGGTATTTATATACCCCCTGAATATGTCAGGATACGATGGATACAATAGACCCATTTTGGGTCTTTAAGCATACTACTATCAGATGGGTAGACAACAATAGTTTCCCTCGCTATCTGCATGAGAAGACAACTACTCAACCCATCTTCATGCCTCTCAAAATCCTCCTTCTCAAGTTAATAACAATGGCTCCTCAGTTAGGATTGAATAAATTGACCAACTCACGCAAACAAAACATCCTGAACCCTTAAGCTTTAACAATATGACTTTTACCAAAGAGTCAGGCTCATCTCCTTGGGTTTTGTTTAGATAGTTGATCAGTATGCAATCTAAGAAACTCCCTTTTTTAGATGAGGATTACTTAGCTCATTACACCACAAGTGAACAATTCTTCCAAAACATGAGTCATCCTTTAGATAGGGTGCAAGTCATCCTATAACGGAAAACATTGCTAATGAGGGGTGACAAAATAATGAACAATTTATAGTAGGATATCATACTCCTCATTAACTTGCAAAGGTTCAATAGCATACGGTAAAACAAAGCACCATGTCATCATTAAGCGAGGTCATCTTAGCATTGGTGGACAAGGTTAAGGAATTGGAACTTTCTCAAACTACTCACACTTCATATTGTTGGTAGGGAAAGATTCCCATTTATCCACAAAACTCTGGCCAAGTGCCTACTACACCAAATGCCTCAGTTTACACGGGTGTTCCTAGCCCCAAGAATCTTCTCACTAGGTCAAGCACCTTGGGTATGCCCCCCATGCTACATATGGATATCCACAATAGGCACCAGCCAGAAGCATATTCTCAAACTCCATACTAACTGGAAATACAATGTTCCCAAGCTTTGTGCCTCGAAATCCATATCAAAGTGGTGTTCCCCCTATATAATGTATTCTAATTCTCCACAGGGGGACATGTACTCTTATCCTAGCCCATATGGTCATCCATAGGGGATTCCTTATGCCCCAACAAATGTATATGTTGCACCATTTCAACAACCGATTTCACCTCCACCTCCCTAACAAGGATCATCAATGGGCGAGTCATACACAATAGGGACCTACTCTGAATATCTTAAGGAGCCCCTCGAGTTCTCCATATGGAGTGTCATTATCTTGAAACCTCTATCAGACCTTCCAAAATTTAAAGGGGAGGGAGATCTAAATACACACATCAAGGCATATGTAACTGATGTTTGAGAACTGTTCCCATGAGATGCGGTCTTTGCAAGTATTTTCCCTAAGACTTTAGAACATGTTGCACTTGACTGGTATTACAGGATACTAGAGGATTTGATACACTCATTCAAACAACTCGTGTCTGAGTTTATTAAATCTTTTGACATGAACAAATTGTTAAGGACAGGAATCAAAGAATTCCTGCACATAAAACAAGAGCACAATGATTCTGTCGCAAATTTCATTCAGAGATGGCATCAAGTCATCTATTCTTCAGCAAGCGCTCCTAACATGGATCAGACAGATCTCTCTAACCTATTCCTCCATTATCTTAACCAAGAAATGAAGGAGGATCTCTATAAGTTCCCACATAGGAGTTATGAAGAAGTACTAGAGGTTGCTCTTCGTATAGATCAAGTAGTAATAGATAGTGATCGCAAGACATACGACTCTAATGGAAGGTTGATCACCCCCAATCAGGTTGGTTTAGGCTACCCTAAAAATACAAATAACAACCAAGGACATATGATCCTTAACAAAAACCATGGTGTTACAACCGATGGTGTTACCGACAAAAAAAAGAAGCCCAAAGTTATTGTTATCCAAAATAAGCCCCTTGTTTTTTGGCTAACTCCCTTCATTCCTCCCTCCCTTGTGCCTCAGTTGAATTTTTTACTTTTTAGGAACTCAAAATGTTCTAGAAATGGTTTCATTGAATAGAGAATCTTCTTAGCTTTCCAGAATGGTAAAGTTTTCCTCCTAACTCCTTGTATTTTTCAAGTTATGGCCCAGTGGAGATTTTTGGGGAAATTTTCCCATGAGAGTCCCGCGGCCAATCAAGATGTGCCATGTGACATCGGAACGGTGGGGGCGGAGGCAACTTAGAAAATTGTCATCAAAATTGGTGGGGCGCACAAAGAAATTTTTTGGGCCTGAAGGCCTGTCAGCCAATGGGAGGAGGCCACATGTCCTCAAGAGCATTGGGGTTTGGCTCGGTGGAAGGAAATGGAAAAAAAAATCAAAATTGGCGCAAGGGGAAATTCGGAAGCACAGGCCCGAGGACCAATTAGAGGGCACCACATGTCTCAAGAGCATCGGGTGGTGGGAGAGCAGAGGAAAATTTTCCTTTTTGCCAAGCGATGGAAAATATTCAAACGAAGACCCGACCGCGCAGGCCCGCGCCAATCAATGGTTGCCACGTGTCCAGGGGATCAGCAAAAAATGTTAAGGCAGGCCCATGGAGGAGAAGAACTTACCAGGCCTGCGCCAATTCCAAGCTACCAGATGTCCCATTCAGGGAATGGAAATAGTCGGAAAATTTTTTGGAAGCGCGCCCCCGTGACCAATCAAAACATGCCACGTGTCCTAGGAACGTCGGAGCGGCGAAAACTTTTTGGAAAATTTTCCAAAGATCAAAAAGATGTAAAAAGGTTGGGAAAATCCCGTGACCAATCAAAACATTCCACGTGTCCTCGGAGCTTCGTGTGGCAAAGATTTTTGGGGAAATTTTCCCAAAGCCAAAAAAGAGGGAAATTTTCAAATTTTCTGCCCGCCAGTTCAAATTTGCCCTAGTTTTGCCCTAAATCTTCAGAATGGCATAAATTTTTATCCAAGGCTTTTATTTTCACATTCTTGGTGGCATTGGAAATCTGGTGAAATTCTCTACACGATGGAGGGCTCAATTTTGTGTTTTGGTGGAGTTTTGAGAGAGAAAAATGGAAAACACCTCTGGCATGGATAAAAGAACAAAACTGACATTTTAACTACCATTTTTAATGAAGTATGGCTCACATTCTCTCCCAGCATGGTCAAAAACATCAGGGAATGGTCTGGCAGGGGAACCCATGCTATTTTAATGCAATTTTGTTGGTGGTTGAAGCATCCACTCATGTTTTCCCACGTTTCTCCTTTCTGAGCTCGAATTTTCATTGTTAAAAGCCAGATTTGGCTCATTTGTAAAGGGTTGGACATTTTTAAGTTTTGCAGGCTCCCTCTTTCATCTAAAAAAGTGATTTTGTGGATTATGAGACCTCTTCCAGGACTGTAATATGTTTTCTACCTCTCTGTTGTTGTAATGCATGTATTTTTTATATTGGAAATGACAATGCAAGCTCTGTGAATGAGTTTCAGTCCTGTGTTTGTGTTGTTTACTTCATTTTTGATCTTTCATTAAAGTTTAGTAGTTTGTACATGATGTTTTGTTGCATTTCAATGATCTGTGTCAATTTGCAAAAGTAAAATGTTCACCACTCCTTTGGTGTATCACCTTGTTAGTATTAGTTTTATTTCTTTTGCATTCTCTATCTCTGTCCCCTTGGAATTTAGAGTAGGATTTTGAGTTTAAACCTCTAAAATTTTCAAGTCATACATCTAATCAAAGGAGTTAAGGAACCAGCCTCTAATCTGGGGATTCTTTTCCCATTTTTTGCAAGTCCCACACTTGGGGAAAAGATTCAATGTTGTGCATTCACACTGGATATAGAAATATCAAAATAGAAACCTGAAAAACATCCAGGGGTGTTGTGAATCCGCACCAACAGTTTTGGCACACCCAGTTTGACCTTAGAGGTCTTCATCTTCATTACAACAAGTTGATGTGCATTTGTTGCAAGTTTCATGCTTGAAAATATCCTTGATCTGCACATCTGGCGGCTCCAAAGAGGAAAAATCAATTGGTTTCAGCAGTGATAGTCTGAAGATTCATGAGAAGAATCAACATAAGATCAAAAGCCAGAGAAGAAGGGTTTTCTGAGTATCTACAGCTATCCCCTAGAAGAAGGCATAGAGGAAGGAGGATTCAAAGGTCTCCATCTCCACCAAACATAACTCTATCAACTCCTCCACCTTCTAGACCTTTCACTCAATCAACAAGGGTTCTTAGGCCAATCAGAATGGCACAACCCAACTCTTATGTCAACTTCACTGGCAGCAACCCACTTGCTCTCAATGCACAAAATCCAGTTCCAGTTGCAGCATTGAAGAACATTCCATATTTCACTGTAGAAATTCAGACCACCCCTGGTGATCATGTCAAGGATATTGCTAATGTGTGTGTCATCCATGAGATTAATGAGATGTAAATTGCTATCAAATTTCTGGCATCTTCATTCAAAGGGAAATTATTGCAATGGATTAGAAGCCTTGGGGCTGGTTCTATTCAAAATTGGAACCAATTGTGCATAGCTCTCCATCAGCAGTTTGGAGAAAAGGGGGATAATTTGTCTCTACTAGAACAACTGACAACTATCAAGAGAACTCCCAATGAGCAGCTGACAGACTTCAACTTCATATTTCAAAGGACTTGGGATAGGATTCTAGTGGCAGTAAGGCCAAAAGCTGAAGATGCTTTTCTATACTATCTCAAAGCTTTAAATTATGATATTTCTATGCTAATTCAGTCCATGGGAGGTACAACTATACATGCAACTTATAGCATTGCCATTAGAGCTGAGAATTGCTTAATTCAAGCTGGTAAGATGGCTCCTAGATCTCCCATGCCCTTGTATCCAAATTTAGAAAATCCAAGCACTAGTCAAACACCTACTATAGCTCCTATTCCCACTCTTAGGAATCAAAGTTCGAATGAAACTTCCACTTCATCCTCTAGTGCTTCAAATGAACTTCAAGAAGTCATGAAACAATTGCAAAATTTAGGCAATGAGTTGGTTACACTCAAGAGGCAATAGGCCCAAAGTTTTAAACTGTCTTATCAACCTCAAGCTCAGCCCAATAGGAAGCCATATCAGCCTAATAGACCACCCATCCCAGCTGCAAATCAAAATCAAACAAGGCCTCCTGCCAATAAACCATTTCAGCCCTATAATCCCAATGTTGCATCTACCTCTAAAGCTTTAGTGCCAGTGCAAAATAATATGGCACAAGAGTATGATTGGTGTTTCCCATGCAATGAACCTCACAACCAATCTATGTGCTTCAATGGTGCTTTAAACCAAGCCTTGATGGTGACAACAACTGGCATAGAGAGTGAAGTGAGCCAGGAAACAAACCAACAACAAGGAACATCCCAGCAAAATGCAGCTCCAAATGAAACTACATTAGCAAATTGGCAGGCTGAGGATTTTTGTGGTATGAATCAAGCAATGTCTCAGAGTAGCAGCCAATACAAGGTCAAAAATGAGGAATATTGGTGAGGGGCAGTCATTGGCTCTAGGTGATCCACAACCTTCCATCACTCTCCAAACTGTTGGTAAGCAAAATGTAGTTCCAAAAATGCAAGGGCAGCCCAAGCCACCTTCTAAATCAGCTCAAATACCAACTGTTACAGCCCACGTGCAAGAAAAGAATGTGCAAACCAAGGGGCAGCAAAGAGATTTTTCATCCCCATTTAGCATCATTGATCAAATGAGGAAGATAAACGTGAATATATCTATGTGGGAATCATTATCCATTCCAGGCCAAAGAGATCTCTTACAAGCTGCCATGAAGAATTGGTCAACTTCAAATCAGCAAGTTCATATGCAAGAGAAGGTACTCACTAATGATGCCTAGCCTGAAGGGAATCATAGAGGACAGCAAGGTAAAATTTTGAAGCCCCCTCCATTCTATGTTTAATTGATTATTGGGGATAAACTAGTACACAATTGCATGATTGATTATGGGGCAAGTAGTTCAGTGATGCCCAAACAAATAGCTGATCAGTTGGGTCTCCAATATGAATTCATATCTAAATGGGTAGTGCAACTAGATGGGACAGCAGTAACAATAGTGGGATTGATCAGATATTTAAATCTTACTTTGCATGCATGTCCCAATGTTACTGTGTTGCAAGATGTGTCAGTAATAGATTTGCCACCACTCTTTGCCTAATGCTTGTCAAGGGACTTCACAGCTAAAATTGGAGGTTACTTATCTATTGATTGGTCACACATGTTATTTATAACCAGATATGGAACTAAGGCCACAATCATGTCTGAGCCTATTACAAACTTTCACATTGAGCCTTATACTCCAAGCCCAATTAACGCCAATTGTTTAGCATTTGATCAAGAAGATTATCCAAGCACAGATGAAGCTGATACAAAGGTTGGAAGCATCCCAGATTTAACTCTTGATGAATGGGTAAGCAAGGTAAATGATTTTGATCCCTACCAAGAAATAGAAGAATCTGAGCTAGAAGTCTATTGCATACATGAAGAAAATCAGCCTATGCCTAGCATCACCAAATCAGACCATAAGGATGACAATGAGGTATGGAAACTATTCTTTGATGGATCAAGAAGTAGAAAAGGTGCAGGAGGGGGGGCAACGCTTGTTTCACCTCAAGGTATTAAGTATTATTCAGGTTTTAGGTTTCAGTTTGAATGCTCTAACAACACTTCTGAATATGAAGAGTATTGATTCTCCTTGGTTGAGATGAAGAAGAAGATAAAGAAAAAGGTTGCATGAAGACAGAGCTTCCATGGAGAGAAGTTGGACAGAAGGAAGTTGCAGGTACATCTAAATGGTGAGAAGAGGGTAATGTCCTGCTACTATATTTCCTTTGTATTAGTTTTGTCTCAATGTAATGGCTTGCATAGTATGTAAAGCACATAGGGTTTCTTCTTTACAGATCCACATGTTATTGTGAGATCTTGTATTCTAGATCTAGAGGTTGGTGTGAGATATTGTATTATAGATCCATGAGATCATGTTGTATTGTTGGTCCATAGATATCTAGTATTGTAGCTCATTGGATAGCTTGTGGGTATGTGATAGTATCCATATATTGTAGAGGAGGTTTTCTTCTTGTTTACACAATTTGATGCAGTGATGGAGGAGAGATTTACTTCTTGGTGCACAGTTATGGTTGCACATTGGTAGACCCATTTGAGAGGTATTGTTTACAAATTCACATGAGAGATTGGTTGCATAGTTCAGATATGTAGTAGTTCCTGGTTATGTGAGATTTGTTGGTGGTTTGGAGGCACGATTGTAATGCACATATGTAGATCCATTTAGAGATCTGGAAGAGGAGATACTCTTAGAGAGATGCATTGTACTCTTGTAGGAAGAGTTGATTTGTACTCTTGTTTATTATATATATTGAGATCTCTATCTTTGGTGGATGTAGCCCACATTGGGTGAACTGCAATACATGTTGTGTTATGTGTGTGTACTTTGTTTTGATTTAGATTTTCTAGTATATTCTTCCACTACTGTAGATTTTTGGGGATTTTCTACTTCCATGTTTACATGATTTGGTTTGTTATTAAATCATAGCACTATTCCAAAGTCAAGTATTCCCAACAACTGGTATCAAAACTTGATTTGTTATCTTATCTGATACCATCAACTGGTATTGGAGTGATGGCTTTAGTTTACAGCGCAAGGGTTTTGCTTTAAGGTTTTGTTAGTGGTATTACTGACAGTTGTATAAGAATAGGGTTTTGTTTTTCCTGATGTGTAAATTACAAGGAGAGATTTAAGATCAAGCGGGAGCTAGAAATGTAAGGTTGTTGGAAAATGACAATGATTGGCATCGGTATGCTATACCAATGTCAGTTTTTACTATGGTCCGCTACGTTGGTACCAATGTTGGTAGGCTGACCGTGGTCGGTTAGTTAGACACTAGCATTGGTAACCTATTTAAACAGAAATCATAGATCTGAATAATTTGAGAAGATGCACTGAATGTGTCTTGATTGCTGAGGTATCCCTGGTTCTTGGAGGCACAGGCATGTTGGCCAGATTATAGATCTAGATTTTAGAGGTATGGTTTTGTTATCTTGGTATTGTAGTGCTTGTATGTTTTTGGTTGCACATGCATATTTGGAATTATAAATGTGAGTAAGAGATAGAGGAGCAGTTATGCATCCTTGGTGTAGTTAGATGCATGGGCTTCGTTAGAGAGGAAGAATATAATAACACAGAATGAATACGGGGCTTCCATCAGAGAGGAAAGTACTTCAGTTAAAGATGTGGTTGAGTGTCTTGGTGTTGGTAAGGTGATGTATTTCATCTTGGTGTAGTTTTATTACATGTATTATTGTTGTAAAGTTTTTGTGCAATATTCGGGTGCTTCTTGAAATGATTGGCTCAGCACAGCTATCGGCTTTGGTCAGAGTAGGCACATGGTTTGGTGTACTATGCTAATTTTTGGGGTTGTGGTAATTCCAACATCACCTATGTCAGTTAGTGAACCGACGTTGGTCACAGGGGAACCGGTACCGGTCAGCAGACCGAGGTCAGTCTCTATGACAGTAAGTTTGTACTAGGTTTTTTACAGCATAAGAGGGCATGAAAGTTTTTAGTGTCCAGTTTGGAGGATCAAGTTTCTTGCATAATGTATACAGGTAGAAATGGAGTAGATCACTTTAATGTTTGAATCAAAAAGAGTACAGAGTTGTCTTGGTGAGTCCAGTGAGACTTAGGTTAAATTCAGGTATCTCTATATGGTTCATGTTTTATTTCTTTTGTTTGAAGAAACTGGTATTATGTTTGGATTGTGTGCACGAGTAAAATATGCACCATGGATATTTGGTGAGTTTGAATTTTATTTCCAGATGTGTTGGAATCTTGAGGACAAGGGTATCTAGTCTAAGGATGAGATCCTCAATGAAAAGTCATGTTTAGACACAGTTGTAGGTAACGAGAGATGTTGAGTACACATGGATGAAAATAAGGTGGTTCAGCCTACTTCACAAGAATTCCAAACTTCTGTGATGTAGAAGTATTCTTTGATAAGAAGGGAATCAGTTTTATATTTTCTTTCATCTGTTTTATTTCTCACTGATATATATTTGGAGCTTTTGAGCTTGGTGATTAGAGGCAGTGCAGGGGAGTTCATGTTGAGTGGGAGAAATCCATGGTTTTTGGCATTGTAGGTTGGACACATATGCACATGTGGAGTGAGAGGAGAATGCTACTATTCAGAGTGGCATGAGGCACAAGTTGTTTTGGAGGAAAATCACAGATTTTGCATAGGTATTTTGTGTTTAGTGCATGGTGACATCACTTCTAGTTTTATTTTGTAGTGCCTAGATATCCTTATGGGATGGCAGTTGATGGTTGTTCAATTGGGTTAAGAAAAAAGAGAAATGTTTTAGAATTTAAAGGGTGAAAGAAGGAAAATTTGTTTGTTACAGTGTTACAGGTGTGAGGTTACCAGTGTGTAACAAAAGTGTGTATTTATAGTTTATTGATGTTACCCTTGTTTTCTTTCATCTTGGATGGTTGTGCAGTATGTTGATGACATTATTTGTTGGTATTTACACTATTTATTAGTAGCATGGTTAGCATGGTTGTTGTTGTTGACATTGATTAGCACAAGATTCATGTGTGGCCTTGGAGTTAGTCGGTGAAAGACTTGGAGCTTCTAGAGATCCTGGTGATATGGATGGATGTACATGGTGAGTTTATACATGTGGATAGATTTTGTTTTGTGAGTCTATGATGATGTAGATATTTGTTTTTGCACATGGATGCCTATGAGCATGGTTTATATGCCCTTGAGCATGAGTAGGGGATGTTTGTATTTCCTCTTATTACTATGTTACTCCATGATAGATATGTTTTCTACAGATGGTTGTCTTGGAAATGCAAGTTGTTTATGCAGGGTTAGATTTATTAGAATGCACGGTGTTTGGATTCTTTGAGTTATGCAAGTGTTGTGGATTGATCACCCACTAGTTGCATGTAGAACTCATTTGGGTTGTCTTTACCTAGGATCTTGTTTTTCTTATGCATATTCCAGTTTGATTTGTCTTTGGTCAGTTGCATTGGTGGTTACATGGAGACATGGATAGATGGTTGGAGAACATGGTTGGTTTTATAGGTATGGCTATGGTTGCAATTGAAGCTTAGTATTTTAGTTTGAGTGGGAGCTCTTATAGGTGTGTTAGTCATGGTGGCTTGGTTGCATGAGAGGCTTGGTGTTATGATTCAGTGGGAGCTTGATGTATGGATAGCTCATGTATCATGGATCATTAGTAGCTTTGTGTAGGTATATGATAAGTCACGATTTGTTATCTTCTTGGTTTTAGAAGATGGTTTAATCTTCCTAATTTTTGAAATAATTTTTGAAGTAAAGAATAGTTGGTCTTCATGGTATGTAGATGACGGTAATGTACAGGTACAAGGTTCAACAATTTATCTCCAAGTGGGAGATTTTTTGAGTTGTGGAAGCTAAATTGCTTCACAAATAGCATGATTTACAAACTTTTATGGTTTACATAGTAACCATTGCATCCATTTCATCTAACCAACGTCGGTCAACCGACTCAGTTACCTGGGAGAAACTGACATCGGTTTGGGTAACGCACATTGGTCACATAGGAGCAACTCAACCGACATCGGTTACCTATGCGTTTATGTTTTTATTTTAACTTGTGGGATTAGATCCAACCTTTGATTATAAAGGTGATCTAAAGGTTGTAAATGCATAGCTAAGTTGCCCTAAATTTTTATATGCTTATATAAGATAGAAATCTAGGGTTAGAATGTTAGAATTTATAAGAATTGAGGAAGAAATATTGATTCTCCTTAGTTGAGATGATGAAGAAGAAGAAAAAGAAAAGGGTTGTATGAAGACAATGCTTCCATGGAAAGAAGCTGGACAGAAGGAAATGGTATAGGTACATCTAAATGGTGAGAAGAGGGTAATGTCTTCTACTGTATTTCCTTTGTATTGTTATGTCTCAATGTAATGGAGTTTCATAGTAAGTAAATCACATAGGGTTTGAGATTCTTGTAGATCCACATGTTGTTGTGAGATCTTGTATTATAGATCCATAAGACCATATTGTTTTGTTGGTTCATAGAGATCTAGTATTGTAGCTCATTAGATATCTTGTGGGTGTGTGACAGTATCTAAATATTGTAAAGGAGGTTGTATTCTTCTTTGCACATGTTGATACAGTGATGGAGGAGAGACTTAATTCTTTGTGCATATTTATGGTCGCACATTGGTGGACCCATTTGAGAGGTCTTGTTTGTAGATTCATTGGAGAGCTTGGTTGCAAATCTTAGAGATACAATATTTCCTGGTTATGTGAGATCTGCTGGTGATTTGGAGGTATGTTGTAGTGCATTCATGTATATCCATTCAGAGATCTAGATTAGGAGATACTCTTGGATATATGCATTTTACTATTGTGGGAAGAGTTGATTTGTAATCTTGTTTATTATATATATTGAGATCTCTGTCTTTGGGGGATGTAGCCCACATTGGGTGAACCATGATACATGTTGTGTTATTTGTGTGTACTTTGTTTTGATTTGGATTTTCTAGTATATGCTTCCATTGCTGTAGATTTTGGGGAATTGTCTACTTTTGCATTTGCATGATAATTTGGTTTGTTATTGAATCATAGCACTATTCCAAACTCAAGTATTCCCAACAAAATCAAGGGCAACGACCTCCGAATTTCAACTACAATAACCAATAATTGAAAAATAATCAAAACTTTAGGCCACAATAAAACACAAACCATTGACCTTGGGATTATGATCCCAACTTATATTGTGGTTTCCATACGGTCCGAGGACACGACGCCAAAACCTATCGGGACTGTAACAATTTTTTACAGTGCTTATCTGAAGACCAAAAACAACTCTTCATTGACATGTTTTTGGAAAATCCAATGGTGCCTACTAAAAAATCTTACATGGGGCTTGTGTCCTCCCAAAATGTCCCATTCAGGATCTTTAAAGATCCCCTTCCAACACATCCCTGATAATGGTAAGCTAGACCCCAATGGGTCAAACAAGGATATCCCAGTGGGAAATAATGATCATGAAGCTTTGACTTAATCAAACCCATCGATGACACCTTCGTTGGATGGCTGTCAACAAACTAAGGTAGTGGGTCTTATAGAGATAGAGATTTAACTCGAGATAAATGCTTCCATTAGAACTAGAGACTATTCTTCGCAACCTATTCCAATTTGCCCATCTATATCGAATGATATTTGTGAGACGCTTGCAAAGCCGGTAGGGGCTTATGACTTGATCAATGACCTAACAAATACCTTTTCTCACATCTCTTTTTTAGACTTGTTGAATAACTCCCCTACTCATAGAGCTACTTTATTGGAAGCATTAGATCTTAGACATTTGATTAATGTCACTCCTCCTCTGGAGGCACAGATAAACCATATAGACATCGATGTCTATCCTCTCGAGAAGCTAGAAAGAGATGTTGGATTTGTATTCGAGGTCAGTAAGACACCCATAGATGTGGAAATAGCACATAGAGGTGACCTAGATTTGTATCTACAATTTTGGATCTACGATAACTATGTAAAGTGCGTGATGATTGACGATGGGGCAGAAGTCAACATTGTCCCCTTTTCTTTTCTCCAAAAGTTAGGTTATGGAGAAACTAAATTCTCTTCAAAAAGAAACATGCTAAGAGGTTATGAAAGCCTCAAGGCAACATAAATTGGAACCATAGTTCTTCCAGTTACCCTGGGACCCAAGACAATCCTCATAAAGTTTTATATTATAGACTGGGAAACCAACTATAATATGATCCTCATCCATCCTTGGATACATCGCATGAAGTCAATTCCCTCCACTTTGTTTCGGGAATTAAGATTCCTACACTTGGTGAAGGTCTTCATTGCATAGGGTGACCTAAAACCCTTCAACATACACCTAGATAATATTAAAAAGAGACGGGGGGTACATTCTGAGTTTGAGCTCCCAGCAAACCAGTTAAACACACCAACTCTCTAAACACCCAAAACAAAACTAATTCATGCAATGGAGTTAGAAACTACTGGCTTGATCGAGCGGATTCCTATAGTCAATGATGAAATGGATGTTGTGGAGACAGTGTCAACAGAAACCACAATAAATATTGTCAATTTTTTGGAGAATGATTTACCTATTCTCCTCCCATTTGATTCCATGGGCATAGGACATGCGTTGGGACTCGGCTCTCTTCCATCTGATGGTGTTTACATGGTTGAAGTGTCAGAAGCATAGGAAGAGGATACAAGTAATGATCCAACATCTATTTTCCCAAACAATTTTTTGACTCTTCACTTTGACAAAGCAAAGTATCGCTTTAGCATTGGGGCAAGTGTGATCCTCACTTCTCAGAAGGAAAGGTCCTACATTTTTCATTTAAAATGGATTTTGAATGCACAAATAATAGTACAAAAAATGAGGCTCTCCTTCTTGGTCTCATAGTAGCCAAGAGGATTGGCGCTTCTAACATTAGAGTGTTGGGTGATTCGCAACTAGTCACCAATTAGGTTTTAGAAGTATATGATACTAGGATGGAACACCTACAACTCTACAAAACTACGGTCGTTTGACAAAAGGTTTGACTTCATCGCAATCAACCATTATGTTTGTAGATTACATAGCAAATTATGCTTCCAAATCAAATTTTAGAAGAAACAACTTCACATGTTTCGGTTCATGTTGAACCCTTAGATGACAAGGTGTCCCGCCCACATACTAGATTATGAACAGAAATTATGTGGAAAATGATGAGCTATCTTAGGGTATCTTAACTCCTACACAGATTTACATACCCAATACCATAAGAGAAGCTTTTCTCTAATTCCTCACTCTTCCTCCTATTTCAAAGATCATGTGATGGCCTTGAAGTTTTTGAAATAGAAGAGGAAGGGGAACTAGAATTACCTCCGGCCCCACCTGAGTTTGAAGAGAGTAATGCCTCTTTGATCGAAGGGATGATCGACATTAACATCGGGACATAGGAGGACCCAAAAATATTGAAGTTAGGTTCTTCACTAACTCCTGAAGAGGTAGAGATACATACGAAAATCCTTAAGGAGAATTTGAAATATTTTGCGTTCAACTATAAAGAAATGATAAGAATAACCCATCATGTGGCAGTTTACAACCTAGTGACCAAGTTTGACGCTAAGCCCATTAAGCATAAATCTAAACCAATGAAACCAAAAGTGTCGTTGATGGTCAAAGAGGAAGTAATGAAACTCCTACATGTGGAGTTCATTAAGTCGGTCAACTACTCAATGTGGGTATCCAGCATCGTGCCCGTTCTCAAAAAGAATAGAAAAATATGGATCTGCATTGACTTTGAGGACATCAACAAAGCATGTCCCAAGGATGATTTCCCACTACCATCCATCGATGTCATCATTGACACAAAAAATGGTTACGAGTTGTTGTCCCTTATGGATGGATTTTTTGGGTATAATAAAATTAGGATCTCTGAGGAAGATCAGACAAAGACCACATTTATCACTCCTTGGGGAACCTATTGTTATGCAGTCATGTTGTTCGGTCTCAAGAATGCGGGTGCCACTTACCAATTGGAAATGACTTACATATTCCATGATCTCATTCATAAGATTATGGAATCCTATGTTGATGACCTTCTAGTTAAGGCCAAAAAATGTTGTGATCACCCTAAGGTGCTTCGCATTATCCTCTCTCATTTAATTGAATACGGCGTTACACTGAATCTGGAAAAAATTGTGTTTGGTATGATGCGAGGGAAGTTATTGGGGTTCATCATCTCTTCAAGAGGGATTGATGTAAACCCAACCAAAATATGATTATTTTTGGAAATGATCCCACCGTCAGACAAATTAGGAATTAGGTTTTTCCTTAGAAAACTCAGTGTAATCTGAAGATTCATACCTGACTTGACCTTCGCCATTCATCCAATAAAAAATTTATTGAAAAAGGATTGCTGCAACATTTGGACGAATGAGTGTCATGAGGTGTTTGAATCAGTAAAATGATTATTACTATCACCTCCCATGATCATGCCTCCTAAATCATATCACCCTCTAATGTTATATTCATGAGTTATGGACATCTCATTAGCTTACATGTTATCTCAAGAGGATGATGACAAATGAGAGCGTGCAGTCTACTTCATCATCAAAATGTTGCTTTCCTATAAGACACGCTATATGTAGGCAGAGAAATAATTTCTTGCTATAGTTTTCACAATGAAGTGGTTAAGACACTACATGTTTAACCAGGAAACAAGATTCATTGTTAAGACAGATCACTTGTGAACGTTTCTAACATAGGTTTCGTTATCTAAGAAAGTTGGAAATTTCATGACTTTGATGGGTGAGTTTGAGCTAACATTTGTTAACCAAAAGTTCATCAAAGTAAAAATCATTACAGACTAGTTAGTTGATAACCCATTAGATGGAGGTGATCTAGTTAACTTAGAGTTCCCTAACGAATGCATATATTACGTCAAGATTAAGCCCCCTTATTTTTTCGTGTCCATGGTATATTGACATAATTAATTTCATTGTGGACCATGCATATCTTGAAGGGGAAATTTTGCAATAAATAATATGGCTACGTGTCATAACCTCTAAGTATGTGATCATAGATCAATTGCTCTACCACAGAGCCTTATAAGGAATGTTGTTTAGATGTGTCAATGAGGAGGAGTCTACAAAAATCCTCTATGAATCCCACGGTGGAGTGTGTGGAGGTCACTTCAAAGTTCATACCACCATTCATAAGATACATCAAATGGGCTATTTTTGGCCTACATTAGAACATGACACAGTAGAGTATGTGCACAAGTGTCACAACTGTCAAGAAATCTCTCACGAGATCCACATACCTGCTCAGGCTCTACAACCAATTACGACACCATGGCCCTTTTCCACATGGGGATTAGATTTGATAGGGAATTTCTTTCCCTCTTCAACATATGGCCATAATTTCATAATCACGGCCATTGAATACTTCACCAAGTGGGTAAAGGTCATGCCTCTTACCATCGTACCAGGATGTGTAATCACAAAGTTCATTTTGAACCAAATTATTTGTAGGTACGGGGTCCCTCAAGTCATTATCTCTGATAATGGCATGTATTTCAAGAATGAGGAAGTGTGTGAATTATGTGAAAGGTTCAAAATAAATCACCACACATATTCTCTCTATTACCCTCAGGCCAATGGATAGGATGAGGAAATAAACAAGACACTAAATTCCATTCTCCTTAAAATTGTCAAGGATAACAAACGAGATTGGAACTTAAAGTTATTTATGGCCTTATGGGCCTATAAAACATCGGTAAGAATGTTGACGAGGGTAACCCCTTATTCTCTAGGATTCAGTTCATAAGCAGTGTTACCTCTTGAAGTTGAATTGCCTAGTCTTTGTATCTCACTACAAGGAATTTTGGGAGAAGAAGGCTATCCAGAGGAATGGATTTCTTAATTAGAAATCCTCGATAAATCTCAGCTTGATGTTGAGAAACAACATAGAGATTACGTTGACTGGATGTTCCGGAAATATAACAAAAAAAATTATGAACGCGAAATATGTGAGGGAGATTTAGTTTTAAGACTCGACAATCGAATAGATAAAAATACCGGCGAGGGAAGAAAGTTCACGCCCAAATGGTTGGGCCCATATCGAGTCATAAAGGACTATAAAAATGGGGCGTATCACCTGTGTACACTAGAAGGTGAGGAATTTAGTGAATCCGTCAACTCTCTTCACCTAAATAGATACTACGCATGATCCATCAGCATTTCTATATGTATACTACTACATTCTCAATGCATTATTATTTGTCAGCTCAATCTGTGAAATTCTTAATCAAGGAACTTATTTTCAAGTAACTTTTAAATACTTCTACAAAACATTGGTAATTATTCAAATCATATCTCTTCAAAGCATTCATCAACATTTCTTATCATTTCATTGGTTCAGCAAGACAAGATGAAATTTTGACACTAATCCTACCAAGGCCTGCATACTTGGTTCTGCCTATAGCTTTCTTCTAGCATAGTTGTCTTTTCCCATAGTCAGTTCTAGAAGCTTCGTGATGTCATATCTTTCCCTAGAAAAACCTCTTTGGTACAAAAACATTCTAAACATTTTCACCCAAGACACTTGTTCACCTATCTCAACCTTCAGTGTTGAGCCCTCACATCTTACTGGTTACGTGGGTTTGAGGCTAGGGGCAAGCTTTCCTTCCCAAAATCATAAATTAAAGCTCAAAAATAAATAAAAAAGTATATATCTCAAACCAAAATCAATAAAATAAATTCATTTACACACTTCCTTACCCCACCAACCTTCGGTGTTGAGCCCGCGCCTCTTACAAGTGGCATGAGGTTGAGAAAGGAGGGAAGTTCCCTTACTCACCTATGCCTTGTCCTTGGTGATAAGCCCATGCTTCCTACTGGTAGCATGGGGCAAGGTGTAGGGGGTCTCAGCGAATAAGTTAATAAGGTAAAACAATTGCATTCAATAAAAGTGCTTTGAAAATCTCAAAATCCCAAGAAAAAATAATTAGATGTGCATGTTCCAAAAGAGATTCAAAACCTTAAAACCATATTATGTCAATCAAGAGGCCATCTATGGATCTAAGTCTAGATAAACTTGCAAGAAATCACATTCTAGGTTGTGTAGTAAATTGTATGCAAAGTTAAGTTGTAGGTTCCTAATTGGGTTTATGTCAAAATCTTGTCTTTCTCTCACCATTTCCATCTCTATCAAAACCATACAATTCACGTCCCTCCTGGATCTTGGTGTTGAGCCCTCGCATCTTACTGGTTTCATGGGGTTAGGTGAGGAGAAAGTTCATTTTATTATCATATCATTTTTCATCACATATTTCCAATACAAAAAGAAGTACTAAACATTACTTGAAAAGCTAAAGTTCAACATTACAATGTGTCTGCATAATCATCACATATCAACATTACAAAACAAAACAAAAAGAAATCATTCTGTTAGCATTCATCATCCATTGCATACATTCTGAAAAGCATACAAAATCAGAATTATTAAACATCTAGAGTACACATGTGAAGCAAACCACAAAAGAATTCAACTCTAATCAAAAGGATAGCTGAACCAAAAAGAGGTATCTATATATATCATGATAAATCGAGTTTGTGTACAATTCCATCTTGCATTAGGTGTGGTCAAAATGCTTGTAGTGAGCCCAAAAATACAAAAAAAATCATGTATGTGTCTCACAAAATGGCAATGAAGCAATAAAGGCTCAATGGCCTATCAATCCCTATGGGATCCCTATGATGGTACATGACACATGCTAGGACTCCTGTTGGCTTTGGTTGTGAGCCTGAATGCACTGAGTGGTGAGAGTGACCATGAGATGATGACAACTATTCATGGTCTCAATGTGTGAATGGCTCATCCTCGTCAGTCTCTTAGCCACCTCATATCCGGTGATTTGTGTGTTTTGGGTAGCCAAGATCTCTACCACTCTCCAAACAGGCACAAAATACATCGCTATGTCACCTACCAACCCACAGTGGTTGTCCCGAGTCCTCAATCATGATCTTCCCAGGTCTTCCCTGAAGGGATCAATAAATGTTATCCACGCAGACCCGATGAATAAGATCACACCAGCCCTGAGTAGTCGTTGCAAAACAAAGAAAAATGGTGAGTTAGAAAACCATAACAACCAAAAAAATAGAAGTATAGTGCTTAATGATTAACATTTCTAACAAGGTTGAAGAGAAAGAGTATCTACATACTCAAATCTCCAAGAATCCATGTAGGATCAGTTAGTGTAGCTAGTGCTGCTATTGTAGGTACCTACTATTTCTCCCCGCCTCTTGAGGCAATGTGTTTTCCCATGACAGAATCCTCGTCTCCACCTCCCTCACGAGGAAGTGACCCCTCGGAAACTAATGTCTCCATATCTTCATCCACCTCTGCTTACTCGGCCATGGATCGCTCCTGAGTATCATATAACTTGAGATCACTCTCCTCCTCCTCCATATGAACCTCCTTGTGAGTCTCCTCACCTAAATGCATCTCCTCATCCTACAACTCCTCCTCTAGTCTCCTCATCCTAGTCCTCCCCCATTTCCTCCTTAGTCTCAGAATCTATATCAATCGGCATCTCTAATCCCCTCCTCCCCATGTTGTGAGCGGGTATAGCCTTCATCTGGATAAGCCTTGGTGCAGGTCCCTAGGTCTCAGCGAGCACGTACAAGTGCCATCTAACTATGAAAGGGAACCGCTAGAGTCACTAATGGTCAAACCATGATCACCCCTAGGGCCACCTATAGCCTCCCTAACACTCCTTGTATACAAACTCTCACTATGAGGAAGAACATCAATGTAAGGTAATAGTCCAAACTGTTGGGGCACTCTGTCAAATGGGTGAGTCTCCACCCTCGTTGATCTATCAACTAACTGTGTAATAGTAGAGTATGGCACAAGCTAATAACCGTAGTCCCATCCAGTCCCCATACTCCTGCCATATCCTAGTAGGGACAGTAGCAACAAAAGGTTATTTGTAGTCAAGGTAGTCACTGGTTCGGATGTTGTACCCCTAAGCACTAACATACCTGTCCATCTCACGGCCCTGAATAGCCCTTGGATCCTGTATCCCTAACTCCCCTCTAATAGGAGATGATCCTCTCATATACCCAATGGTCATCACAGTGTGGGATGATCTCCAAGTGACTACCCCTTGTAATCTTGACCACCCGATATACAGATCAGATGGTATGTAGTGCTCCTAAACTATATCTACTCCCAATGCAGGCAAAACTATCTTACCCATGTGCCTCAATTTGCATAATAATCGAGAGCTGAGCAATACAATAGCTTGTCCCTAAAGCCCTTATCCCCTATCAACCATGAAGGGTAAAATACCCATAATGTCCTTGTGGAATGTAGGGATAGGAAATACTAGAGAGGGTACATAAAATGGATCTCATACCCTAGCAACTTGGTACCTAATATTGACATACCCATCATATCATATATAATTGGCCCAAGACCTGCCCTGTGGCTATAGATCACAATATAGTCTCAAGAGTTGAAGACGTCTCCCAAGTATGCAGAGAAACTTCAGTATCTTATATACATCCTCAAGAGTGATGGTCCAGCTCTCCCCTAACTGCTAGAAACTACAAAGTAAGTGTTCACCATCTAAGCATCCACTAATAAAGGCCTGCAGTAAGAGGTTACACAGAATATAACTAGACAGGTGTAACGTGTGGCTACCCATGTGATCCTCCACAATCCATGCTCAGTGATGTATAAGTTTATCTTAGCTTAATGTCAGCTTATTCAAGGATAGCTAACAGAGCTAGTTACAATACTCTCTCTCTACTCTCAGCTCTAGATGGATGTATTCCTCCTTTTGTATTCACCAAAACAACCAAAAGATGAAATTCAATAACATATTGGACAAGCTCATCAAAAACATTACAAAACAAATCTCAAGGTGTCCCATAACCTGCAGCAGAGAAGGAGTGGTCTAGCCCATGCTCATTAATCTGTCTCGTCCAACCACTAATAAAATCATTGAATAGAACTGGGCTCATTTTCCCTAAGAATCACCAGTCATGATCTTATGTCAATTTTTGGACCTTACTCGATTGTTGTGTGATTGGGCTCTGAACCGTCATTATTCTAATGGTAGACCAATGATCTTAAAAATCAGTTGAGAATTTCAAAGGGCGATGGTCTGTCATCAGCAATCCGGCACTATGATAATTCTTCACCGGGAACTCCTCGTGCTATGATTATTTACTAATGCACAGCCTTTAGTTTGGTGGACGTAATCTGGAAACAAAACAAACAACCATAAACACAAGAATACCATTGACTATGATAAGACAGAATGACGAAAAATCTGAAATATCAAAATAAATTATAATATTAACATGAAAACTGTTACAATCTCACCCATGAGATTCTTCAACAAGACTATGGGAGAAACTTTACAATTACACCTCTCGATGGCTTCTTCAACACACCTTTAACTGATGGCTTCCTTCGCACACTTCCTACAATATTTCTCACTACTTCTTTCTATGCTAAATGAGGGGGGTGGCCTCTCTATTTATAGAACTTCCAGGCTTATCCATCCTATCTCTAAGATAGGATAAGAAATCCACTCTGACGAATCATATTCCATACCTTAACTCTTATCTGTACATGTAAGCTTATCTGTTAAGATAAGATAAACCTTATCATTTTACATGGGTTCCACATTTTTAGAATTTTTACAAATAAAATACACAAAATATTTATGACCTCACTCCTTGTCCTTATTACCAATATAATATTTCTAATTCCTAATCATGTAGACCCTACTTCTCTAATTACCCCAAACTTTGACATTTTAACATTACCGGACCACTTACGAAAAATATTTACTTTTTACAACATTCCTATTGTACTTTGACTGTTACCGTACTCCACATTATTGGCGGCACCATACTGACGGCGCCGTTATCTTCTATCGGACGCTACTACTAATTACACTTAACAACATCCTATTCCTAATACATACATTAATGAAATAGAAATTATGGAGGAAAATTTTAGTGTCGACATCTTCCCCCTTCTTAGCTTCTACTCCGTCCTCAGAGTAGACTATTCTGGTGCTTGGAAAATCTTCAACTTGTCGTGGTTGACCCATTTCGTAATGGGAGTGCCATCCAATTCCTCCAGTCGGTACGTACCATTTTCATGCACAGCTACTATTTTGTAGGGCCCCATCCATTTTGGAAAAAAAATTCTCTGTCTTTTTTTTTGTATCTGGAATCATATACTAGACCCAAGTCATTCACTTGAAATGGAGACCACCAGATCTTTTGATCAAAGTACTCCTGCTTCATTTTCTTCTTATGGCTTGTATCCTTCGCTATTTCCCTCATTTCTTTTAGCAAATGAAGATGTACCAACCTTTCTTTTACTGAATCATTTTCATCCATCCTTTCATTTTTCATAACTCTCACATTGGGAATATCAAACTCAATAGGAAGAACTGGATCAATGCCATAGGCCAATTGAAATGGGGAGTATCTTGTTGCTGACTTTGATGTTGCCCTATATGCCCACAATGCTGCATGAATCCTCTTATCCCATTTATGTACCTGCAAGGCTGCATCTTTTGCTAGAAATTTGACACAACACAAAAATTTGTTTGTTCCACCTGTCCATCTTGTGCTTGGCTTGTATGTTGTTGCCTTCCTGTGCTTGATAGAAAACTTATTGACTAGGGCTTCTACCACCTCATTAATGAAGTGGCTTCCTTGATCTGTTACAATTTCTAATGGACAACCAAATCTGGTGACAATGCGTTCATATATGAACCTTGCCACTTCATCCATGGAAGCTGTTTTCAATGGCCTAGCTTCAACCCACTTGGTTAAATAATCTGTGGCAACTACAATATACTTATTTTGACGTGATGTAGTTGGAAGTGGACCTACAATGTCTATTCCCCATTTTTCAAAGGGACCAAGGGGAAGAATAGGACATAATGGAGCTGATGAAGTCTTACGGTTACCATGTGTTTGAAAAATATCACATGTCTTACAATAATTATAACAGTCTTTAAAAAGAGTGGGCCAGTGATAACCTGCATCCAAGATCCTTCTTGCTGTAAGTTGTCCAGAGAAGTGCCCTCCACATGTACCATTGTGGAATTCTTCTAGAAGCTCTTTTCCTTGATCACGTCCAATTGCCCTCTTGTACTGTCCATCAGGTCCTATTCGAAATAATGCTCCATGCAGAATAGAGTATGGACGACTGGCTTGAGTAATCTTTCTCTTAGTCTTTGCATTGGCACCATCCGGAAACTTGAATTCATTCAGATAATTCCAAATATCTATGTATTCACTAGGGATTGTGTCAAGGGAGAACAATGCTGCATTGGGAAAATCATCATCATCACAAGATGATCCTAAACCATCATAGGCTCGAGAGAGTGCATCTGCATTGACATGCTTCTTTCCTGGCCTATCTATAATATCAAATTCAAATTCTTGTATCAAAATTATCCATCTTGCTATCCTCCCTGATGGGTTAGGCTTATTGACAATATATTTCAGAGCCTGATGATCCGTTACAACTATAAATTTCTACCCTAGCAAGTAATTTCTAAACTTCTTTACAGCAAAAATGATAGCCAGAGCCTCTTTTTTAGTTACAGTATAGTTTACCTCAGCACTGCTCATTTGTCTGCTCCCAAAGTAAATTGGATGTTCATTCCCATTTTCATCCTTTTTGGCTCAAAGTACTACCTAGTGCCTGCATCTGAGGCATCAGTGTACACAATGAATGGCTTGCTCCAATCTGGATTCTTCAAAACAGGTGAAGACACCAGGGCTTCCTTCAGTTGTCCAAAATCTTCATGCGCCTTGTTTCCTGGTTCATAAGCAACATCCTTCTTCAAGAACTGGGTTAGTGGCTGTGCAATCTTTGAGAAATTCTTGATGAACCTTCTATAGTAACCCACATGGCCTAAAAATGATCTCAACTTACTTCTATTTATAGGAAATGGTAAATCTTTGATTTTTAAAACTTTATCAGGATCAGTACCAATACCATCTCTGGATACAACATGCCCTAACAAAACACCTTTAGAACATCCAAAGACACACTTTGTAGGGTTTAGTGAGGCTTGTGCTTCATCTAACCTTTGAAATGCTGTCTCCATCTGGTGCAGGTGGTCCAACTTGCTCCCATAGATGCAAAAATCATCCAGAAATACTCTGATGAAGGTCCCAATGTAGGGTTCGAACACCCTATTCATTAAACGCTGGAATGTTGCTGGAGCATTACACAACCCAAAAGGCATAACTCTATAAGCAAACGTTCCCCAAGGAGTGGTGAACGTGGTCTTCAACTGATCTTTCTCTGCTATACGAACTTGGTTGTAGCCGCTATATCCATCAGCAAAACTATAGCACTCCTGGCCAGCTACTTCGTCCAAGATCTGATCTGAAAATGGAAGAGGGTAATGATCCTTCTTTGTTGCCTTATTGAGCTTCCTATAATCAACACAAATGCGTAGCTTCCCATTCTTTTTTATTGAGATCACAATGGGAGAAACCCATTCTGAATTCTCCACAGCAAATATGAATCCTACATCAAGCAACTTATCTATTTCTTCTTTTACAGTCTTGGAAAAATTAGGATTCATTCTATATGGCATTTGTCTTTATGGGCTTAGCACCATCTACCAGCTCAATACAATGTTCTACCCAACTTACTTGGCGGAGTTCCTTGTAATCAAAAGTGAATAGGTGTGTATGTACCTTCGAAAGAGCTGGAGGTAGGATTCCTTCTCACTCTCCATCACAGCATCACCAATCTTTATTTGTTGGAGACGATCATCAACTTCTTCTTCAGATAATTTTATGGGGTCATGAGTTGGTGTGACTGGCAGGATATCCATGACTGAAACATCCACCTCGCTTTCCTTCATCTTCAGTGTCCACTTCACTGGTACTAGGAGTAATCAGAGGATGTCCAATCATCAGTTTCATCACTTGAATCCACAGGTTCTACTTTATGATGTCGAGGGATCACGTTTATCTTCACCCTCTCTCTACCACGTCCAAGTGTCATGAAACCTTCATTCCAGTAGTTTCTTGCATGAACTCTCCTTAGCCATGGTCTTCCCAGTAGCATTGGGTACGCAACAGTACCATTTTTCATCACCTGAAAGTCTACCACACATACCACACCCATAACAGATATTGCCACATTTGAAATTACACCTTCTGGTTTAATTTTTCCCTTATTTAATGACCTTAACATAAGTGTTGAAGGGCGATCAATTTTTAACCCCAACATATTCATTACAGACTCAGTCATTACATTAACTGCAGCACCTCCATCAACTAAGACATCATGAATTGAAATACCATTACATAATACCTCAGCTTGTGGAGCATAGGGATCTGCCTCTGCCTCCAAAACAGGGACCTCAACCTCCTTCCTTCTTCGAGCATTGAGTCCACCTCGCAACTCCCGCCTCTTCTCAGAAGACATAGCCAAGAGTTGACCATATGTAATATTTGCAGGCCTTTTGGACAGATCTTCCAAGATGGAGTATAGTCCTTGCCCCTGTGAAATCAGAAAATCCTGCACACCCAACTTTCTTCTCCTATGTTTCTTACTAGTTTCTTCTTTCATCTTCTTAGGATCATTTCCATCTTGATTATCTTTTTCTTTCTTTCTTTTTGTTACAAACACATCTACTTCATTATTTCTACTCTTATCTACTACATCAAAAGAATTCACAGGTGCTTTTCCTTTATCATTATCTCCCTTACTAGATGTAGAAGCTCTATCTGGACAATTATACTTATAATGACCCTTTTTATAACAACCATAACAAACAACTTCAGAAATATTTCTCTTTGGACCTCTATCTCCTCCCTGAGAACTAAATTCCTTTCCTTGAAGAAGATTAATAGTTAACTAACCCATCTTTTTGAGCAGATCTTCATACTCAGTAGATGTATTAGGAGAAATATTTGTGCTCACCGGGAGTGGTTGTGGATTCAGGACCAAAGGTGCTGGTGTAGGCTCTACTTTAGCAACAATTTCTTTGGGCTCCTCTTCCATGCTTTCTTCTTGCCTTCTTGCAATCTCCTTTGCTTGTTCAATGGTGGTTGGGCGGTCATACTTCACTCGTTGTCTGATCTCTGTCTTCATCCCAAGAATGAAGTGCTTATAGAGGAGATTATCCACGCCATTCATCAACCCATCCGCTAGTCCTTCCTTCCGGATCTGGGCATCGAGCTTCCTCCTTAGCTCTAGAACACGAGCATGATAATCCCTTATCTTCTCCTTCTCTCCTTGGGATAGCTTTGTGATCTCGATCATGAGATCTGCATATTTCTGTTGTTCACCAAATTCTTCAAGAAAACTTTCAGTTAATAAATCCCATGAATTTTTCACATTATCACCTAGTGTTTCAAACCACCTAAGTGCTGAACCATCCAAAAAGGTAGGAAAAAATTCAGTCCATTGTTCCCTTCTTATAAGGCCATTACAAATACAAGATCGTTTAAACTCTTGAATGAAAGAAGAAGCATCTTCATTAGATTGAGCTGAAAAAACAGGAATCTTTCCCATTTTCAAAAGTAACCACCGTGAAATACCAACCCACAAGTACAATTAACAAGACTTATGTGCACAAATAATTGGAATCACTATACTAGAAAGTGACTTTACACCTTTCTACAGTAAAATATAAATGACCACGGTAAACTATGGTAAAACTTGACTTACTACGGTAAAAACTGATTTTACTGTGGTAAACACTATTCATGGTAAAAAATGAAGTTACTGCGGTAAATACTATTCACGGTAAAAAGTGACTTTACCATGGTAACTACTATGCACAGTAAAAACAAGGTTACCCTCTAATTAATTTTTGCCTAAGTGGGAATATCTCTCCAGAAAATCCACCAACGAGGAATGGTCCCGGCAACGGAACCAAAATGTCATCACCAATCCGGCACTATGATAATTCTTCACCGGGAACTCCTCGTGCTATGATTATTTACTAATGCACAGCCTTTATTTTGGTGGATGTAATCTGGAAACAAAACAACAACCGAACACAAGAATACCATTGACTATGATAAGACAGAATGACGACAAATCTGAAATATCAAAATAAATTATAATATTAACATGAAACTGTTACAATCTCACCCATGAGATACTTCAACAAGACTATGGGAGAAACTTTACAATTACACCTCTTGATGGCTTCTTCAACACACCTTTAACTGATGGCTTCCTTCACACACTTCCTACAATATTTCTCACTACTTCTTTCTATGCTAAATGAGGGGGGTAGCCTCTCTATTTATAAAACTTCCAGGCTTATCCATCTTATCTCTAAGATAGGATAAGAAATCTACTCTGACGAATCATATTCCATACCTTAACTCTTATCTGTACATGTAAGTTTATATGTTAAGATAAGATAAACCTTATCATTTTACATGGGTTCCACATTTTTAGACTTTTTACAAATAAAATACACAAAATATTTATGACCTCACCCCTTGTCCTTATTACCAATATAATATTTTTAATTCCTAATCATGTAGACCCTACTTCTCTAATTACCCAAACTTTGACATTTTAACGTTACCGGACCACTTACGACAAATATTTACTTTTTACAACATTCCTATTGTACTTTGACTGTTACCGTACTCCACATTATTGGCGGCACCGTACTGACGGCGTCGTTATCTTCTATCGGACGCTACTACTAATTACACTTAACAACATCCTATTCCTAATACATACATTAATGAAATAGAAATTATGGAGGAAAATTTTAGTGTCGACAGGTCCTGTCAAAAATTGACGGGTCATCCCTTTAGCCCTAAAAACTTGAAAAAATGTGAAAATAGCTCGTTTTCAACGAAATAAAAGGCTAACCCCTATGCATCCCCCCCTAGGGACCATTTTAAGACAAAATTTTGAAAATATCCCCCCTAGGCTTATATTTTCAATATTTTACATTTTAGGTTTCAAAATGAATAACTGATAAAAACTAACCTTTTTCCACATCGTTGGGTTTCTCGGTCTCAGAGCCATGATCACCTCATTCAACTAGTCATTTTGACCACAATCTCATTCGAAATGGTCATCATGGGCCCAGATCTCAAAAACCACCAATAGGATATGTGCAAATGAATAATAAAATGACTTATTTTGATATATATATATATATATATATATATATATATTGTGTTTTAACTTCATTTTGAGTGTATGTGACCACAGGACTGGAGCATTGGTGCAAGTATATTCCTATCCCCACACAAATCATAAGTCCTCTTGTCATTTTGATTTAGCGTTTATTTTTTGATATTTTATCTATTTGCACTTGAGTTTTTCTTTCATCTTGCAGGTGACAGGGGCTTTGAAAGTGACATTTTGGCACATGGGTGTGTCAAGTATAACTTCTAACTCCCCATTTTGGGAACGCCATACTCAGACTCTACGTTTTACGCCTCTTCATGGCTAAAACACTTCTCTGAGGGGGAAATATGTACACACCCAAATTTACACATGTTACATTGTCATAAAACGGTTACAAAAGGTCCCCAATTATGATTCATATCTTTTCAGAAGGTGTTTGAGCTCCTAAACATACTCGCAACTTATATTTGTGGCTTAGATTGCCTTACTTAGCCCCTCCATGCTTTTTCCTAGTTTCTCGCCTCGTTTTAGGCTAGTTTTGACCTTTAGTGTAAAAATCACCACCCTACCTGGGTGGTGGTTTTGTAACCTCTACCCTACCTGGGCAGCAGGTTGTAACCACTGCCTTAAGCAAGGCAGTGGTCATATAATCACCGCTCTACGCAGGGTGGCGGTCATGTGCGCATTTTCAAGAATGTTCCAACATGACTTTAGACATGTGTTGTTTCACTTAACTTCATTTTGCATGCACGTTTGTTACCCATTTTGGTTGATTTCAAGCATGACTTCCTTGTGGCATTCTCTTCTACACTTCTAATTTATTATTGGTTGTGATTGATAGTTCAACCTCCTTCACTGTTGATGTGGCACCCTTTGGCTATCATATGGCTTCAACCATTACCCAGCAAACATTCTATAAATTGATTGCTTGTTCTCAAGAAAATGGCTAGAGATTTATTTTGAATATTCTTGCAGTTGCTAAGTTACCTTCTTTCTTGTTAGAAACTGCATAGCCAATCCCAGTTCAATTGTGTTGTCCTTCTTCCACTTACATTGTTCCCAGATTTCCAATTCAAGCTACCATTTCTCTAACGTGTTCCCTCTACTGTTATTACTGCATTCCCAACCTCTAGACTCACGTGGACATGAGGAACTAAAAATATAAACTAAGGGGACCAAGTACCACGCATTTGGATTTCCATTGTTTTGATTCCAGGTTTGAGTTGTTATTTGATTTCCTTCAGTTATTCTAAATTGTTGTTTCTAAATTATATGAAAATTATCAAATAGAGTAGAGAAAACATTTTTGTAGTTACAAGTATTTGAATAGCTTTAAGCATCAATCCATATAGAAAAATCCTCTGTTATTTTGTCAGGGAAGTTACAGAGAATAAAAGCTTCCAATAAGCTCTAATTTCTTCTTTTTCTTTTAAGATAGAATTGAGGTTAGATTTACATTCATAGTTAGAAAAGCTTTCATTTAAAATAAAATAGATTTTCTTTCTACACAGATAAACATCCACATCTAGGTGTTTTATTTGTTTTAGGATTTAGATTTAATTAGTTAGAAGATTTATTTGTATTTCCTCATTTAAACAGAAAACAACAAAAATATTTACTTTCATTAGATCAATTTCCTTTATTGCTTTATTCAGTTTATATCTTGAAAAATACCAAAAACATAGTGTAGATTTTCTTTGTTTAATTAGTTTGCTCCACTAGATTAATTCAGTTATATTTTGCATGACAATTACGGGCTCTAGAGAGGCTAGGGATTACATATTTGAACCAATAGTGCCTTAGCCAAATCTTTTGATAGCATTAGAAAACATAGATCAAGGTCTCAAAATTCACATCTTTTAAACAACCACAGATCCACAAACAATCACTGAACAGTTAAGAGAATTAAACATTGAGGACGAAAAATCGTATGAGTTTTGGTCAAACCAACCCAACTATAGTTTTCCTTGAAGGTATTTAAACATTCACATCAATGAACAAAAATTCCCATATGACTATAAACAGACCCAAATGAGAACAAACATTGTGTTCTGACCCATTAGTTCTGCAACTAGACGCGGGAGACCTTTTTATCGACATAGATATAGGATTACGCATACAAGTTACAAGAACACCAGTGAGATATTTTGAAAAAATTACACAACTCCTTGTCTTAAACGTAGAAACTAAAAAAGCTTATGATTATTGGATAATTGGAAACAAAGTTTGATTATTCACATGACCATACAAGGACCCCAGCAGCCAAGAAAATTTGGAAGTGATCCTATAGTCCCACAACCAAATGCGCCAGAATTATTTACTAACATTAACATGAGTCTACGCACATCAATTTCCCATACATCACCACTACCACCCGTTATCATATCACAATTTAATTCTCTAAAAAAGGAAGCCCAACCAACCCTCATATTTTGGAATGTTCCCGCTAACTGGATCTAATTTCGTGGAGCCACACCTCTTTTTCCCTTTCTATGACCCTATCTGGATATATTCACGAGGCTCCCATTGGTTTCCCATGAATTATGTAACTGGTAGAAAGGATATCCATGGAGATCGATATTGACTAGAGTCTCCACGTTGTCATCCTTTCCGATTCATCCATCTGACCTATACAAGTTAAAGAGGCTTTCATTTCACTTGAGGAGTAGATTCCATTATTGCAAGTTGAAGACATTGTATTACCTTGATAGCTTTCCCATACCATTTCACCCATATTTCACTCATTAGCCACACACACATTTCCAAATAGGCTACCTCAGCACGACCTCAGGGAGTCGAGTGCAGGTGAAGGTTGCATGTCAATTTTCATCTGTATAGTTTCCAACAATGTAATACAACACGAGGTAATCCAAGACCTAAAACCATAACATAGATCACTTCACATGCATCATATTTTCACATTTCTCAAAATAATTATAACATGATACTCACCAACAACAAAGGGCATACACACATACATTCACCATACCAAGGGGAAAGAGAAATTTAATCAACCACGAGTCTATGACAACACTAACAAATTTCCATAAAAAGAACACCACATTTCCTAATCAAGAGGACACCCACATACCTATGAGGGGAATGTAGTTGATTACCTAAGGCACAATCCCCATATCATAAACATCATACAAATAGGTACATAACGGGGCTTTCAAAATACATGGTAGAAATGGTATGATAAAAACACATCCATAGTAGGGTCTCCAAGACCAAAAGTAACAATATCTCTATGTACAACGACCAATAAATCCAAGTATAGCAATATCTATTAACAGAATCTATAATCTGTTATCACAACCTCTCTTTAAGGGAGCTAAAAGAACCAAGAAAGAGTATCAAGTGTCTCACCTATATGTCTAATGGTGAATCCCACATGGCCCAAAAGTACATTGTCCCTTATTAATCCATAAAGTGAGAGTGAATAATCCCGAGCATAACCATGAATTCTGAAGTGAATATCATATTCGTCTCAATGGTAGGTAACATCATCCAAGGACACAAAGAGAAACATGAATTTATCGTCAAACCCACAAAATATATTGCATGTCACAAATTCCACTCCACCAAGGAGAAGTGAGTATCATAAATTTCACCCCACCATAGGAGGACTAAGTATAGTAAAAGTATCTCAACCATAAAAGACTACGTATCTGATATGTCTCTCCACCATAAGAAGACTTATTATCATGAATGTCACTTTACTAGATAGGAGGACTGAGTATTAATTATTCAAGTGAGATTGGGTCACTCCATGGTCCTAGAAACATAGAGCCCCATCACCTCAAATCCAAGGGCATGTCCTATATCACCAAACATGGAAACATAACACCTTGAGTGTATCCCCATACAACATGTATATATTTTATGAACAAGATAGAACCAACTCATCAAACAAGTATTAAAAATCCACATGACATTTTTTATGATGTTTAGCCAATTGGCCTCAAAAACCATAAAGCTTTGAGTTCCATAAATAAAATAAAAATCAAGAAATATCAGTAACCAAAGAGAAATGGCTAAGTACATGCATTCAAACTATGAAAATATTGTAAGAAAGAAAAAGTTAATAACGAAGAGTCTCGAAGCTTCCCAATAAATCAAATAAATCAAATTCTAGTTCTGAAAGAGTCAAGTTTACAAATAAAATACACATGAAAATATCCTCACAATTACTATGTGGCCTTTGGTGGCTGCTTGTAGGGGTACTACAACATTGAATTCATACCTCAACAAATAATCATAATAATTGATTAGATAATGCATTTTCCATAATCTCTTACTGAATCATAATCTCACACGATATCTAAAATTTGAAATAAGAGAATCTACTTCTACTAGAAACCACATACACCTGAAATATGATTTTGATCAGAGCAAGGTTCTCCAATAGTGTTATTAATTAAAATTCATATGATTAGTCGATTGGATAGTCCAAGAATGATTGTGGTGGTTATTAAAGGTTTAGATTTTTAAAGGTTTGAAAGGATATCAAAATGGTTTAATGCATCGATATAGGGTTTGGTAGAAAGAAATTTTATGATTTAGAAGAGTAATCATGTAATTATACTTATTTTACCATCAAATTTCAAGAGAGGAGATAAGGTCATCCATAAAATTTTGATGAGTATGATCAGCTATTAAATATGTAAGAATAAGAATGATATCCCTTAAGATTGCAACAATTATCACACAATGATAAGTCAACAATGTATCCATAAATTAGTATGCGATGAGTTGGGGAAGGGTAAGAGACCAATTCAAGGGTTCCAAGGAGGAAGCCAAATCTCTAAAATATCGAATACTTCTAAATATGTGATGCTCAAAATTTTTGAATACCATACCCAACTGTCATAACCAAAGATGAATAGAGCTCAAGAGAAACAAACCAATCTTTTGCTATCTCCCATACCTATCTCCAAATGTCACCCATAGTACTACTGCCCAAAAGTGGCACTAAGAAATCAATTATCTATAATCTGAAGATCTTTGTGGGTTTTGTCACAGTACAAGTCCATAACATAGAATTGTGGACCCACTATACAACATGGTCAAAAAGAGTCACATACCTAGTATAATAAAAGGACCACAATAACTCCACATATCACACCAACATGTTGAACATGACACTCAAACTACACACATATAAACAAGCACATAAGACTCAATATCAATTTATCCCAAAGGTTCAATTGTTTGAATCTTCGCTCTGATACCAACTGTAATGCCCCTAATTCCACAACCCAAAATGAAAAATAAAACCATGGTAAAAAAAAATTCAAATTATATTCATTTAGTTTTTATAACACTAGTGTAGAGACTAAAATATGCATTTATTACTATTACATTACACCTCTAGTATTTTGTTTTATACATGATTTCTAAGTATGGAAACTAGCCACTAGTGATACCGTTTTGGTCCTTTTCTTACTTTATTTGGCTCTACTTATGTCTTTTATCTAGAATTTGTATATTTTTGGTTGAGTCACAGGGATACCTATTCCTATCTTTCATTTTTTTTATGTTTGCTTGTTGTAGGACAGTAGAGCCTAGGTGTTAATTTCCTTCTGGCCACTTGTGTCTTATTTGCTTGATTTTCTCCTTAGTCGGTTTGCTTTGGTTTTGGGTCTTTTATTTTCTCCTTTTCATGACCTAGGTTGGATTTTGGTGTCACTATGTGTAAAAATTCAAACAAATAACTCATATATATACACAACCTACTAACTATTCTAAGGGGAAATTGGGTTATCATTTCTATATCTACCACATACATAAAGAACAACACAAGGAACTGCATTTTGGGATGCATTATTCATTGCATAGGGGGAGGTTATTCTGAATTCCATATCACACATTCTTCATTGGGAAAAATTATTTGTAGCTCAATATTATTTGTGCAACTATCACTAAGGAAACCTAGCTCAAGGGACACATATTCAATCACACACCACAAGAACTACATGGATTCTGAAACGTAGTGCAACACTTGGTAATAAGATCACATTGGGGTGAATTTCGAGGTCAGTCTGAATCTCTCATATTGTATTTTTCATTCAGTCTAATGTGTTCTTGAGTCTCGTGTAGGTAGCTAGGTATTTTTTTGTAAGTACAAGTGTGATCAGAGACAGAAGTGTAGTAAACCTGGCGTGACCTACAATGAGCTAAAGGTGATAAGAATCATTATACATAAAGAATCAGATCTTGAGTTGCCTACATGGGCACCAATGCCCATAACTAGATGCCAACGTACTCAGGCACATGTGTCCTCTCCCAAGTGCATTCATTCTCCTATGAGATTGTCACATGTCAGTTTTAGAATTAGAGCTTACACAGTCCCAGGATATGGTTGCTATCAAATCATTCACCAATCTAGAATCTAGTACAAACCCAGTTACTAAGGCAAGATGAATTCATTCTATAAACCCTATCTATCACTTCTTTCTTGCATTTCCTTTACTTGATCTTTCTTATTTACTATTATGTTATCTAATCAGAAAAATGTCCTTATCATTAGATTTAATTTTAATAAATTATTTGGTAAACACATTTATTAATTTATCCCTAACTTGCTCTAGGCTCCTTTATGTTTGTATATTCTACATGGCCTACGAAAAGATGTTGTGAACCCATCAATCCAAGTATAGTTATCCTAAGTATGACTCCATTCCTATGACTGATTATTCAGCCTTATTTCACCAATGTTGAGGATGAAGCCACTTTCTATCACAAGTCTCATATTACCCCCTACTTACAATCCTTCGCCATACCTCGTGTGTTTACCAAGCTTTACAACCTCGACCCTGATGTTGTCTTGTTACCCCCTATAGAGGCTGTTAATGCGTTCATGATTCATGATAATGATCTATTGCTACTAATGAGACATGTGTTGAGGATCTTATTCAATTTTTCTATCATGAATAAGGTCTTTCTAATGATGATATTCTCTTTCTCCTGAGTCTTTTGATGTTGTCAATTCTATCATCTATAGCCCTAGCCCTCCTTCTTCTTATTCTTATTCTCCTCCCCTTACATATGAACAAATATTTGGGACTAATCATGTTGAGGTTGATATTCCTATTTCAGATCCTTCCCCTCCACCTTTTACTTTTCCATTGGACCATTGTACCTAAAGATTACTTATATTTCTTCTTCTCTTGCATGCATGACTCCTTTTATTGACTTGTGTTCCTATATTGTTTATGTTCCCATTAGCTTCTCATAATGTGTTACAATATGATTTTAGTCATGATGCATGTATTACTACTCTTGATGTTTCTAAATATAATGTATAAACTAATAATGATGTTAACTAAATATTATTCATGTTGTTTGTTCTCCTCCTTTGATTGAGCTTGTTGAAAAATGTGTGTAAACATCCCTTCCTATTGATGCCCCTTCCATTCCTACTACTATTTACCCTCTTAATGATCCTAAAGTTGACTTCTAACATAATAGTTTCCCTATGAATATTTACAATGTAAAAATCCAACCCCTTAATGTTCCCCTCAATGTGTATTTCATCCCTCCCTAAGAAGTTCTTCTCTTATGCATGTTATTGGTGATTTAAAAAATAAGCTCCATACTCTTACTCTTGAAAGTAGGGCCTACTATGCTAGTATTGATAATAATTCCCTTCATGGCAATCCCATTCCTAAGAATATTCACAATTCATCCTTTCCTAAGGGTTTTACTATGCCTACTTTTTCACTTTTTGATGGGACGGGTAATCCTTATTTACATCTTAAGGCTTTTAGATTAGTTATGGCTTAGTTATCTAATGGTAGATTATTACTCATTTATTTTCCTAGCAGTCTTACCGATATTACCTCTCATTAGTTTCATCATTTTCCTAGTTGATCTATTAGTTTTTATATTGATATGGAAGTGGAATTTCTTAAGCACTTTATTTCTAATTATGGTCCTAAAGTTGCATTTGAGCGTTTACCTTCTTTACATTAAGGAAAGAATGAACCAATTCAGGATTATATTTTACTGTTTTAAGTCTTACATGCATCATTTGCTTTTTCAGCTTATTGATCTAGAAATGTAATATATCTTTTTTTGTGGCTTAATTTTTCCTTTGAAAAAAAAGTTAAGATATGATACATGTGAATATTTTACTCTTCTTTGCTTGAAATTTATAACATTAGAAAAAGAATTGCTTGGTGATCATACTGTTTTACATGCTTATAGTTATTCTACCTCTACCCCACATAGCATTTCTTCCATTCCTACCCCATATAGCACTTCTTCTTCTCTTCCACCTATTACACCACCTTCACAATCACCATCTCCTCCTAAATATACCGATGCACACCCTCCACCCTTACGTAGGAATCCACCTCATTTCACTCCACATCCTAAGTATGAGCCTTTATACTTTTCACATCATTCTAGGCCATATGATGTTTTACACACATTGCTTGATGAGAAGTTGATTCATTTACTTTCTAATGAGAATCATCCTCGTCATCAGTTATGATGCAATTGTAACTAGCCATTCTATAATTTTCATAGGATCAATGGTCATCATGAAAATTATTTCTATGCTCTTGATGATCATATTTAGTTGCTTGAGGAATAAGGTGTCATTTCCTATCATCCACGTCATGCTAATATATCTCATTCTCCCATGCCATGACACCACACGTTGGCTACTGTGACTTTGACTACCTCTTTTCCTCTTCATGTCATCTTGTCTCTTTCTATGACTATACATGAGTCAATCCATATAACCCACTTCTTGTTCAACCCCCATAGTGGGTCCCAAAGGAGCATCAATCATCATTCTTAGATTCACATCCTTCTAGTGTTGTTGTGATCACTTTGGATTTATCTTTCATGGCACCTATACTCAGGATATCACATCCGTCAAGTCACTTGTGCATATTCATCACCTTCTCTCTCACTATAGGCCCTATATTCCTTTTCATACTATACGTTTTCATGTTTATCCTCCATTAGTATGAGTATTCACACATGATCAATTATTTATTCCCTATCTTAATCAAAGTGTCAATCCATATTCATAATGCATTCCTATCTATATTGTTTTATCTATCATCACATTTCTAACATCATTTTAACATCTATGTTATTATTCTCATCACTCATTAAAACATCAAAATACATCACATAAGCAAATCAACTCGATATAACTCAAGACCACATCATCAAAAAACTATCATATGCATACATACATACATACATATATATATATATATATATATATATATATATATATCTCAAAAAAATTTACAATACAAAAATCTAGGGTTCAAGCCCTCTATATACATCATAAATCCTCCTCCCTACTGGAGGCTATAGCTACCCTAGAATTAGATGCACCCCCACTTGGTCTCCAATGACTTGAGCTCACGACCATTGCTCCTTCAATCTCACTTATAAGTATGTTTCCTTAGGCTACGACCTCCACATATCATCCCTAGAGCTCCACATATATCTCAAACATACTCTATGTGAGGCCACCTCCTCCGACTACCTCTCGTGCTCATGTTAACTCCATCCTCATCTCATCTCACTTGGACTACAACATAGTACATGTAGAGGCTATTATGGCCACTGAATCAAACAAATGGGCATGCTTCTGGTAATATGATCAACCCTTTTCAATATACCCCCCACAAGCACATCTATGGGTGTGTTGCAAGTCAAAATGTGTATCAACATATCTACAATCAGTCACCAATACTCATCACCTATAATCATATAATCTTTATTAGTATCTAATCATTGATAAATACCAATATCAACATCTATAAAATCATGTAATAATATAAATCAATTCTACTTATGTTGCACAAATCATCATCACTATGACATCATCCTTGGGTAGATGCTTGCACTCCCACTACTCTCTCCACCTCTTATAGGTCTACTTAGCTTCCCTTTGGACATCTACAACCACTAGATATAATAACACCATCGATGTTCTCCCACCACATCGTACATATAAGCCAGTAGGGTACACCCCACATCATCAACTCTACTCCTCACTATCTATGTATCCCTCTCCTTAATGCACTAGGTAACTATAATTAAGCCATAGTAGGCTCTAACCTAGATCCTACTCTCCTCACTTCTCATATTGATCTATACCATAAATATGGCTCCGGGGGCACATCCTTGTGCAAGTCCAAAATATCTAGATACTCACTCACATTGAAATAACTTTGTCACCCTAGGGAACTTATCCTCTAACCACATGGTGCATCAAATGCACCACAACTTTGTATCACATCCTCTATCCATCCTCCATACTCCCCTATACAACCTCCAAATAATGGCTATGGGTTCCCATCCTATCCAACATCAACCTATAGGTTATTGTATCAAACCATCGACTCCTCACAGCCCACCCATCAAGTTGCAAATATCTCTGAGCTGACCCCAATCTACCCTCAGCCCACTCAATGATCACACTATAGCAATATGATCATATGCCCACACATGTAATAAAGTAAGTGGATTATTATACCACCACCATGTTCCTCCTATGTGAAGTGATATAAATCCATGTATAAGTGTTCCAACACACAGCGAATCCACACATATCACATGTCATGTTCCTCAATACTCTAGTAAATGTCATGCACCATATATGAAATAGACACCCCGCCTCCATCTACTACCACACTAGATGTCAATATCACTATAATAAACTTCTGGAATCATAGAACACTTGATCTAATAATATCATCTAGCATGATCGATAACTCAACATGTGCCTGTGACCCTATAAATATTGTCTCACAACCCTCTATTGCCTATGTGTATCTCTTGGGAACATCACATATACCCTCTCTCCCACAACCAATAATCAAATAATCCTATATACATCCTCCAATGTCACTTTCATCTCTCCTGTGGGTAACCAAAATATAAAAGTATCTACACACCACCTCTCACATAATGCATTCATCAAGTGCATATTATGGTGTAGCTCCCCAAATCTAGCAATGTGTCACATCTTGATATGGTCCAATACATCATATTCCTCCTCTTCCAATCCCAACATGAACAATGTAAATAATTTTTTACCTCCACAAAATTCCCTTGAGTGTATATCCCCTACACAACAAAAAATAATACAAAAAATGTAGCATTAATACTCATAATGTAGTCAACAATCAACATATAAGTTGTCAAACACACTTGGACACAAGCGCACAACTCATTGGACACTAACATCAAGAATTAGGACACTACCACCCAAATCCATACAGTTTTTTCCAAAGGACAGAATGCCCCCATTAGCAATGTCTTGGATAGAAACACCTAAAAATTGAAAATTTACAAAAATGTAAAAATTGACTAAAACTACCTATATTTTCCTAATCTAATATGTAAAATTCATCACTTACTAATCAATTTTTTTTCTATGTCGAAATGACCTCTATCACCCTCTCAAACCTAGTCAAGATGGCCTCTCATGCACGCAACATTTTTCTCGCTCAGAGCTCAACTCATAATTCTCAAATTTGCAAATGAAGTTCCTTTTAACTTTTTCACCTTAGTATTTATATTAAAATCTCATTACCTATTGTTGCTATAGTTCCTATATTATCCTCTATGGTAACTAATTCCTAATTATTGTTTCTTTTATATATTTGGCATTGTTTGTCCATTTTTAGCGTCATCAGCAGTATTGGAGCCATATTTTTTATATATTTTGTGCTAAATATTTCCTCACATACCTCTTTAGGTTTGGTTCTGTGATACTCTCACATTGCACTCCTTACTATATTACTCCTATATTGGCTCCATAATTCTCTCCAAGGCATTTTATTCCATTTCTTTCAGCTTAAGGCTCGACAATTGGCCACTCCCCTCTTCGTCAAAAGGGGGGGAAATATTGGGGTATCCTATTAGCCCTCATTTTATAATCCAAGTAATTTTTTCAAATAAAAATATCCTACATTCCGAGAAATCAAAGAAAATATTCAAATCCTGCGATGGTTATATTCCAAAATGTAAATTTTCAATCTATTCCAATTAGCGACAAATCCACATTTTCACAAATTCTCACAAATTTTCCCTCAAATGACCTAATCTAGGCGAAAATAAATCCTTGAAAGTAGTTTCAAATATAATCAAGTTTAAGTAAATATTATTTTCCAAATCAATAATACCATTTTCAAATTCTATTCCAAGTACCAATTTTTCCTCCCAAATGACCTAGCTAGGGATCCAATCCAATATATAAGGCATCGTTGTTTCAATTTACCAAGTATTTGTACCCTTACATAGTAAAGTGGGGGCAATGAAACGTCATTGCCTTTCCTATTCCACTTTATGGGGCTTTTTAGGTTCTAGTAGGTAAGTTACAAAATGGGTTCATATTGTCATCTACCCCTAATTCCAAAACCCAAAATGACCACTAAAACCATGGTATTTTTCCAAAATTATATTTATGTAGTTTTTATAACACTAAACTTGATTGTTTCCAAGATCCACACCAACATACAACCTCACAAATGGGACAAAGATAACTAACACCACACCCTCTCAAATGCACATATCACAATACCATAATATGAGTGTATGAGGATCAGATAATGACATAACCCACCATGCATATAGGCCCCATGATTTACATTTCCATCACTATTAAGTTACCCTTGCATTAAAACTAGTGTATTATCCCACATGTAATGATTATTAAATCCATGCATTATCAACCATAGATTTTTAGATTCACTCCATCATCGTGTTTAATCACCAAGAACATACTCATTTCCTCCATGTATATGATAATAATATTAAACAATTTAAACAATTTAATTTTATTTAAAATTCACGTGATTTCTATAACAGTCGTGAAGAGTAAGGAATTCACATTCCCAAGAGAAATGTCCCAGCATGGGAAAAATTATTTTAACTACTATTAAACAATGTAAGGTTAGCCATCCATTAAAAAAGGAAAAACATATTCACCTTATGTTGCAAACACATGTTAATAAACACCATTTTATAGAGGTAAAAAGGTTACATGTATTTACATAGATGATTATACATCTTAACATATACAAATGACATATGATTCCACCGCAAAAATTGCATATTACTTATTTCATTAAAATCTTGTACTCTCAATTAATATACCATGTTATCTTCATCCCTTATAAAAATTTATTCACATATATCAATAATAGATAGAACCCTTATAAAACACAGGTGAGTCACTTAGGGTTCATTTTCACTTTAAGGGCTTCATGTGTCTAAGAGGTATAATTCCTCATGAACAAATCATTATATTGTCCTTAACAAAAAATTAGGATTCTAACATTATGATAGATGAGATAGCCCAAGATACAACTCACTTTTGTAATATCCTTCTACTTGATAGAAATTTTGGGATGTACATCGATAACAAATTCGTCCACAATGTCCCCTTAAGGGGTATTGGGTAATTTAATGAAATTTAAAATCTTAATCAGAGGACTGAGATCAAAAGAATATAATAGTAAAAAGAAATATCTACCATGCAAGAGACAAACAAGTGTAATAAATAGTGATATAAGAGTGACTTATCTTGTATTTGCATATTTGGGCAGATTTTGGGTTGGAAACTTAGTGGAACAGGCTGGATTTGGACTCAGTCAGCTTCATCTAGAAAATTGGAATATGAAACTTCCTCTGATAGGACCACCAAATGAGTACATGACCACCTAGGTTTTGGTGTCTCAATTAGATGTTATTGTCCTCGTAAATACTCTACTTCTACTCTTGAACTTGTCTTCTTCATTTCCCTCTTTGTTGCATCCACTTTTTTTTTAGGGTTTCACTATTGCACTTGAACTTGTAAATCAAACCCTAACTACCTAAACAAGGCTCAAGAAAACATTATATGAAATAAATAATTCATATACTTGAGTTAGACTGAACTCAGTGGTCACCCCAATATGATTTTTGTCAAGTGCTACACTACATTTCAGACTCTATGTAGTTCTAGTATGTGTGTGTGTGTGATTGAATTATGTCCCTTGAAGCTAGGTTTCCCTTTTTCAAGTCACACTAAGATAATGGGATATAATTACTTTTCCCCCAAGATGAATGTGTGAGATGGAATTTAGAAATATCCCCTCTTATGAAATAAATAATGCAGCCCAAATGCAGTCCTTGAATGTTGCTCTTTACCCAAGTAGTAGATAGCAAGGAATAGCCCAATTTGTCCAGCCCCTAATAAAAGTGAGTAATTCATGTATATATATGATTCCCTTGTTTTAATTTCATCATTAACAACTAAAAGGTATGACCCAAATTGATGGGTAGTAATTTAGAAAAGATAAAAATGTTGTGGCATTTCAAATTTGAAAAAAGAAGGGAAAAGGATAGGGGCACAGAAAATGGAAAGTATCACCCAAAGGGGACAGTAGCGCCCATGCGCTCCTGTCCCTAATGGGTAGTAGTTTCTGACAAGCATCATTGATACTCTTACTTTAATTATGTCATGGTTGTTAGTCCAGGGTGATGTCCTTGGTTGTTTACAACAAAGAGAATGATTGAATTTTTTTTAAACATGCATTAACTATTGAATTCAATCAAATACTAATTCTAAACGTATTTTAAAAATAGATTCTATAATAAAAAAGAGATTACTAAATTCAAAAATTGAAATGATGAAAGTGCCTGAATTTTGGTAGCTAATCAAATGTTGAATAAACAAATATTTGAACAAATATGCAATGTTTCTCTTCACATTGGAGAGGAGTGGCCCTTGCTCCTTCCCTCTGATTTAGTTTCAAGATTGAAAATTACACGAAGCGATTTAACTCAGAATTATGCACTTTATTGAATGTAATACAAAACTTATTTTTTCAATAACCAACCACACTAATTCTACTACAAATGCTTTTATAATAAGCATAGTCCTTGTCACTCTAAAAGAGGATTGATTACTAGTAGCAATAACTAACTACTAATTAACTAACATATTTCTATAAGAACAACTACTTTTTAAGGAGGTTTAATTTTTAAAGAACAAGTGCATGTTGCACATAGATTAGATTTTATCTTGTTAACTCGAGTGGATTCCTTGATTAACGCTCAACTGAGATGATTTAGTGATTTCAGAGGATGTCAAATATCATGCATATGAATCCCTTGAATAATGGTGACTATCAATTTGTGTTGTCCATTTGTTCCACATTTTCAATCAAAATTGATGTTAAATTGGACTCTCATAATCTATGTGAGTCGCATAATGACTAGATGATACTACACATTTGTTGAAGAGACAGAAATATTCTAAGTATTGGGCACGTGAATATAGAGTGTTAGAAGCGCGTGGCACTATAATAGTATTAAAGCGCCCAAGACTTAGCTATTTTGTGGATAAGGGATATTCTTGGGGACAACATACGAAGCACACATAGAATTGAAGACTTTCACTACATGCAATGGTATTTTGGGAACAAGTGGCAGATAAGCACCATGCATAGTTTAAGCTAATAATAGGATTTCTACTTGGATTTAACTATAGGACATATATTGTTAGAGACCATGCATGTTGTGCATATTATTGTAAAGGTGCATGGTTATTATCATCATGTGACCTATTTTAGGAAATGCATGGGTGGTGAAGGGAAAGACCCCACCCCTATAAATATGTATTGAACTGTGTAGTTTAGGAAGGACAAGACAAGGCAATACTGAATTATTGTAGAGTTGTGTTGGTTTTGACTCACACATGACTCATGGAGATACTTTACAGTATAAGAAGCTTATGTGTTTTACAGTAATTATGAAATGGAATATAATGGTTAGATAATGGTTTTAGACATGACTGAATATGGTTATTGAATGGTTAATCTTATCATAGTTATTGTTTAGTTCATTTATCATTATTCTCTAAGATTTAGATCTAGTTTATGTACTGTGGAATGTTTATATCTAGTTGTGAATCTGAATATGCTTAAATATCATCACACTAACATCTTATACAAGTAACTCTAAAGATGGACCTAGTACCTTTAAACACTTTAGGTGAGCGCTTAGCTCAGGCTGAGTGATGTGCCAGCGCACCTGGGTTATTCACAGTAAATTCTAGGCTACATCATTGGTTTTATTGCTAGGACCTCTTTTTTAGTTTTTTTCAGGATGTTTCATGATAAAGACATACTAGTTGACCCTATGAAGTGTTGAGGAGTGGATAGTAGATCTGGAAGAAGAATACACTCAAAGATTCAGCACTAGATCTGATTTTGACATGCCCGTGTGGGTAGAGCAGAACTTGTATGACTATTTATATGAAATTTTCTTTATTATCTTTCTGATAGAGTTGTATGAGTGGCTGGTTGTTTATGCATCTAAAAGGAATTGGATGTTTCACACACTTTTCTGGATGCAGGAAGAATTTTAGGCCCTCTATGATGCTGATCTGATTTGGATGCACATTATGGACACTTGGTTCCGTGGTGTTCTGAATAGCTACATTTTGGAGTACTCATTTTCCACTTATTCTTTCTTGGAGGTAGCTGAGTTCCAATTTTTTATGTTATCCCAAGGGAACCTCTCTACAAGGTATTCCACTGGTGATTAAGATCTTATTGGTAACCCTGAATTTGGAAGAAAATCTTATGGATAGCTAAACCCCACCACACGTGGGGGCAGGAGCAGGTTTGGTGAAAGATGGAAGACCTACCGAGAGAGAGGAAAAGAGAAGAATGGTGGATTAAGTACAATGAGGCATGACAGAGGGAGTTAGGGAAGCAGCGTGAGATTGAAGAACGGATGGCGTTGAGCAGAGAGATGGCTCGTGAAGGATTTGGAGCTCATGTAGAGGGTGTGGAGCTAGAGCATTTGAAACTCCCCCATTTGGGAAAATATGATAGGGAACCCTCATCGGCCTCTTATGAGAGCAGACTAGCAGAGACGACATGGGTTGTAGGCACACATCTAAATCTACCTAGCAACCTAGCCCTTGCACTTGGTTTTCCACTTTCTAGTATAGCTAGTAGTCAATAAGCTAGTTTAGGCAATAGAATAACAAGAGTGAATCAAATAACAAGTACATCTATGGTTGGGTAGATGTCTTCCTTGTTATTTGGATGTACCTTTTCAGGTGCGTTGCTGGCACAGAACTCAGACGTGCATAATTTTGGACTCACTTCTGGGAGTAGTACCACGTTGCAAACTGTAGGAGTTCAGTTTAGTACCATTTTTGGGACACAGGGCACTACATCCTCTGGTTCACTTCCTACAATAGGTGGAGGATCAGGGGCCATAGGTGGCTCTGGTTTTGGTGGATCTTGTGGGTCTTGAGGCAGAGGTAACACAAAGGGTTCTGGATCCAATGGGTATGGTCCTCACCAACCCTAGAATATTTACATGTAGATGTCGCTTCATCTACCAGAGTATAGGGGAATAAAAGATGTTATTGAGCATGTGCACATGTGTGAAATATTATGGTGTGCAAAAGGGATCGTGGCTTCTGAGTGCAAGGAAAGTTAGTTTGTAACTATCTTGCAGGGATGTGCACATAGTTGGTACAGGAAGTTTGACCCTAATCAAACTTGTGTAGATTATACAGTGTTACGGGATGCTTTCCTTAAGGAATTTTATATCCGTGAGTTCAAGAATAAGAGTATAAGCACACTCAAGGATATTAAGTAGGGCACTACTGAGAGTGTTCGGGAATATGATGTCCATTTTAAAACATTTTGTCTAAACTTTCGTATAATATCCATGCAAGCTAGCATGCATAGTGCTTTTTCAGAGGCTTGATCACACCTTTTAGGAGGGTGTTGTCAGGTAAGACATATACGGATCCACGTGAAGCGCTTGAAGCAACGTTACATGATGAGGTAGTTAGAAGTATAGACACTAGAGTGAGCCCATTCCTAGAAGCTCAAATTGCAGCTATGGCAAAGTAGTTGGAGAAACTATCAATTAATTCAACGCATGAGACACGCACGGGAGTATGGTGTATAGATTGTGAAGTGGAAGGGCACACCAAGTATAGTTTTCCCCACAGATCAATGTGATAATTGTTGTTAGATTGTGAGATATGTCATTTAGACTATGATGCAAGTTGTTGCCCACTGTTACAATGTGCGATAAGAAAGAATGTATTTTGCTACTATAAGATTTTCTGGTCCACGAATCACAATACTGAAGATTACGTGTTGATTGATCAAATCCATGATGCCATTGATATTGGTGTATGACAAACATGAGTATCGAATAACTCTAAAGGTAAAAGTGAGCACCATGATCATGATCACACTCAAGGGCACTACAATAAGAACGAAGGGCACGTTGAAGGAGGCCGTGGCAGAGGTCAAGGATATCATGGTGGATTCAAGGGTCAAGATTGTGGTGGTGGAAAAGGTGAGTTTCCTCAGGGAACATGTTATACGTGCATACCTCCTGACGACTATAGGCACGAATGACCTCAAAATGTTGTTATTTTTGTGGGAAGAATCATAACTATGAGGAGTTCCTGGAATTATATGAGCATCTTAGCAAGCAGCATAAATATGAGAACAAGGGCGCAGGGATTGTTAGAATACAACACACCATATAAAATCAATGGATGCTAAAGTTAGCACCAGAACTTGAGGTGGTACCTATGAATATTACTACACGCACTGAAGTTGTGCGTGCCAGAGAAATGTTACAACAGAAGCCTACCATTACTAAGGAATAAGTCTTGTATGCAAGATACCCAGATCCTACACATCGAAAGGAGGTTTATCAGGAAAACATGGAGGTGTTCAGAAATATTCAGGGTGAAATACAGTGTTTAAAGGAACAATCATGGAAGTCGGAACAAAATAAGGTAGCAGAGACGGTGTAGTCAAATGTTGATGATTTGAAAGAGGTATGTAAGATGTTACGCCAGGAGAATATTATTCCATTACTAGGGAATTGGTTAAAGGAAAACACTCCACGCGTAAGTATTAATAATGGACGGTAGATCCTGCATGCTAATATCCCCCCTCATAGCTTGGATTATGCCAAGAAGATCACTCTGAATGTTGTTGTGGATGGGTAGCTTTTGAGTAATATGTTGATTGACATAGGTGCGGAATTTAATGTGCTTACTTTAGATGGATGGGTGCAGATGGGTAGGCCTCCATTACAGCCATCCTATAATGTATTGTTTATGGAAAATTGAACTAAGTTCACCCCAATAGGAGTTTTAAAGTATGCATCCATTACTATACAAGGGGCTAAGTTCACTAGGGACTTTAAGGTTTTAGCGCTTGTAGAAGCAGATAGCTTCACAGCTCTACCTTGGCACCCTTGGTGCTATGTAAATAATGTTGATATATAGTTCAACAAGGGGTATATATGTTTTGAGAACAAGGAAGAATGAGTTATCATCTATTTGACATATAGGAAGTCTACACCTTATGTTGAACCTTTGAGTGAGGAAGACCTAAACATAATTTATGTGCACACCATTCGAGATCCATAAGTACTTGAGACATATAAGGAAGGAATCCTCCATTGGGAATATGCACAGTCTATTAGTGATATTACAAGTATTTCTTGTGATAATTAGACACATGGCACCTACAAGATGGTTGGACGCGAAGTAAGTGCATCTGCGGGACGAGGCAAACCTCACTGTATTAGGAGGATAGGTAACAACTATGTACCTTGGTACACTAGAGAAGGAGACCCTAAGTTATTCATGTGTGTCATGGAGGAACAATGGAAGGATCAAGTGGACAGAAGAAATATGTTATTTTATACCCTATGCAAGATAGCAGTGCACGCGCTGGTGGATGGTTCACAGTGATAATCTCATATAATGGAATGAAGTGAGAATTGCTCTAATAACCCAGTTCCTCAGGAGTAATGCACCTACTCAAATCTACATATATCATGGTAATCAACCTCTTCAACACCACGTTTAGCAGTGTGAGAGACTCTGGACAGAGGGGCAGGTTGCTTTACCACCTTCACTATGTGTGCACAAACTTTATTTCACTTTACACAGCTATGCACGCTCTTAGTATGTCTATGCAGAGCTGCATAGGGAGACTGGAAATTAGAAATACTTGACTGCAAGAATGATCCATACTTTTGAATACTTATCCACTAAACCTCTGGCGAAAGAGGCATTATGGGTTATGGGGCGTTTGACTATGGGAAATAGTGCAAAGGCTGAAAAACTCATTCAGGAGTTATTTGGTGAGGTAGATCCAGGAGAGCATTTTAATGAGGTAGATGAGACAGATGCCACACTACTCGAGCATGATTTCCTTGAGAAGGAGAAAGGAATTATGGTCTACTTATTGGATGATGAAGAAGTAGAAAATTTAGACATTGATCATTCAGAAGGAATTTGCAATGTCTTGGACAGTGTGGATAAGAAGGCGCACACCTATCATGAACCTATGAATACTAAGAAAGTGAAAATTGGTACAAATTATGAACCTAAAGAGGCCATAATTAGATACTATTGCTCTAATTCTGAAGTGGCCAAGATAATTGAGTTACTACAGGATTTCTAGGACTTATTTCCTAGGGGCTACCAAAAGTTAAGAGTCCATGAATCTTTGGGTGAGATGAAGATTAAGCTAAAGGAAGGTGCATTCCCAGTTAAGAAGAGACCTTATAGGATGAACCCTAACCTTTGTGTAAAAGTTAAAGAAGAAATTGACAAGTTGTTGAAATCTAGCATCATTAAGCCCCTAGAACAATCAGAGTGGGTCAGCCCCATGGTAGTCAATATAAAGAAAGATGGAAGGATTAGGATTAGGATTTGTGTGGAATATAAGGATTTGAATGTTACATGTGTGATTGATCTCTTTTCTACACCTTTCATTGAGAAAATATTATAAGGTTTTACAAGGAGTGAAATATACTCTTTTACAGATGGATTCTCTGGGCATCATCAAGTAATAATTGCTAAGGAGGATCAAGAGAAAATAGCATTCACGACTGAATGGGGAAACTTTGCATATATGGTGATGCCCTTTGGACTAAAGAATGTGCCTGCAGTATTTTCACGCATAGTTGCTCAAGCATTTTAGGATTTTATTCACAAATTCTTCCAGGTTTACTTAGATGACTGGACGGTATATGGGCTTGTCAAGGATCATTGTGATAACTTGTGCTTAATGTTTGAAAGATGCAGACAATTAAACATCTCCTTAAACATGAAGAAGTGTGTATTTTCTACACCTTTTGGAACTCTTCTAGGGCATATCATTTGCAATGAAGGTTTGTTAGTAGATCCAACTAAGGTTGCAATTATCGTAGGCCTGAAGGAGCCTACCAATCAAAGTGAAGTGCACGGATTCTTGGGCCACCCAGGGTATAATAGAAACTTTATCAAAGGATATGTTAATATTTTTACACCCTTGGAGAAGTTACTAAAAGGAAAAGGGACATTATATTGGGGAGAACTGCAACAGTGCACATTTGAGGCATTGAAGGAGAGGCTTACTACGGCGCCTATTCTGCGCTTTCCCTCATGGAATCTACCTTTTCACGTAAATTTGGACACCTCTGGCATCGCCATTAGCACAACATTAGCTCAACCTGGAGAAGGTATTATAGATCATCATATCTTTTTTGCTAGTAAAAAATTGACTCCTGCAGAAAATAAATATACAACTACAGAGTGTGATACCTTGTCAATGATCTACGCATTGCATAAGTTTAGACAGTACTTGCTAGCAATACCTTTTGTGTTTTATACAGATCACATGACATTGAAATACATGGTAAATAATCCCATTTTACAAGGGCGCATATGTCGATGGGTTATCTTATTCCAAGAATTTGATTTTACAGTTGTGGTAAAGTTAGGTAAAAGTAATGATGGCCCAGACCACTTATTGTTGAGTTGTGGAGCTCAATTACTTCACTTTAGCATGCAATTGGAACTTGCTAGAAAATACAGTAACCAGCATCAGTTAAAGGCAGACTGGCATTGGTCAGGTAAGACTGGCATCAGTCAAGGGCAAGTAAGAACCAGTGATGGTTAGGCAGAACTGGCGTTGGTTACCTGTGCAACGAAGTTTTAATCAACTCTCGGGAATTATTTATATTTTAGCATTAAAATAGATTTATTGATTGTAATTACATGGATAAGTGCCCTAATTATATAAACAACTATATAAGCATAAAAGCTTGGGTTTAGAAGGAGGAGAATTAACAAGATTTAGAAAAAACTTGAAAAAGGTTGGTGAGAAAAAATTATTGGTGGTAGAGAAAAAGCTTGAAGGAAGAAAGTATTGAACATCTGAGAGGTGTGGAAGATTGTAAATCTTCATTGTATATCTTTTCAAAGATTTGGATAATAGATTGGCTTGTTTCTTGGTGGACGTAGCCCACACTGGGTGAACCACATTAAATCTGAGTGTTTATTAATGTCTCTTGTTTTACATATTTCTTCTGGTAGAATATCTACCTTTATTTGCATGTATGCTTAGATCTGATATATTATCTGTATAACCGGTGTGCTAACCCCAACAACTGGTATCAGATGATTTGTTTGAGGGTTTTGTATGCATTGACAAATTTACTCACAGAGGGTTTTTTGATTGAGTGGGAGCTACAAAAATGGCAAGAAGATAATAAATACAAGGTAGAGAAATTTGACGACTGAAATTATCAATTATGGAAGATGCAGATTGAGGATTATCATATATCAAAGAGATTTGTACTTACCCCTTGGATGAGAAGTATAGACCTACGAAGATGACTGATGAAGAATGGAAGATTCTTGACATAAAGGCTTTGGGATATATAATATTGAGCTTGAAAGCATCTGTGGCTTCCAATATTATAGAAGCGACTTCTACAATAGAGTTAATGAAATCTCTTGCTAATTTATATGAAAAACCTAGTGCTTCAAATAAATTTTATTTTATGAAGAAACTATTTAGTTCTAAGATGCATGAAGGTGAATCCATCCTCTATTCATTTGAATGATTTCTGATCTATTGTAAATTAATTAAAATTGGTTCCTATACCGTTTGATGATGAAGTAAAATGCACTTTTATTCTTATGTTCTTTTCCTGATAGTTGGGACAACTTGGTAATGGATGTTAGTAATACATCATCTGCTAATAATATTTTGAATTTTGATGATGTGGTTAGTATAATCTTGTATGAATAAATTCTTAGGAAGAGTATAGAGGAAACATCATCTAGAAATGCTTAAAATGTAGAAAGTAGGGGTAGGCAGAAGGAGAGATCCAAGAGTAAGAGTAATGGGAAATCAAAGTCAAGGGACAAGCAGATCTAAGTCACAGAAGTAAGGGAATTACTTATTGGAAATGTGGAAAGAAAGGATATGCAAAGAAAGATTGTTGGTCAAAGGATAAAGAGAATAAACAACCAGACAAAGGTAAAGAGGTGAATCTTACTTACATCAGAGGTAATGCAAGATGTTCTTATTCTTTCTTTGGACAATAGAATTGAATCATGGGTTTTAGATTCAGGAGCTTTTTTACATGTAACCCCTAATAAGGGTTATTTCAGAAATTATGTCTAGGGTCAATTTTGGGCATGTTTATTTGGGTGATGATGAACCTTACAGTATTACTGGTAAAGGGGAAGTTCATCTAAAATTGTAGAATGGAAACACATGGGTATTGAAAGATGTGCGACATGTGCCAAGCCTCATGAGGAATATTATTTCTGCATAGGGTAACTAGGTGAATCTGGTTGCATGGTTACATTTACAGGAGACTCTTGGGAAGTCTCCAAGGGTGATTTTGTTGTGGCAAGAGGTAAGAAGGTAGGAATGTTATATTTATCTACCTATATTACTGATTCCTTTTCTGCATTATCTACTTCAGATTTAGATGCATGCATGTGGCATAATTGGTTGGATCATATAAGTCAAAAATGAATGCAAATCTTAAAGGATAAGGGTAATTTATCAGATTTGAAATAGTTAGATCTTTATTTTTGTGAGCATTGTATCTTTGGAAAGTAAAAGAGAGTGAGATTTCTCAAAGTTGGGGCAGCTAAGAAGGGGTAGAAATTGGAGCTTGTACACTCACATGTGTGGGGACCATCTCAGGTAGCTTCTCATGGAGGATCCCAATATTATGTTACTTTCATTGATGATGCTACAAGAAAGGTATGGGTTTATTGTATTAAACATAAATATGATGTTTTTGAGACTTTTAAAATATGGAAAGCCCTTATTGAGAATGAATCAAATTCTAAGTTAAAGTGTCTTAGATCTGACAATGGTGGTGAATAATGTAGCAAGGATTTCAATGATTATTTTTCAGTGAATGGGGCACGTAAAGAAATAATGGTTCCAATAACACTATAAGAGAATGGTGTTGCACAAATAATGAACAAGAAAATCATGGAATGTGTTAGAAGTATGAGGATACATTCTAGATTTCCCTTGCAGTTTTGGGTAGAAGCAGTTGATAGAGCACTGTTTATTTGATTAACTCGTGGCCCTTCAAGTTCACTAGATGGAGGAATACCAGAGGAATCTTGGATTGGAAAAAAGGTAGATCTTTATTTTCTTAAAGTTTTTGGTTCAGAATCTTTTGTGCATGTTGATAGGGAAAATACGAAAAAAGTTGGATGCAAAATCCAAGAGGTGCCACTTTCATTGGTTATGGATCTGGTGATTTCGGTTTCCATTTTTGGGATTTAGATAATTCCAAAATTATTATGAGTCATGATGTTGAATGGAATGAAAAGATAATGTACATGGATCAAATTTTGGTACTTAAGGATGAGAAAATTGAGAAGTTTATTGATGAAAATGAAATCTTGGGTTTTAAAGAAACACCTACAGAAATACACAGTAACCATGGTCAGTTAGGTCCCTAACTGGCATCGGTCAAATGAATCATCGACAATTACAAAGGATCATAACCAACATCAGTTAGTCAGAATTGACATCAATTAGAGGTGACCAGCGTCAATCACTGTCATAGAGTTGGATACTAATGTTCAAGAGGCCCAGATAGAGCCTCTGGTACCCCAAACTCCTATGAGAAGGTCACAAAGGGTAAGTAAAATTCCAACAATATTTACACCTTCTATATTTTATCTATTGTTGACTGATAGTAGTGAACCAGAGAGCTTTGAAGAAGTAATTCAGGATAAGACTTGTGTCAAGTGGGAGCATGACATGGATGAGGAGATGGACTCCTTGAAACAAAACCAAACTTGGGATTTGGTTAAGTTGTCAGCAAGTAAGAGAACATTGTAAAACAAGTGGGTTTACAGGATTAAGGAAGAAGAGGGTGGACAGAAAAGGTAAGAGGCAAGGCTTGTAGTAAAGGGATTTACACAGAAAGTAGGTATTGAATTTGGTGAAATATTTTCTCATGTTATTAAGATGACTTCTATTCATACTGTATTGAGTTTAGTTGCAGTAGAAGATTTACATTTAGAGTAATTAGATGTGAAGATAGCTTTCCTTCATGGTGATTTGGATGAAGATATTTATATGCAGCAGTCGCTTGGATATGAAGTCAAGGGAAAGGAGAAACTAGTGTGCAGCTTGAAAAAGAGCTTATACGGGCTCAAGCAAGCTCCAAGGTAATGGTACATGAGATTTGATAGTTTTATGCATGAGCATGGTTACTTGAGATGTGAATCTGACCATTGTGTTTATTTCAAGAAGCTTGAAAATGGGAGCTATATTATTTTGTCATTATATGTGGATGATATGTTTATTACAGAATCTAGTGTGCAAGACATTGGTGAGTTTAAGGGAAAGTTAGTTCACACATTTGCAATGAAGGATTTAGGAGCTACAAAAAGAATCTTTGGCATGCAAATACACAGAGACAGAAAAAATAAGAAATTGTATTTGTCTCAAGAGGATTATATCTACAAGGTGCTAGAAAGGTTCAACATCTAGAATGTAAAACCTGTTAGTACACCTATGGCTGGACACTTCAAATTGAGCAAAGATTAGTGTCCTTCATCACATGAGGAGGTAAAATACATGACACGAGTACCATATGCTTCAGCAGTTGGAAGTCTCATATACGTTATGGTTTGTACAAGACCATACATTGCACAGGCAGTGGGAGTTGTGAGTAGATATATGGCTAATCTAGGTAAAGAGCATTGGAAAGTAGTCCAATGGATACTCAGGTATATGAAAGGGACATTTAGCATGTAGTTATAATATGGAGGTTCAGATATTTCATTATGCAAATACACAGAGACAGAAAAAATAAGAAATTGTATTTGTCTCAGGAGGATTATATCTACAAGGTGCTAGAAAGGTTCAACATCTAGAATGTAAAACCTGTTAGTACACCTATGGCTGGACACTTTAAATTGAGCAAAGATTAGTGTCTTTCATCACATGAGGAGGTAAAATACATGACACGAGTACCATATGCTTCAGCAGTTGGAAGTCTCATATACGTTATGGTTTGTACAAGACCATACATTGCACAGGCAGTGGGAGTTGTGAGTAGATATATGGCTAATCTAGGTAAAGAGCATTGGAAAGTAGTCCAATGGATACTCAGGTATATGAAAGGGACATCTAGCATGTAGTTATAATATGGAGGTTCGGATATTTCATTATGCAAATACACAGAGACAGAAAAAATAAGAAATTGTATTTGTCTCAGGAGGATTATATCTACAAGGTGCTAGAAAGGTTCAACATCTAGAATGTAAAACCTGTTAGTACACCTATGGCTGGACACTTCAAATTGAGCAAAGATTAGTGTCCTTCATCACATGAGGAGGTAAAATACATGACACGAGTACCATATGCTTCAGCAGTTGGAAGTCTCATATATGTTATGGTTTGTACAAGACCATACATTGCACAGGCAGTGGGAGTTGTGAGTAGATATATGGCTAATCTAGGTAAAGAGCATTGGAAAGTAGTCCAATGGATACTCAGGTATATGAAAGGGACATCTAGCATGTAGTTATGCTATGGAGGTTCGGATATTTCATTATGTGGCTATGTTGATTCGGATATGGCTAGAGATCTGGATGGTAAAAGGAGCACTACTAGATATATTTTCATAGTAGGTGGAATGACAGTTCACTGGATTTCAAGATTACATAAGGTTGTGGCTTTGTATACTACATAGGCAGAGTATATTGCAGCTACAGAGGCTAGCAAGGAGATGATATTGATGAGTAGGTTAATGGAAGAGTTGGGAAAGGAGCAAAGTGATTGTAAACTGTTCAGTGACAGTTAGAGTATAATTCATTTAGCAAATAACTCAGCGTTTCATTCAAGAACGAAACACATTCAGTTGAGATATCACTTCATATGGAAGGTATTGGAGGATGGACAGTTGAATTTGGAAAAGATTCATACGAGAAAGAACCCTGCGGATATGCTAACAAATTCATCAGCAAAGGAGAAGTTAGAGCTACACTCCACTTCTGTTGGTCTTCGATTTTGAGACTTGAAGAGGAAGAAACAAAGCTAAGGAAGGATCCAAGAATGATGTTGTATAGGTATAGTGCAGTAATTAATCTCCAAGTGGGAGATTGTTGAGTTGTGGAGCTCAATTACTTAATTTTAACATGTAATTAGAACTCGATGGAAAATACAGTAACCAACATCGGTCAGGTAAGACCGGCATCGGTCAAGGGCAAGTAGGAACCGGTGATGGTTAGGAAGAACTGGCGTCGGTTACTTGTGCGACGAAGTTTTAATTAACTCTCAGGAATTATATCTATTTTTAGCATTAAAATATATTTATTGATTGTAATTTGCATGGCTAAGTGCCCTAAGTCTATAAACGACTATATAAGCATAAAAGCTAGGGTTTGGAAGGAGGAGAATTAACAAGAATTAGAAAGAACTTGAAAAAGGTTGGAGAGAGATAATTCTTAGTGGTAGAGAAAAATATTGAAGGAAGAAAGTACTGAACATATGAGAGGTGTGGAAGATTGTAAATCTTCATTGTATGTCTTGTCAAAGCTTTGGATAATAGATTGGCTTGTTTCTTGGTGGACGTAGCCCACACTGGGTGAACCGCGTTAAATCTGGTGTTGATTTATGTCTCTTGTTTTGTATATTTCTTCTGGTAGAATATCCATTTTTATTTACATGTATGCTTAGATCTGATATATTGTCTATACAACCAATGCGCTAACCCCAACACTTATCATGAATTCAATTAGGAGAGGACACACAGACAATTGAAGATATAATGCTAGATTCATAGTTATGTAGCTTAAACTGCATGCCTTCAGAATTAGAGGATATTGTTGTCTTTTTTACGCACATGTATGGCGCTAGAAGGAATGAAAGCCTTAGAGAAGAAACAAATTGCATTTCATGCCACACCTTTCATTTTGACCAGTGGTGACTTATATAAACTAGGCCAAGATGAATTATTTCACCGATGTGTACTGGAACATGAGTGCAGGGATATCATGGAAGAGGCTCATGGTGGTATTATAGGTGGGCTTTATGCAAGTGACACCACCGTGCATAAGATTCTAGTCACTAGTTTATGGTGGGAGACCTTGTACAAGGATTGCAAAGAGTATTGTAATGTGTGTGATCATTGTCAACGCCTTGAAAAATCTGGGCAAAGAGATGAAATTCCTTTGAGGTCTATTACTAGTATAGAGCTGTTTGAAAAATGGGTAATAAACTTTGTGGGTCCTATTTCCCTAGCCGCGCGTAGAACTAGATCATGCTACATCATCACTTGTAAAAATTACCTTACAAGGTGGGTAGAATTGGCACCTACAAAGGATTGTATAGTAGCTACAGTAACAACTTTCTTATGGGAAAATATTCTTACTAAGTATGGTTATCCGTTGAGTCTAGCAAGTGATAGGGGACACACTTCTTAAATGAGAAAATCAGATTATTAAAGGATGAATTTATGGTCGTGCACCACAAGACTACACCTTATCACCCTCAAGCAAATGGCATTATTGAGGCCTTCAACAAGATATTGATCTAGACCTTGACAAAAATCTATGATATTAGAAGGAAATATTGGGATGTTAAAGTTTCTATTGTACTTCGGGCATATAGAACAAACTAAAAAGGTTGAATAAGGCCACACCCTTTCAGTTGGTGTTTGGCGCAGAAGCATTTCTTCCAATGGAATTCATGTTACCTTCTTTACATATTGCTCCTAAGAGGTCTAGCTGATGAGCAAGCATTCGAAGAAAGAATTGACAAGTTAATACAGTTGAATGAGAGGCGTGCCATAACACGTTGGAGTCAGAAGTAGGAAAAGGCCAGACAGAAGGCATGGCATGATAGACACATCAGGGGAAAAAAACTTGAGTTCAGGTAAATGGTACTTCTTTATGATTCAAATTTTTTGCGCCACCTAAAGGTGTATTGGTTAGGATTGTATATTATCACTCTCATATTTGAATCAGGCACTTACCAATTAGAGGTGCTTGATGGAACATAGTTACCCAGTTACTTCAACGGGACTAGGTTGAAGCCCTACTATAAAAAATCCTTATTGGTGTTTGTAATAAGGTAATATTTCCATTTAGATTAGATTTCATTTACTATATTTCATTTAATGTGTTTCCTTCTTTATCGCTAGGATTTGTCAATTTAGTTCAGTGTTTTGTGTAATAAACACATTTGCGTGCCAGAAGATGATCACAATCTAAAGTGTTTATATGCATTAAGGACTGCACATACCCTTAGTGTGGGGTGGATAAAGGAGGTATGGAAAAGAAATAAAATCATGGGTAACTACATGAGGAATAGAAGGAGCAATGTTTCAAAATTCATGAGAACTTCCGAAGAATTACTAAAAAATTAAGACCATGCGTAAAGCATTGGGTGCTCAGTATAATACAAGGGAGGCTATGGAATTAGAGACTACATATGTTGGGTCACATTAGATAAACTACTTCGGCTTAAGGATGTGTGGGTAAATGAGATCTGTGACAGATAGGTAACGGAATGTTAGGAAATTATGACTAAGGTGCAAAAGTTTGAAGCACAAAAAATAATAGCACAGGAAGAGGAGGCACAAAATGCGCTCAATAGAAATTAATGTCATATATGGTGGTAGGTGGAGCAATTAATGAAAGGAATTTTTGAAACTTGGTTTAAATTTGGCATTTTCAATGTCATTTGCTACCTTGCGAACTTGAAAAAAATTGCGAAGTGTGAAGAAGAGCTGGAGACAAAGAGTATTCTACATATTAAGTAATCTTGTTACATTGTGAAGCACGGTGTTGAGTATCCATGCATGGAAGTAAGAATTAAGTAGTGGTGCATGTGCACGACGGATGGGTGATTAGGGTTTTCATTTCACAACTAGGGTTTTTACGTAATATTAGAATTAAAAGGAGCAGTGGCACCATGAAAAGATCCAGTAGTAGAGAAAGAGGTTGACGATCTAGTAGAGGAATGGCTAGTAGAGATGTTATATCCAGAAGGAGTCATTGAAGAGCAGCCATGGACAACAAAATTTACGCAGTGTAGGGTTTCAGAGATTAACCACCACACTGTAAAATGTATGAAGAATGTTGCGGAACAATTCTACACAGGGACTAACTAGTGAATTACAAATGGCACTAGGGTTTTAGATGCCTCGGTGAAGAAACTGCTTGAGAGCATGGGCATAATGCAGATCTTGGAGTTCCCCTACTTAAGAAAGCCTGAGAAATTGTACTAGTGGCTAATGTCGTGGGTCCGTGAAGATTTACGAGCAGGAGAATGAGGATAACTAGTAAATTTATTGGAAAAGTTATCAAGTTGCACAACACGGGCTTAGAAATTGCTGGAGACTTGACAAATGATGAGGGCATTGATGCCACAGCAGCCCTATATCAGTATAATAAGGGGGGTCAAGCTTTCAAGGTCACTAATATCCGAAACATGGCCACCAAAGTAGCAGCGCAGTTAGCATGGAGTAAGCTAGGGGCCATTGAGCGATGGAACGAGGTGAACATGTTTTGGTTGCATATAGCACACAAATTGGCCAACAAGACCTAATACAACATCGTTGGCTACATTGTAGAGATTTTGGTGAACGAGATGTGCAACCAAGCAGATAAAGGTGATAAGATAACTTGGGGCACAATATTGTTATTAATTGTGTTCAGTGAAGTTAGGGTACTAGATGGTCCTAGGGAAAACATATGCGAGTTTTAGTTGGAGAACATGTCCCCAGCCAAAAGATATGTTAAGTACATGCTACGTAGAACTGTTTCCAATGCATACAAAGAGCACTTAGAAAATTGGTTCTGAAGACTGTACAGGTCATTTGAGGAAGAATGGCGCTTTTTGCATGAGTTACCTAAGGTGCTGAATAGGGAGGTTGATTTTGCAGTCTACCAGCATTTCAGCTTGGGGTGCTTCCACATGAAGTATGGAGAGAAGAGCCCATGGTGTAAGTTTCCCTTTGCGTTCACCGCAAGATATTTTAAGGACTTTTTAAATAGATTTCATGACGTGCATTAGGTCTAGTTTGATGCAGAAAAAGTGGACGCAGACATTCACATTCTTCCCAAAACATATGTGTGGCCAAGTAAGGAGGCCTATGTCAAAACTATGGACTCTCATACTATGGACATCACGTCGGGGAGTTTGGTTATAGGGCAGATTGAACCATCGTGCATCTACATATACCTCAGACCAATGTTCAAGGACAACAAAGTGGTGAAGGGCGCGGATATGGCTCTTCTAGGACCTCCTAAGAGGAAGCAAATAGTGGGAACTTCAAGGAATGTTACATCTACGTCCCTTGCTCCAGAAGACCCAGTACATAAAAGACTAGAAAACATCCTAGAACAAAAGGAACCTGAAGACATCATTAGACTTGTGCACACCAAAAGGATTCTGAGGAAGAGGTACACTTCAAGAGACATTGGTGCTAGAACTTCATAGCTAGTAAGGAAATCACCACGTGTGACTCCTGTAAAGGATGAAGAGAAGGAGAGGAAAAAGCACAAGAAATATGCTCCTATAAAAGATAGTGAGGAGGAATCCCCATAACCAAGTGCGAAGGGAGTAGAGGAAACTCCAAGAATGAGTGGAGATAGAGCTGAGGCTACCCCCAATGTGGAAATACAAGATGATGAAGGTATGGACAAGTGTGTAGTCTATGATACTATAGACCCCAGTGTGAGTATTTGCGAGGACATCTCTCATGAAGGAGAAAGAAGCATTGACGGAGATATAGAAGTCCTCATGCACCCCATGCGGGAAGAAGGGAAAGATGAGGAGGAAGTCAACTAGGTGATTGAAGCCATTGTCCCACGGGATGCAAGCGTACCTAAATAGAAAGAAGAGGACGCATTAGCACACGTGGATATTGGCAAGCATGCAAGCACGCATGAAGAAGAAGAAGTGGTAGGTACTCAAGACTTGGGTTATATGAATGACCCTTCAAAAACTATTCGAACCCATTTCAAGAGCACACTACCAAACAAATAGTTATATGGTTAGGATTGGATGGACCTTAAAATGGCCAATACATGCACTTGTAAGAAACTATCTTGGGGCATGCAAACTCACATGGATGAGCTTGATTTTGATGTCTGCAAGGAGGCATGCACTTAGAAGAAGATGAGGAAGGCCCTTCATACATGCCATATGACCATTAAGCCAACCTAGTTTTCAGATAAGCAGGTAAAAAATGCTTTGATTAAGGTGTCCACAGAAGTAGCGCGCTGAAATATGGATAAGGAAACAACAATCCAAGTGCTAGTAGAGGATAAAAAGGACAAGAACACATAAATCAAGTGCCTTACTCAAGAGTGCGATAATGCAGTCATGGAGGCACATAATGTAAAGACGATGGCGGAGCAAATTACAAATGAGATTTTACTATAAAGGCCTGAGTTTCAGGAGAAGGTGCCTCAGGACTTCAAGTCTGAGTTGCACTATCTGCGTAAAATAGTTCACCTACTTTTGTATGAAGGACCAATGCACCTCCCCAAGAAGAAGGATGTAGGGGGAGAAGTAGCAAGAACAAGGGCCACTATTGATAAAAAAAAAATCAATATATGAGGTGTTGCTCCAAACATTGACAGATGAGCTGAAGAGAGTCGATCAAGCTCTTAATTTATGTGTGGTGCCTGACACCATAATAAGGACCCGAACTTTAGTAGAGGATAATGGAGTTCTGAAGGTGTTGAAGGATGAAACACTTGGGCGCACAAAATTATTAGCTTTGGTAAAACAAAAGCATGAGGCCCTTGCATCAGCCCAAGATCCACACAAGCAAAGGATTAACAAGATTGGAAAAATCATTGCATAGAAGATGGACCTCATGGAGGGAATGTTGTCAGGTATGGCCAATGTTATCTGGATATTACAAAATGAGAAGGAGAAACTCTCTAAGGATGAATTGGATGCCATAGCCACAGAGATTCTGAATAAAACAAGGAACATGTTGAGTGACTAGCAGACCTTTGAACATGAGCTCAAAAATGAATATCCAAAATTAATCCTTCCAGTTCAAGAAGAAGGTGTTGCAGAATAAACTTTATTATTTTGTACAGATTTTAGTTCATTCTTTCATTACCTATTCTTTAATATTGAAGACATATGAAGGAATTCAAATTGTTGGGATGGCAATGTATTCTAGTGTGGGGTAATGTTGAACAACCAAAAATATTCTAATTATTGGGCGCGTGAATATAGGACATTGTAAGTGCGTGGTGTTATAATAGTATTAAAGCACCCAAGCTCAAGACTTATCTATTTTGTGGATAAGGGTTACTCTTGGAGATAGCGTGTGGAGCACACATAGAAATGAAGACTTATGCTAAATGCAATGGTATTTTGGGAACAAGTGGCAAATAAACACCATGCATAGTTTAAGTTAAAACAGTGCTAACATGATGTAAATGATAGCTACATAAATATAAAAAGTGACCCAAGTAAACCCTAATATGTAAAGAATAGTTGGAAAGAGCATAGTTGATTTGTAGGTTGATCGAGACTATGTCTAACAGTGAAGTAGATAAAGAAAATGCAGATGCAGCCACACGAAAGCTCAAGAAGACATCGATATGAGTTATTTCCTTGGACTGGGTGCCTGGGAGAGGGTCAAGGTGCCTGAGGGTGCCTTAGTTTGAGTTATGGGCACCCTGGTCTATGCAGAAGGTCCAAAAACTATGTTTATAGGGTCAGATGATGATGAAAAACCCTCATTATCTGTCACATGTAATTCTCTGCTTTGTACTGGATGTCACCAGTGATCAGTGATGAAAGATAGACTTACAAGACCCCAAAATAAGCATCAAACTCTAAACAAAGAAAGATGCATATGAAAGGGTCAGACTTTCCTCAGCTACCACAATGGTGGACTTACTAACTGAGCATTGCACTACATCTCAGACACAATGTAGTTCTATGTGTAAGTGTGTGCAATCATGCCCTAGGTGCTCGTGTGTCAGTCCTACTTTGTGAAAGTAGCTAAAAATAATTGTGTAGAAAATGTAATAGAATGGTGGAAGGAATAGAATAAATTTCCCTCCTAAGCTTGTGTGATGCAGATAAACTAACCTTGTTCCTTATGATGGAGCTAGATGGATGCAAATGATCTTTAGATGACTTAGATGGATACAAATCTAGGTGGATGATAGTAGTGACTAGTGATTGGTCCCTCATTATGGTTTCATAACTTTATATTTATATGGTTCTCTTGTTCTAATTTTGTAATTAACCTCGAAAAGGTCGACCATAAGAAAAAGTGTTCAAATGGCTAGAAAGTGCCCAAAAAGTGGTGAGAAAGTGTGAAAAGGATCAGGGTGCCCCAAATGCGACCAAGACACTCATCGGTGCCCCAGTATTATCCTAGGTGGCCCCAATCAAGGATAAAATGATGGGAAATGACAAAAATAGATTGTGCAAGTATGTGTAGGAGGTTAACAGTGAAGACAAAAAGTAAAGAAAAATGGCAAAAAGACGGGGTTAATTAGTAATTTCTTCACAGAAAAACCATATGAATAGTAATATGAGACCATGACTAAATAATGTGTAAAGTGCATGATTTTGTGTCTACATTTTCCCCCACTTTATGTTGGTGAGTGGAAAGCTCGGTAATACATAGTAGATAGAGATACGTACCTGATGTCCATGAATATTGTAGTAGAAAACATGCCAAAGGAATAAACAAAGCATGCAATGAAAAAAAGATGATGGAGCATGGAAACTAAAGATGAAAAAGTAAAAAAAGTGATGAGAGTGAACCTAGGGCGGAAATGCATGTGAATCTTCTGATGTGTGTAATTTACCTACATGGTTAGTATAGTGTGTGCTGCCGCAAAATGTTGTTGTTATTGCCCCCATTATTGTAGTTGATGTTGTTGATTACTTGTTTCTCATACGGACGGACCTGTAAGGAGAAAATGATCAAGTAGTCAAATATGCATGTATATATGTGCAAAAATGCATGTATATGTATGTAAAAGAATGTAAAAATGTAAACTATGTAAATGAAAAATGGAACATGTGCACCTGATCCATGTCGAGAGAAAGAGTTTAGAAGAGGATATCATGTCCTGGATTTTTTGGGCAATCCAACACCATATTCCGAAGAAGTGTAGGGGAAAGCTACATTATTATCCAACCTGTAACTACTTCCCTAAAGTTATATGAAGAGATCTTTGTACTGCCTAGTTTTTTGGGCGATCCGACACCACTTGCTGAAGTAGTGTAGAGAGGCACACCCATTGTAACCTTAAAGCCTCTAATTGCTCCCCAGAATGCTAAGGACACCATGTCCTGTAAAAATTGTTGTGTATGGCGTTTGTAGACTGGTCTAAACCCACTCATTGTATAACCCACAATTCCGAGGGCGAAAGCTAAACTAAAATGAATCCACAAAGCCAAGGGTGGAAAACTGAAGTGATTGTACCAGTATTGAGCTCTTTATAGTATGTAAACCCCAGATGATTCCCCCCCTCTTTGGGGGCGCATGCGATGTCGTTGATATGAGAATGCGGCCCCAAAGGAGGACCAACCGCATGAACTCTTTAACTATGTCCTATAGGGGGGAATGAAAGCACTTGGTATAAACCAAGGCGCGTACAAACAAGAGGCTAGCCAAAGACAAGTGTTAGTATGAACAAGAGTGCATGTATAAGACAGTGTGTAATCTACGCAAATAGTGTATAAGCAATATAGTAGTGTAAACATGCAAGAAGACAAAGAAAGCCACACCAAGCGAGATGCAAACATGGGACATCACTCACAATTTCGCAAGACATGCAAGCCATAATGGCCACATACAAAAAGCAAGTGTGCACACCAAACAAAGGGCAAGGCCCGCATACAATAGAAAACAGCAAACAAACAAGTACAAACAACGGATAACCATGGAAGAAAGTAATCCTATGAACAAATGTTACACATGAAGCACCCGTTAGCATGTTAGAAATATAACTAGTATGTCAAAAGCATGTAAAACCATGTAATATAGAATGCTAAGTACAAAATGAAACAATAGCACTTGTGAGAGACAAATATGGATGCCCCCAGCGACCAATGTAGGATGGGTAGAAGGCGAGCATCCGTACTGTGTGCAAAAGACATGTATCTGTGATCACAACTAAGAAAAAATGTGAATGTGCATGTGTGTATGGTATAGATAAATGACATATAAGAGATCTAACGATCATGTGTAATAAGCAGCCATATACAAGCAATTGTAAACAAGAATAAAAGCAACTAATATATGCATCGTGTTGTGGATGGGTGGAATGGAATACAAGATGGAATGATAGGAGCCACGTGCCCCCTGAGTTAATGGAAATGTATGCAGTGAGGTTCATTTGGTTTGCCCCCTCAACAATCAAGAATGAACCGTAAATGAGAGTGCATCATTGGGAAACAGTCGAATAGTGTGTTGTATCTAACATGCTATGATGAATGAGTATGTATGTGGTGAGGATATGCGACCTAGAAATGATGTGTCGACAACCTTATATCCAAAGCGTAAATGATGACAAGATAAATAAAAGAGTCATGATTTAGCCTAATGTGTATATCAGTACAAGATGAAGGGATAGGTGACCATTTAGCCTAAAGTGTATGTCACTAACCTAAAAATGTTGCATTATGGAAGGGTGAATGATGAACGTGTAAGTATGATAAGGTTAGTTTGATTTATAAACCTTCGACAGTCAAGTATGGACCGAGGAACTAAATTTTGTCATAAGGTAGTGAGTGCAACATGTAGAAGATAATGTAGTATGTGTGATGAGTAGATGGCCATGTGATGTGTAAATGCAATGTATAGTAATGTAGTATGTAGGATGAGTAGTATATGATGTCAGACACATAGACACTAGAAATGCGACATATGTGTAATACATATTGTGCAGTGTGTGGGGTTCATGTGTAACAAGCCCTTAACAATAAAATGTGAACTGAAGCACAAGAGTGTGTCACATTAGGTTCGCTAAAATGTGGATAAGCATGTAGTTAATCTAACTAAGAACAACAGTAAGTAAAAGTGCTAAAATGATGTAAATAACAACTAAATAAATATAAAAAGTGACCCAAGTAAACTAGGCTAATGAAAATCGAAACCATAATATGCAAAGAAGAGTTGGAAGGAGCTTAGTTGATTCGTAGGCTGATTGGGACTGTGTCGCAAGGTGAACTGGATAAACAGAATACATATGCAGCAACACAAGAGCTCCAGAAGACACTGATTTGAGTTATTTCGTTAGACTGGGAGAGGATCAAGGCACCTGTGGGCACCCTAGTCTAAATTATGGGTGTTCTAGTCTGTGTAGAAGGTCCAGAAACTAGGTTTACATGGTCGGATGATGATGTAAAACCCTCGTTGTATGTCGCATTTAATTCTCTACTTTGTGTTGGATGTCACGAGTGATCAGTGATGAAAGATAGACCTGCAAGACCCCAAAATAAGCATCAAACCCTAAAAAAGAAAGATGCATTTGAAGGGGTCAGACTATCCTCAATTGTCACAATGATGGACTTACTAACTGAGTGTTGTGCTACATCTAAGACCTGATGTAGTTCTATGTGCAAGTGTGTGCAATCATGCCCAAGGTGCTCTTGTGTCAGTCACACTTTGTGAAAGTAGCGAGCAATAAATATGTATAGAAAATGTAATAGAATCGTGGATGGAATAGAATAAACTTCCCTCCTATACTTGTGTGATGCAGATGAACCGGCCTTGTGCCTTATGGTGGAGCTAGATGGATGCAAATGAGCTCTAGATGCCTTAGAGGGATGCAACTCTAGGTGGATGATAGTAGTGACTAGTGCTTGGTCCCTCATTATGGTTTCATAACTTTATATTTACATGGTTCTCTTGTTCTAATTTAGCAATTAACCCCAAAAAGGCCGACCATAAGAAAGATAAAGAGCTCAAATAGCGAGAAAGTGCCCAAAAAGTGATGGGAAAGTGGGAAAAGGATCAGGGCACCCTGACTGGGACTAGGGCACCCACCACCACCCCATTCAAGGCTAAAATGATGGGAAACAATGAAAACAGACTGGGCAAGTATGTGCAGGAGGTTGGTAGTGACCAAAAAAAGCAAAACAAAATGGCCAAAAGATGGGGGTTAATTAGTAATTTATTCACTCAAAAACCATGTGAATAGTAGTATGAGACTGGGACTAAATAAAGTCTAAATTGCGTGATTTTGTGTCTACCCAAACAGTTAATGAAGGTTCATAAATTTGTGTATGAGCCTCGAATGGTAATTTGATTTCATCTATTCAGTTAGAGGAGGAATTATTGGGTTGGTAAGAGTTGAATTTGACTGTGGTTTATGTATTTAAGATCATTGGTTGGCTTGTTATTGGTGTTGAGGCAGCCAAGGTTATATTGTAGGAAACTCTATCTTAGAATAGTTAACCCCAACTTCATCTTAGAGCAAGGATCTATTAACAAGAGAGAGGTAATAAAATCAACTAGCATGCAAGAGACATGCTCACAAACCTCTCAAAGTCTATGAGTGAGTAGGGAACTAATCAATGCTAAATTATGAACTTGATTGTAGATGAAAACCATGTTTTCAAGGGGCAGAGCAGTCTGAAACTGATTTATTTTTGTATTTTTTGGACCCAAGAAGCTTCACTGGAAAACATGTGAGATTCATCTGGTGATAACATACTTGGGTAAGTTAATTATAGATTTGAAATAGTTGTATAATCCTTTTATTGCAAGTTTACTCCTATTGGGCTAGGAAGGAAACCCTCCTAGGGTTTACTGTCAAGTTGAAATTTGATGGTCTAGAACTCAATTGTAGAAGCTAAAACTTTCAAGAAACAATAAAGACACTAGTCTCTATTATATTTATAAAGTTTTTTGCATTAGAAGATTGCTAGGAGAGAGAAAAGGTTGATAGTACAGTACAGTCAAGTACATGCACAGTTAAAGCCCTAATTGGCAAGTTGGGGCAGTGATTTTGAGGCATACTTTTCAAAGAAAGTTAATGTGAAATTTTTCCAACTAGAAGAAAACCCAAATGGGTACCCGAAATAGTGATTTGTTTTTAAATTGAACCATTACATCAAAAAATATGCCTAATTTTGTCTTGTGACAGGGCTAGAAGAGAGGAACATGACTAGAAGGTGAAGTTGAGAGAAATGGACATTTGCTTCGAGAGTTGAGCCAAAAAATTTACTCCGCACCTGAAGGATGGAAAAGGGTGTTCAAAAATTATTTTAGTTTTCTTGTGTGATTTATAGATTTCTCTAACCTATAACTCACCACTAACCTTGTTCTTGAGAAGCTTAGTGAGTTATATTAGCAAAAGGGAGTCAATTTGATCTTTTTAGTGATCTCGTCAAATTTGGTGATTCAATTGGTTTGAGACATGTATGGTAAACATTTTCCAAGCATTTCATAGTTCAATTTTGGTATTTAAGGGTCAAATTTGCATATTAAAGGACTTTCTAGCATTGAGAAAAGTGTGGAATTGCAAGCTCAAAGTGTCTAGTTAAAGTTAATTAGGAAAACTAACTTGTTGAGTGAGTAATTGTGAAGGTATGATTTGCATCATTTTTCCCCTTCAGGTACACTATCAATGCCAAATATGTAGACTTTCTGCTTGGAGGGATGATATGTCATTCTTCTATCATGCTTTCTCTAACTTGTTTCAAGTACTTCATTTCCTCCATTTTCTTTGATAAAGAACAATATGTTTATTTATATGGAATTTTTTTGGTTGTTTCTTCTCTCCTCTCTATAATTCACTTGAATTCTTACTTTTTTATGTGTTGTCATGCTAAATTTCTAGCATGCAAAATTTAAAAAAATTGCCATGACAGCCAACCCCCATATGAAACCCTTTTTCCCTATCATTATAAACACTTCCTCCAGTCAACCTTTCAAATCATCTGATATCTTTCAGTTAGTTTCATCCTCATTATGGTTGGGAGGAACATGTTAACATGGTGTTCAAATTTTTTTCATGTGTAGGGAAGTATATCTAAGTTCATTTATGAAGCTACTAATCTCTAAGGTGGAATAATGTTTCCTAGAAGCACCATACTGGTTATTTTTAGTCATGTTACAACAAAATAATATCCTCCATAAGCTAAATATAAGGCCTCAAACCATATGGAGGTTGTGCATGGAGAGAAATGGAGTGATCCATGAAAATTTTAAATATATTTTTGGAGGTGGGTAGTGTCCAAATCCATTCAAGTAAAATTGGGTCATTGCAGGTACATGGAATGCAAGCTTCAATAGAGAAAGTGACCTTGTTCTGAAGATTATGGGAGTTTCGAGAGGAGTTGAAAGATAAAAATATATTCAATGGAAATATCTTTGATTTTGATACATGGTGGATATATCAGTTTTGAACCTTGGTCCCATAACTTTTCATGATAGTCTAGGCCACTGCAGCTGCCCCTTTATGCTAAAAGAGTGAATAGGCTTGAAAATCAAAATGAAAGTAGAATCAACTCTTTAAAATGGTTATAATGAAGTTTTAAGGTGTTTTGGAGTCAAAATCATATATATATTGGCATAAGAGGAAGTAGGAAGTGGAATTTTGAATTACGAAGGAGCGAGAAACTATGGTTTGAATGATGGAAGCAGGAGTGAAGGCCAACTTTTTGTGGAATCTAAGGATCCTAAGGAGCCTCATGGGCCGATGCAGGAGCACGTGCCTAAGCCAAGTAAGGAAGAAAGAGTGGAGCCATAAGTGGAGTCCACGTGGGCGGAAAGGTTGGTCGGAAAGAAGTTGGAAAAAACTACTTTGGAAGGATTGGAGACTTCCAAAGAGAAGGGTCTCCTGTCCCTTAAAATACCAGATTCTCTCTTGGAGCAAGCTAAGGAAAATATGGAAGGATATTTGTTCACTAAATGTTTGGGATCTAATCCCAACATTGATTTTTTTCGCAGCTGGGCCAAGAAAAGATGGGCTCACAATGGTTCTATTGAGGAAACTTATTATGCGAATGGATTCTTCTTAATTTCTTTACCTAGCAAAGAACATGCTACAAGAAATTTTGTTAGAGGGCCCCGGTTTATTGGAAAGTCCCATGTGGTGGTTCAACAATGGGAACTAGCATTCAATCCTTTTGATAATTGTCTTTGAATATCCTATTTGGGTGAATCTCCCGGGTTTACCTCTTGAGTTCTGGGAACCAGAGGTCCTGATTGGTATTGCAAAAAACCTGGGCTCTTCAATAGCAATAGATCCCATCACTAAATCTCGAACCAAGCTAACACATGCAAGATTTTGAGTCGGTATGAAACAAGAAGCTACACTGGAATAATCCATCAAGTTACTCTCAAAATTTGGGGATTGTGATGAGTACATTATTTGGCTTATTTGTATCATTCATATGATTGATAATTTGTCATTTAAACATGATTTTCTAATGCATGGGGATGCTTTATATAGGTATATCTTAGTGAGTTTAATGCATTTCCTTGATTTTGCTCATGCAACCTAATTAATTGTATAACTTCCTACTAACTACCTTCATGAGAGAAATGTGGTGATGTGTATAGGAAAATAATGAACATTTATTGCCAATTTAATTAAGGATCCCTGAGTTTGGAGTTGGAGTTCAAAAGTGGGAGACTTTTTCCATCTACCAGCCTATAAGTATGGGTCTTGTTTCTAGCAGTCCTGTAGGAATTTATGAGTCTTAATAAATATTGTTAGAGGAAGACATTAGTGTTGGTAATTTTGGCGTATTTTGTAACCACCTATGTCTATATTAAGCCACCTCCTTGAAGAAAAATGTAGTCATTGGTAATATTTATAATCTGCGATATAGCTTGTTGCATTTAGTACTTTTCCTTTCCACACTGAATATGTCATGGAACTTATTTGAATTAATATAAGGAGATATTATTTTAAGAATCTTGAGCTGTTAAGATTTCCTTTGTCCCAAGGAAGAGAAAGGGCCCACTTGACCAAGGAGACATGAGGTTTTTTATGTTTACATACGCATATGGTTTTCTGATAAGTCATAATCACTTAGTTCCTTTACTACAATTTCTATTTCAATGTGTTTTATGCAATTCCTATTCAAGTGTGTTTATTTTCCTTATTGAAATTTCCATTCATAATGTGTGTTTCCTCTTATGCAAATTCTAGTTAGCGTGTGCTTTTACTTTTACTTCAAGTTTTAATTATGAGTGTGTAATTTCAATTCTGCGTGTGCATTTCCATTTGAGTTAGAAGTACATCTTTTAGGATTCATTTTATCACAGTAACTTAATTTTGTAGATTTACATTGAGTTTTCGTAGATTAGTAGCACATTCAGAAAGATTTGACAGAAACCCCCAATAAAAGACCCAATAGTATAACTGGTTACATAGGACTCCATTGCATACAACATAGGACATAGACCTGGTTTGATAATGACACTAGTAGATTAATCTATTATTTAAATGATTGGAAGAACATCGACCCATCAGATTGGGTGCAGAGGTTTGAGTATGCGTCATCCCCTCTTTTGTAGCAAGTGTAAAATTGTTGGGCATGATCATAGAGGTTGTCCAACACAGAAGAAAAAGTAGGAGACAGGTCCGAAACCCCACTCTGTAGTTCCCAATATAGATAATGTAGAATGGAGAAAAGTAGGGAAAAATGGAAGAATATTAGTCAGGACCTTGGAAGTGATCAAGATGTTCCAAAGGAGACTATGGTTTCATAGAAACGAATTTTAGCTAAAGAAGAAGCTCTAAAGAAAAAGGATGAAAGGGTTAAAGCATATAATGATAAGAAGAATGATGAGGAGTTTACATCGCCAAATCTAAAACAGAAGGAAGTTGATTACTTATCTGAATTAGAAGGTAACTATGCTTTGAAAGTGGCTCAAGGGCCTTCCCTAGAGGAGGTTTCTTCGATAAGGCAAAGCTCTTTTGGACAAGGACAAGAGGAAGGAATCCCAACATCAAATGCTTTTGATCTCTTAATGGGAGGTATTGTCCATGATTATGTGGATCCAGTGTCTTCCCCTACTACCCCTATCACGGGGACTAAGCCTTTTACTATAAGTAATTTCATAGCAGATGTGGGTAAAGACTTGACTCCTAAAGGGAGAAAATCATACAAGGACAAGATGGAGACCTCGGCAAAGAAAGATATGGATAAAGGGTTGTAGAAACCCCTAAGGTTTCCTCACTCAAAAAATAAAGGATTATACTATCCTGGAATATAAGAGGGTTGAATAACCTAGTAAGCATAGAATTGTGAAGGACTTAAGGGGAAAAAATAAACCTGATATTTTGATGATCTAAGAAACAAAAATAAGTACTAAAAGATTTAAATATGTAAGTAGATCAATCTGAAAAGATGGTCTCTAGGCTAGGATAAGTTCAGATGGGGCTTCAGGAGGCATTGCCACCCTCTGGAATCCTCTCATGGTTAAAGGTATAGTGCTTATGTCTTCAACTAGCCATCTGACCATGTGTTTCACTGATTTTGCTTCAAATAAGTCGTGAATTGTGTCAAATATCTATGCTCCCAACTCCATGGGTGGTAGAAGGCTTCTTTGGGGGGAACTCACTAGGTATATGCTTTTATTTAAGGATTGTGATTGGATTGTCGGGGGACATTTCAACACCCCTCTTTCCCCTGACAAAAAAAAGGGGGGTCAATTTCCTATATTGACAGAATGGAATATTTAGCTAACTTTCATGGTGAATAATGATTTTTTTGATCTGGAGCTAGGAGGTTCCAAATTCACTTAGGTAAATAGAATAACTATACATGATATTATTCAGATTAGACTAGACAGGTTTGTGGTGAGCCATACTTGCATGCTTAATCAACTCTATTCTCTTTCCACCTTGCCCAGAATTAGATCTGACCATAACCCAATCATTCTCAAGTTTGGTATGGCTATCCCTAATAAAGTTGGACCCTTTAGATTGGAAAAAATGTGGCTCTAACACCCTGACACCCTCAAGAGAATTTAGGAATGGTGGGGGGTAGCGGTCCATGGGGTTCTAATGTTTAAATTAAGCTTCAAGCTAAAACATGTTAAACAAAACCTGAGGATCTGGAATAAGGAGATTTTTGGGAACATTTTTCAAACTAAGAGCAGAATACAGGAAGATTTATGAACTATTGAGGAGCTGATGGAAGAAGATGGGTTCAATCAAGCTCTTAAAAGTCAAGAGTGAACTCTTCTCATAGAATATCATGATATACTGGGTAAAGAGGAAGTGTACTGGAAGTAAAAATCTAGGGTTAAATGGTTAAAGAAGGGTGATAGAAACACAAAAAAAATCATTTCTCTGATACTTCCAGGACCAATCATCTCAAGATCAAGGAAATCATGAGAAATGATGGAACACTTACTGATGATGAAAAATAAATCAATGAAACTATTATCAATTATTTCAAGGACCTCTTTCTTCTTGGGTTAGACCTGAATAGGACTTATTGGGATAAAACTTTAGGGATCTTCCAGAATGTCATCTTGCAACAGGATAATAGAGATATTTTTCTCATTTTGGGAGAGGAAGAGATCAGATATGTTGTTTTTGACATGGAACCAGATAAATCACCTGGACCTCATGGGTTCCCGACTTTTTTCTTCCAACATTTATGGGAAGTGGTTAAGAGTGAGGTCATTGAAATGATCCAGACTTTCTTTAGTAATGGTCAACTTCTTAAACAAATGAATAATAATTTCTTGGTCCTCATCCCCAAGATGATTGGGGCCAAATATGTTAAATATTTCATACCCGTTAGCCTGTGCAACACTAGCTACAAACTAATTACTAAAATTTTAGCTTTCAGGCTTAGGAAAGTTCTTTCCAATTTCATCTCTCCTAATCAAGGGGCCTTCATTCCTGGTAGACAAATTCTTGATATCATTGTGGTTTTCTAAGAGGTCATTCATTCTATTGAAAGCTCAAGAAGATCTGTAATGTTTGTGAAGTTAAATATGCACAAAGCCTATGATAGGGTTTCGTGGGTTTTTCTTCGGGCCATATTGATCAAGGTGGGTTTTGATGATTTCTTTATCAATATGGTTATGGTCTATATTTCTTCTGCCATTTTCTTTGTAGTTGTTAATAGCAAAATGGTAGGCTTCTTTTAAGTTGGTAGAGGACTCAGACAGGGTGACCCCCTCTCCCTTTTCCTTTATACTATTGTGGTGGAGGCTTTAAGTAGACTTTATAACTAGGCAGTCTCCCTGAATCTCTTGCAAGGTCTCAAAATTTCAAATGGTCTTCAACCTACTTGCCTTAATCAATTTGTGGATGACAAGTTCTTGATGGGGAAAGATTCTATTCAAGAAGCCTCTATCTTCAAAGGCATCCTGAATGACTACAAGGAGGTCTCTGGAAAACTTGTCAATTTTCACAAAAGTGTTATTTTCTTCATTAATGTGGACAAGCCATTTCAAGTGAGACTGGCCCATATATTTGGATGAAATATTAAGACTTTCCCGGAATCCTATCTCAAAATGCCCCTCGTCTATAAGAAACCGGATCTTTCCATCTAGAACATTCCGTTGGAGAGAGTTAACAAAAAAATGACTACTTGGAAGGGGATTCTCCTCTCTCAAGTAGGCAAAACTCAATTACTCTAGAGTTCTCTCCAAGGAATTCCCATTTATGTTATGTCCATGTTTAGGCTACTAGTTAAGATTTTGGAGGCTCTGGAAAAAAATCCAGAAAAGGTTCCTGTGGGTTGGCGCTGAAGAGAAGTTCAAATTCCCTCTAGTGGCCTAGGAGAAAGTGACTAAACCCAAGGTTTGTGGCGGTCTGGGGTTAAATAATATGAGACTCATGAATGAATCTCTTGTGGCTAAAGTTGATTAGATAGTGATAAAGGAAGAAGGTATGTGCATAGATATCATCAAAAGGAAATATTTAAGGAAAACTGGTAGAATTGAAACTTTCTTGCTGCAGGACAATCTCCCTAGGGGATCTTTTTTTTGAAATTATTTTCTCTCTTCTAGGGAGATTATGAGAAGGGGTTTTAAATAGAATATTGGGAAAGGAAACATAATTTTTTTTAGGGATTTTTATCTTACGCAAAAGCCGCTGGTGGAGGAAGAACCTGGGAGATCTGTTGTGCAGTACTTTGAAGACATAGGAAAAGTCTGGGTTAGAGATTATTGGATCTTTTCCAATAATAATGTTTCTTGGGAGAATGTGAATCCCCCCCCCCTTAATTTCATCAGGGATAAGCACTTTTTTTATAATCTCAATTCAAAATTAAAGAGTTTTTATATTCCTTTTTTCCAAAAGAATGAGGATGCTATTATATGGAAGGAAGAAGATTATGGAAATTTCTCTGTCAAATTTGTCTATTTCCTAAATTTCAAGGATTCTATTCAAAAATATTATTGGCATAAAATTTGGGTGAAGGACCTCTTACCAAAAGTTAACATTTTCTTTTGGTTGGTTACTTAGAAAAAAATCATCATTATGGATAATTGGAGGAAAGGGGGGATGGTCCTCCCAAATAGGCGTGTGCTTTGCAATAGAAAGGAGGAAAGTGTTAACAACATCCTCAAAGTGCAATGTATCTTCCCTAATTCCATTTAGAATTGTTGGATGCAATGGGATTTTCCTTTAATGTTCCCCTTCCTTATTGCGGCATAGAAGATGGCCCTACCCCACTTCCTCTGGAGCTTATAGAAGGAAAGGAATGCTCTCATCTTTAGAAACCAGAAAGTTAACATCAAAAAGGTCAATGCTTGCTTGATCTCCTCTATTAAAGAAAACTCCAAAATCTATAAGGTGAAGATTAAAAAGGCTTGTTCTAGAAAAGATGAGGAAATCCTCAAATAATTTTCCTTTAACCCTTCTTAGTTCAGCTTTCCTTCTATTATCGTTAAGTGGCCTAAACCAGAAAGGGGAAGATTTAAACTCAATTTTGATGGGGCCTCGACAGGTAACCCTGGTCTGGCTGGGGGAGGTGGAATTATTAGGCACCATGAAGGTGATTGGGTCCTAGCTTATGCTGGCCCTTTTAGGATTCAAAGCAACAATGTGGTGGAATCCTGAGCTCTTCTATGGGACTTCAGTCTAATAAGGGAAAAAGGAATCAAACATATTCTAATTGAGGGGGACTCTCTTCTCATCATAAATGCCATCAGCAAGATTAATTCCCAAATTTGGGCTTTGGGTAATATTATTCATGATATTAAATAACATCTTAAAAGTTTTGAAACCTTTATTATCACTCATACCCCTCATATCGACAACACATGTGTGGATAGATTTGTAAATGAGGGAGTTCATTGTAATGATTTCAAGTTCTGGCATAAAGGTGATGTCATCCCCGAGTCTATTAATGATATTATACATCATGAAAAATCATAATGACTCCACCTTGAGACGAGCGAGTGAAATTAATTGGCTCATTTTCCAAAATTGCGAGAGTGTGTCTGGCTTTATTTATTCTTGAAAAGGAAATTCTAACATCAAAATTTGTAAGCTTCATCTGGTTGAGTATCAGGAAAAAAAAATGTCACCATGAGAGGAGATAAAACCAGAGTGGAGACATCTAGTCATGGGAGTATTGTGGAGGACAAGTCTATGTGGCATATGCTCAGGATTGGGGGATTCGGAAATTATATCACCCGGCTCCAAGGGCACAATCCCTCACTAACTATGGAGTTCAGGTTGGCTTGGAAAGATGCTAAGGCGGTGGTCCGAGGTATGGAAATTGAGACTTTGGAGGAGGCCATTTCTCAAATCACTGGTATGGACATGGATGGTATTTAATTTTTTAAGCACAAGAATATGCGTGAGCATGGAATCAAAACCTTTTTCATGGGCAAGGAAATAGTCCATTTCTTCACTGATGGAATTTCTCAGTCATGCATCCCTGGGGTGTGGCGGGAGGTATGTTTGCATATTATGAAGTATTTTACCTTGGAAGGTAAATACCGCAAGATCAATACTCATCACTTGTCATTCTTGAACATGCTCAGACATAAGAAAATGCTTAGCATCCCCTTCCTTTTTTTATTCATGTCTCTGGCCACTTTGGTGAAGGATTTCCAACGTGGCAAGGTGGATACCTCAACTCATAAGGGGCTCATTCTACTCCTGTTTAGAAATGGTAAACTAGTCCTAGAAAAATCTATGCCCCAAATCGAGGGTGAGGAGGATATTACTTTGGCGAAATGTCTCACCAAGATGCCCAAGAGTAATATGGGTATTAAGAAAGCAGGAGATGAGAAGAATGCGGAAGGGATGGACAAGCAGGAAGTTGGCCCCTTGAAGGGTAAAGACAAAGTGCTTGTGGAAGATGAGCAAATCCTTGATATTTGAAGAACAAAGTGTAGTATTTGGAGACTGTGGTTCAGGTTATGGAAGAGACTAACTCGATGGTCAGGAATGGTATGATTGACAGCATTGAAGCCACCAAAAAAAATTGCATGGCCCATAAGAGTATTAGGGTGGGCATCAAGGAGCTGGAAAAATTGGTTCGGGAGTTGGGTGCTCAGTTAGAAGCAGTGGAAGAGGAGCAATAGAAAAGGAGGTATTCTGGTTCCGAGGAGAAGGAGGAAGAGGAGGATGAGACAAAGGTGGATTCTGAGGAAGAAGAAGATAAGGAGCCTCCCCAAAAGAAGCTGAAGATGGAGACAAACAAGAAGGCTGAGACCAAGGAGGTCAAACCCCCCAACAATCGCAAAGAAAACTAATGGAGTTGTTCCTAAACTTTTATCAGATTGTTGGGGAACTGTATTTGTTTCTTTTTGTTTTGGTTTAGGTTTCTTTTATTAGTTGTTTTTATGGACCTGATCTTGTATTAGATTTAAGCTTGTTTAACTCTTGGTGGTCCTATTCCTCTTTTTGTCTCTCTTTTGTGTCGTCACGACGTTATCTTTTTGTACTGGCATCTGGGAGCCCATCCCTGTTTTTTACCCTATCTAATAAACTATATATATTGGCCTCCTAACTCCAATATTTTCTCCTAGGGTGATAAAAACAACTTTCGTGTTCTATTGTTGTGTTGGCAAGGTGACATCAACATGTTTTATAAGCTTGAGCATAATTTTTCACCTTTTATATCCCTTATCCTTTGGTTAAAGGAGACAATGTGGGCACAAAATTGTGTCCCCTATTTATGAGTTAGTTTATGTCACTTAAAACCTTGCAACTTGTCTCCTAAGCTTGTTTCATAACTTAAAATCATGACCCCTTCACCCTTGGCACATTATTTGAGGTTTGTTTTTCCTTGTCCCTTATCCCTTAATGCAAGGGGACTATGGGGACACAAAATTTTACCCCCTTTTGGCTGAATAAGTTTCATCACTTAAAATGACAACTTAGGTTACTAGGAAGTTCATAACTTGTGTTCTCACTCACCTTACCCCCTCCTCATGTGAATCTTGACCCATGAAACATTTTTTGAGGTTTGTTTTCTTTTTTCCCTTTTCCCAATATCCAAGGGGAAATAGAGGACACAAAAATTTTCCCAAGCTCATGGAGTTAGCCCATGATCACATACAAAACCTTGTCTCAGCTCCCAGAAGCTTATTTTCAGCCCCTTCATCTCCCTCACATGCTCTCACATGGTGACACTTGTCACAATCTAGTGAAAAGTGTAACTTAGTGTCCCCATTATCCCCTCACCTTAATTTTCCCCTATTTTCATGTGTGTGACTCACCCTCTAACCCCCGACTGACCTAGGTTAAGTATGTGTGGTTAAATGTGAGTTATAGTGCTAAAGGAGAAAGGGCTTCAAATTGTTTTTAAAACTAGTTTTTGCCCCCAAACGAGCACCTCAACATGAAAATTATGAAGTGTAACATGGAACACCATTGAAAATTCACATTTTTCCTCCATTGAAGCCATTAAAACCAACTTCGTGCTCTAAGTTTCCAAAATGTTCTTTTACTCATTATCGGTGATATTATGGTTGAAAAACCTTGAAACTTTGCTAAACTACTCCATTCAAAACTACCTTTTAGATGATATATCACTTGGGGACTGTAATGGAATGATTTATTTTTTATTTGAGAAATAATTTTCCAATTAAGAACTTCATTTTTATCCAGAAAAAATAAAAATTTCTTTGCATTTTCCTGGTGATCCAATGAGCCAAATTACCTTAAATTTGGAGCAGATGATGGACTCATAAAATCAGCTTTCATTTGAGCCATTTCTTGCATGATGAAGTGGAGTATTTTTGGAGATTTGGGGGGCTGGTTTTTCTCTCACTATTCTACCCTCTTCGAATATATTTTCATTTTTCCAATGATCTAGAGAGCCCAATTGCATGAAATTTGGAGCAAATGATACTCACAAACCCATCCTTCATTTCAACCATTTCTTGTATGATGAACTGGAATATTTTTTGGAGATATGGAGGACTATGTTTTCTCTCGGTATTCTTCCCTCTTCGATGAAGTTTGCACTTCCCATTTGATCCAGATGAGAGAATTGTCTAAACATTAAAGTATAGTATCCCAGAGAAAAACCTAAACTTTTGAGATCGTTTTCATCCCATTATGACATCTAGAGGACCACCTTCTATAAATAGTAAGTTGTATCATGTCCTCGCATTCTAAAAATAGTAAGTTTTAGAAATTGGTTACTTTCCATGTCAGCATAAATCTTTTGAAGAAAAAATCACTCAAAAGTGACACTTTGAGAAAAATTCTAAAATAGACATCTGAGGTGGGACCTATTAAAAATAGTAGGTGTTGGGATTTGGTCAAATTGTTCATATCCATGTTAGGAATACTTTGGTTAGTGCTCACATTATTACTTGTGTGAGTTTGTAATAATGTGAGAATTACTCACGTAAATGGTAAATAGGTGGTTAGTATATAGGTTTAATAATACTAAACCTATTACTTGTGAAAGTTGTTATTTGTTATATATGTGATTAATAGTGGTTAAAACCACACATATTTAGGGAAATTTGTTATTGGAGATTTTCTATAACACCCATGTTATGATTCATCCAAATTAATCGATTTTTTTAAAAACAAAATTCTTAAGTTCCTTTCATGTTGTAACGTTTATCATTATTGCTTAGCTCAATACTAAGTAATCGAGCATTGTTTCATATTCCATAATCCATCTTGACAATATACAATAACCATGTACAACTGCAAGGGTACTAGATCTTTCCCAATATCCCTTTATCACTCTATACGAGCATGTATACATTATATACCCTTGGTTAAATCTTTTTATAGGCTGAGAGAACTTGTGCATCTTCTTGGTGTCAACCGAAAAGTCATTAAAGTAACCTCCATCTGAATTCAGACACTACAAACAAGAATACATGGTGAATAGACAATACAATCAATCATTTACACTATTATGGCCATAGTTATCTGTTATTATGTCAGCAAGCTATTTTCACGACTACACACTAACCTACAAAACTTTTCTTCACTTCACTGCACAATTGTCTTAAGATAGTTATCACAATTCATTTCCATTGATTAAGTATTTAAGTTTTAGTTTGAAGCAATCGAGACCATGACTCATCCTTATAACGAAGAAATCTTGTCAATGCCACATTAGGATCCCGATAGGAATGATAATGACCATGTAATGACTCTCGTCATTACATCCTCACTACTCTTCCCGTAGCAATCCTAAGTTGGTACGGGTAGGATACCGCCGATTAGATGATACGACATAGTGATTATGCTTCCTTTACATTTTACAGTTATCCAATATAGTTAAGTATATTAGTTTATCATAATGATAGGCTATTTAGTAACAATTTATGACATCCCTTTCTAGAAGAGAGTCCTAGTAACTGCTGAGTTACTATCTTCATTGAGTATCTCTGATCGTACTTGTTGTATCACAGTGATTATTAAGGATATAGGATAACTTGTCATGATATATTAATACAATCATTTCATAAATAGTTTCGTTTATATTTTCATTCACATAAGTTTAATGTTCAATAAGAATAGTCCTCTTAATTCTTATTTGTCCATCAAAGACCATTCATAGAATAACTTGTTTTAACATGGTACTAACAATATTGCCAAGTTTACATTTCACCATATTCCCTATCATACTTTGTACATCAACAACACTTTTGATCATTCATAAGGACTTTATAACAACAATCATGATTCCTATATCAAATCATTAACTTTTAATTAATCATGGATGTATTAAAATTAACACTTAATCACTTTAAGTCTGACAAGTTACTATGGCGACTTATCATGGTGTCATAGTAACACATATCCGTTTCGCACCATATTATAATTTCTCACTGAAAAATGAAGCAATTAATCAATCATAATTTCCTTTGAATATTCATGATGATATGCTTATGTTTTGTAGTTATAAGACATCATATCGTCTACCTATGATATATAAATCATATAAGTTCTTTCATGGTGAACTAGTGGAATCAACATATCATGATAGTGTTAATGTTATTTTCCAAATAGCTAGTAGGCTTATGTGTCGTCATGGGGTCATGTATGGTGTACTTATTTATATTGAAGTACAACGACACTAAAACATTAACTTCATGTTATTGTTTATATGTAATGGTTTATTTACATTAATGATGTAATTATCAACCTTTCAACACTAAATATGGTTATTACAAGCCCTATTATACTTTTCATCATTCGTGAATACTTTATTTAATATTGCAAGTATAATATATCATTCATTGTTTTATTGTGTTGTTCTTCATTGTATCCATATGCATCACATGTTTACATTATGGAATGATAATATCATCATTAGTTATCATCACTACTTATGATCATATTATATTGTACTATCACAACATATAGTTTCCATTAACATTAGGTTTATCGAACATGTTTCACATGAAAAAGCATAATTAAATGCTTAGCAGAATAGTACATGATTTCATAAGTTGTCATCATTAGTGAATGATATATTTTATTTCGTCTAACATATTGTTGTCAAATTATGTTGTTTACAAACATAATTATTCCTTCATAATGATATCATTAAAGCAGTTATAATAACACTTTATAACTTTAATTATAATAAATGCTTTACTATAAAACAACGATACAAATCATCCATTTTTCGCAACAATAATGATCTAAATGACAATCGTTAAATTAATTAATAACAATAGTACATGATTATGAAATGATTGTTGAAGGAAAATCACTAATTACATTAGGCAAAATTTCCTTATTACAATTAAAATCATTGTCAATATCTAAATCAAATAATAAAAAACATCGCATGATGAATCATGTGTAAACCAATCCAAATTAGCATTTTGTCATAATTACTCCATCCTACATGTTGTAGGATAGATAAAATTGTACACATGGTCATTTCATAGAACTGGCATGATTATCCACTCTAATCATGTTGCTTTAATTTGAAATAAAGAAATATAATAAGGATAATTTTCCTTTATTTCTCATCAATTAGCTAGACAATAAGCATATCAATGATTGCATGAAATCATAATGAAATCTCTATTTCCAAACAACCATAAGACAAGTTATGTAGATGATCTTACAACCTTATTGATATATAATTTTTATAAGAAAATTCCTAAGTTGATTAATACTGATCCTCCTCTTTTACAAATGAAACCAATTTTGATTTAAGAGTATCAGTATCCATCACCAAACAATGTTACGCAAGTCAATCAACTTTGATCATATACAAATAAAGGATTCAATCATTCAAGCTTTTTATTACACATAGAGTATGATACAACATTTTAAAGGAATGTAAACCATTCTACATGAAACCACTCAAAAATAGATGGTTTTAATAAGGATAATTTCATATTAACAATCACACAAGCAAGAGGGAGTTCAATATTTCAAAATATTCATCAAACTTCTCTCCTATATGCATCTATACAACCATGGAGTTCAACCTTCCCAGTCTAATTTCCAACTAAGTGATTGGGAACTGTACTTTTAAACTTGGATAATATTGTGCAGAAATTGACTAAAAAACAATCGATCATAAAATAATAATCTACATAATAGTCAAATTATTTTCCAATATATTTGAAACTACACTACCAAGTAAATTACCAAAATCAACCCTATCACTTAAAACACAAAACGGTTTCCTCATTAAAATAAGTAACTATATGGATCAATCGATATATAATGAATAATGTAGATTTTGTGATGAGCTCAAATGAGCTTAATCCATCTTAGTTACTTCTCATAAGGGAATAAAATAATACACTCATAGTTGAATCCCAAAAGAAGGAAATACAAAAACTTACTAGGTCTTAAGAGACCTAAATCACGTAGCTAAAACAAACTCAAAGTTCACAACCAGATTGCAAATAAATCTTTTAACAAGAGTTGTCAATACAAGTCATTTTAGGGAAGAGACAGAAATATCTCACACTCGCCAATGATTGGAAATGTTTACATATTTCCATACACACACCCAACTCGCATTTCCCCTAAATTCCAAATAAACTTGATAGAACTTAAAACTAGAATAAGGGTATTGATCCAATGTTTCATACAACAGTATTGGTAGTATAACTGTAGACACAAAATCACGCACTTGGATACATTTCTAGGTCCTAAAATAATACTAGCATTTACATGATTGCTAAGTGAGAAAACTAGTAATTGACAGTTATCTTTGGCCTCTTTGCTTTGTTTCTTGTCTTCTTTCTGGCCTTTTACACCCTACATCCCAGTCGGTACTTTACTTGTTTATATTTCATGAATTCGAACACCTAATTAAGCTAAAATGTGAATTTATATGCCTAATTTGATTGTTAATGTAGCAATAAATAACTGAACAATTAAGTACATAAATTCACTCAAGCAAGCTAAGAAATAAAGTATGAAACCTTGAGTGTAACGAAGGGTTAAGATGACTTAGCTATTTCACAATTATTCCTAGACTATGATGAGGTGCTAACCGGATAAACAAAGAGGGAGGAGCATCGTACAAAGCATCAGAAAAGTATGTGAGATGATAATATGTCAGGACTGGGGCACCTAGAGAGGGATAGGGGGGTCTGTGGGTGCCCTAGGCCTATTTTTGGGTGCCTGTGTCCGCAGAAGTGCTCATAAAACCTCCTCTGAGTGGTTACAATTTGTTCGCCTTTTCTCAATAGTACATTGTACAATGTTTTCCAAGGTCGCAAATAACCTATAATAAATATTCCACCTGCAAAACCCTTAAAGAGACATCAAATCCTAAAAAATAAAGATACAAAATGAGGGGTCGAACTGTCCTCAGCTATCACAATGGTGATCTTATGACTGAGCATTACACTACATCTTAGACCCAATGTAGTTTTATGTATGTGTGTGTATAATTTTGCACTAGGTGGCTCTTGTGCATGTCACACTTGATAGTGAGCAAGTAAGCTAGATGTAGAGAAATCTAATAGATGTGTACATGGAATAGAATGAACTTCCCTCCTATAAAGTGTGTATTCAAAATAACTAGCCCTTGTTTCCCTTAGATGGTGATAGATGGATGCAATTGAGCTCTTAGATGCTTGGTGGATGCAACCTTAGGTGGTGATAGCTAATGCTTAGTGTTTGGTCCCTTATTATGATGACATAACTTTATATTTATATGATTCCCTTGCTTGAATTTCGTAATTAACCCCAAAAGGGCCTACTACCAAAGATAAGATGCTCATATGGCTATAAATGAGCTAAAAGATGTGAACAAAGTATATTGAGATTAAGGGCGCCCAGAGGGGATGAGGGCACATGGCGCTGGCATCTTGGCTAGGCGCTGGTGTCCAGGATGATAAATGTCAGGGTATAAAAAGGTAGACTGAGCAGGTTAGGGTGTAAGACGAAAATTGGCAACATAAAGCACATAAAGGTGGTCAAAGACATGGGTTAATTAATACTTTTCTAACTTAGGAATCATATGAATAGTAATATGCAATCAAGACTAAATAAATATCCAAAGTGTGTGATTTTGTGTCTACATTTTCCCCCACTTTATATTATTAAGTGAATGCTCAATAACATAAACTAGAAAAGAGATGTGTAACTAATAACCATGTAGATCGATGATGAGAGCGTGTCGAGGGACAAAACAAAAGCAAGGACTGATAGAAATGTGAAGCATGGATGCTAAGGATGAAAAAGTGCAAAAAAGTGAAGATGAAAATTACCCTAGGGTATAAACACATGTGTAGATGTTGGGATGTGCCTTTTTTTATGTCAATTTTTTTGTTGATGTTGAATGATGTTGACTACCGCTTCCTATATGGAAGGACCTGTAAAAGAGAAGAAAAAACAAGTAGTCAAATACGCATGTATATGTGTAAAAAGTATGTAAAATGAAAAATGCGAAAAAGGAACATGTGCACCTAATCTATGATGAGGAAAGAGTGTAGAAATAATCTTGTAGGTGATATAGATGAACAATTTTTTTGGGTGATCTCATGCCATTTGTGTCAGCCGTGATTTATTGGGGTGATCTCACGCCAAGTCATGGAAAAAGTGTAGGGAGAAAAGTCTGTTATTATCCTCCAACCTTTAACTAATTCCCCCAATATAGAACACCATTGTATATGGTGTGTAAAAATTCAAATAATTTGATCCAACATGAAAATAAAAAGTGTTGTGTAGTGCATGTATGTTGAGTTAAGGATCGTGTGCCCTGTAAAAGTCATTATGTGGATTTCTATAGACTATGTTGAACTGCAAAATGTTGTTTAACTACCCCTTGGTCACAAGCATCCAGGAAGGGTTAGGGGCACCCAGGCACTAATGTCCTAGTTTGGGTGCCAGTGTTTGTGTTGTGCTAAGGACCCAAGTCTAATTTTGAGCCATGGTTGATACTGATGACTGTGTTGTACCAGTATTGTGTTATGTTTAGTTATGACTGTATAATGTTCTATGGAGTGACTGATTCACCCAAATGATGCCCCCCTTGTTTTGGGTGAATGGGATGTTTTTGAGGAGTATGTGGCCCAAAGGAGGACCGATCATTGTGTTGAAATTGTTCCCTACATGGGGAAAAGGAATGTGCTTAGTAGAAACTAAAGCACACACAAACAAAGTGGTTGAGAGACAAGTGTTAGTATAAGAAAAGAAAAACATGTATGTAGAAAATAAGTGTAGACAATGTGTAAGCTTAGACACAAGAAGATAATGTAAACGTGAAAGAAGATAATGTAGACCACAAAAAGTAGGTTGCAAACATGGGACACCACTTACGATGTCACAAGACAATCAAGGCCGACGAAGCTAAAAGCAGACAATGTACACACAAGACAAAGGGAAAATCTTACAAATAAGAGCATACAAAGAGTAAGCAATAATAAGTAATGTAACAAACAACCATGGAAGCATATAGGCCTATATAATAAATGTTGCACGTGAAGCATCTTTTAGCATGTTAGGAAGATAAAAATTATGTCAATGCGTGTATATTTTGATAATAATGTGCTATGAAAAATGAAATAATAACACATGTAGTGTACGAAAGTGGATTCCCCCAGGAGCCAATGTGGGACTAGTAATAGGTACTGCACCAAGAATCCATTTTGTGTGTATAGATCTGTAGAATCTTCAATCACAACTAGAAATCAATTGAAAGCACATGTGTATATGGAAAGATAATGACATAATAGATATATATCTAGAATGTGTAATGAAGTGGACATGTAAAAGCATAAGTAAGCAAGAGTAAATACATCCAAGATATGTAGTAGACTATGGATGAGATGGATTGGAATGCAGTGTGAAGGATAAGATCTGTGCTCCCCCCAATTGGATGTGTATGCATGAGATGAGGTTTATTTATTTATGCCCCCTCAACAGTCAAGAATGAACCGTAAACAAGAGTGTGTCATCGAGAAATGGTTTGAATGTGTGTACTACCAAGATGTGGTCATTAAAGCACAAAATCTAGGGTGTAAGTATGTGAGTGAGTGAATATGTGAGTAAACATGTGAGTGTGGTGAGGTCTATTTGATACATAGACCCTCAGCAATCGAGTATGGACCATGGAACTAGAGTGCATCATAGGGTAATGAGTGTAGCGCATAGTAGGAGAGGCAATAACTGTATGTCATGAGTGTGTAGAGTTAATAAGAAGTGAAATGTGTAGTGGAGGCTACGAGAGAAGATGTCATAGGTGTGTAATTTGTAATGTGTGAAGTATGTAGTGTGTAATGTGTAATGTGCAGTGTGTGAGCTTCATGTAGGTAGTATGCCCTCAACAATCAAGTGTAAACCAAAGCATGAGAGTGCGTCACCAGGGTGATTTCGATACTAATGTATCAAGATGTGTACATTGTGTGCAAAGATCTAGAAGTGATGTGATGAGAAAATAAGATGCGTGTTGATACTAGAGGTGGGGGGATACATGTGATGCCCCCTAAGTGTGTGGTGACGAATGAGCTATCCAATGAAAGTGAAGGATGAAGGTCCTCTACCCGATTCTTATGGTGATGAAGGTGTGTGATCATGCTCTAAGATTAGTGGTATATGAGATAGACAATGTGCAGGTGAATGAAGCCTATATGCATGTAACTGATGAGTATACGGCAGGCACCTTTGTGTAACAAAATGTAGAGGTGATGGAGACCTATGTGGAGTGAAATGAGGTGGTGAAATATGCCAGGATGAAGGAGGTGTCCTCATGATGGACCTAAATTGATGTATTGGACTAGTGGATCGATGTGACCACGTAGGCCGATGCATGTAAACATGATGAGTTAGGAGTAAAGTATTGCTTTAGGTTTGATGGGTTACGCATGGAACTAGATGGTCTCGGTGATGTAATAACAACCTTAGGAGGAGGTTGACAACCATGGAGTAGATGGAGGGATACCATTGATAGAGATAACTTGATTGCTGTGAATAAAATTTAGGTGTAAGTGATTCATTTAGATGATAGTCTGAGATCTGTGCAAATCCAATTGAGACCTAAGAGCATTTCAAACCCTTCGATTGTTTTTGCTACAAGGAAGGGCACACAGCATGGTGAGAGTACCGTAATAATAACTTGAAGCTTGACAACCCCGTATGAGTTAGTCATTGGATATGAAATTTGTGAGAGTGGATAGCCAATAGAAATAAGAGGTGGAATAGAACACACACTAATATGCCATGATGGATCAAATTCAATGTTTTTGATATAGATGGATCCGATAGAAGTGTTAATTTGTAAGTGATCATAAGAGAATGTAGCATAGATAATCATGATCAGAGAAAGAAATGATTGGTGGAGAAATATCAGCATGAACAAGCTAGGAAATCAAAATCCCCCCGATGCAGGAGGAGGCACCGTGTGATATGTATGATTAGCCGAGGAATCAACCACTTTCTTGTCCCATGTTTTGGAAGCATATTATTGAATATTTTCAGCTTATGATTTTCATTGATTGGTGTAGAAGCCGTAGGCTCTGGAAGCTTGAGTTTGTTATCTTTGATAAGATTTTGGATGATAGTGCGGATTTTGAAACACCTATTTGATAGATATGTTTGACACATTGATGATAGTTACATCGAAAGTTCTCAATGTAATTTTAAACTTTAGGATGAGATGGATCCAAGTTGAGTGGAGGAGGAAGTGTGATAAAATTGCTCTCAAGAAGCTATTGTAATATAAGATACAGAGAAATAGTCAACTTTTGTATATGTATCACTTAGGTGGTTGCCATCAGAAACTATTTGGTGTTCGATACAATGTTGACAATGATTTTTAGCTTTAGTAGGTTTGGTTGTTGGTGGCTTAAATGTTGATTTACTTTAAAAGCACATAGAAGATGATGTTTTCTGTCCTGATACTTAATGTTTGCTTATAGACAAGAGTTTTGTTTTGCATGTAGCTTAAGATTATGACATAGTTGATCAAATGACAAAGATGTCTCAAAGAGAAAACTCTCCTAAAGAGGTGGTAATAGACTATGATATGAACAAGTCTTGAAGCTCAAATTCCGTACAAGCACATTAGACATCTTAGCTCAGGTTATTTTTGTATTGTAAGACATAGTCTACTAGATGTGCACTAGATCTTTGTTTAAGTTGTGCGAGTTAGGCATATAAGATCTTAGAACTCAACATTGATATAAAAATGAGTAAGAAAAGCATCAGCTAGATGTGTGAAATATATTACTGAATGAGATAGGTAGGTCATAAAACTGACGCATCGCATAATCTTAGAGACTACGAGGGAAAGACCTTTACTAAAATAGTATGAACATCCACATAGTTGAGACATGCCACATCAAAGGCTCGAAGATTCTCTTGTGGGTCGTCATGGCCTTTAAAGATGGGTAATTTAAGGGAAATGATGTTGGGTGGTAGTGGATAGGTAGAAATGGTGGGTGGAAAAGGAAGTATGAAGAAGTGAATTGGAATCAAGAAATGGAGATACACACGAGAGGTAGTGAGTTGGAGTTGGCGAATTTGTGTCTATAGATCCTGATATAAAGAAGTTAAATCAGGAGTATTTGAAGAAGAGCTACGTTGTGCATTAGGAGTGTTAGGTTGAATGATGGGAGTTATGGTGGTAGGAATGGAAGATGGAATATGAAGAGGTTGAGTAGTAAACCATGGGAACTGAGGAGTGATCCACAAGAGGTACCGAAGCATCACGAGTGTTTTTAGCAACAATCTAAGTCATGTAAAATATGTGGAAGATGAGTGGGATTATCGTGTAAATCTTGTCGAAAATTGGTGAGTTTTTCTAATTATTCATGGTTGATATTGGTATCCTCATCGTATGATTTTTCACTATCAGGTGTTTTTATTTTGTCAAAGGGAACACGATAAGAGTTAGAAAAGGGATTTTCAATTGCAGCCATTGATGTAAAGACATCAACCATTGATTTGGAAATCCTACGGGAAGATGGAGGAAGCTCGAGATGCTCAAAGGACCCAAAACGACCACTACGGGTGACAAGAATAAGAAGTAAAAACCCTAAAGAGAGAAGGTGGATTCGAAGATTAGGTTCACTAAAATGATCAAGCTAAAATGTGAATTTATATGTCTAATTTGATTGCTATTATAGCAGTAAATAAATAAACAATTAAGTATAGAAATTCACCCAAGCAAGCTAAGCAAGAAAGTATGAAACCCTAAGTGCAATGAAGGGGTGAGATGACTTAGTTGTTTTGTAATTGTTCCTGGATTGTGTCAAAGTGTTGATTGGATGAACAGAGAGGGAGGAGCGTCTCACAGAGCCTCAGAAAAGTGTGTGAGCTAACGATCTTCTTAGACTGGGGCACATGGAGATAGACAAGGGTGTTTATGGGAGTCCTAGGCCTATTTCTGGGTGTATGTGTCTGCGGAAGTGCTCAAAAAACCTCCTCTCACTGGTCGCAATTTGTTTGGTGTTGTATGCCTTTGCTCGCTAGTATCTTGCATAATGTTCGTTGAGGTCGCAAATAACATGTGTAATAAATATTCCACCTGTAAAACCCTCAAAGAGACATAATATCCTAAAATGAAAGATATAAAATGAGGGGTCGGAATGTCTTCAACTACCACAATGGTGATCTTATGACTGAGTGTTGCACTACATCTCAGACCCAATGTAGTTATGTGTGTGTGTGTGGAATTGTGCCCTAGGTGGCTCTTATGCATGTCACACTTGATAATGAGAAATTAAGCTAGATGTAAAGAAATGTAATAGATGTTTGCATGGAATATAATGAACTTCCCTCCTATGAAGTGTGTATGCAGAATAATCATCCCTTGTGTCACTTGGATGGTGTTAGATGGATGCAATGGAGCTCTTATATGTTTGATGGATGTAACCCTAGGTGGAGATAGCTAATGCTTAATGTTTGGTCCCTTATTATGACCACATAAATTTATATTTATATGATTCCCTTACTTGAATTTCGTAATTAGCCCCAAAAAGGTCAACTACCAAAAATATGAGATGTTTAAACGGCTAGAAAGGACCCAAAAGATGTGAACAAAGTATATTGAGGTCAGGGGTACCTAGAGGAGATGAGGGCACTTAGCGCTAGCATCCTAGATGGGCGCTAGTGTCCAAGATGATAAATGTCAGGTATAAAAAGGAAGACTGAGCAAGTAAGGGTACAGGACCAAAAGTGGCAAAAAAAACATAGAAAGGTGGCCAAAGACATGGGTTAATTACTGATTTTCTTACTTATGAATCATATGAATATTAATATGCAATGAATACTAAATAGATACCCAAAGTGCGTGGCTTTTTTTCTACAACGCCAACGCCTAGCCAAAATTCATGCACCCTTATCCCCTCTAGGTGCCCCTAACCTCTTTCCACTTTACTCACTCTTTTTAGGCATGTTTTATCTTTTGGACATCTTATTTTCTTATGGGTCAGCCTTCCAGTTGTCAATTACGAAATTCAACCAAGGGAATCATATAAATACATAGCTATGTGACAAAAATAAGGGACTAAGATCTAAGCATCTATTATCATCACCTAGGTTTGCATCCAAAGGCATCCATCTAGCATCCATTCAAGGGACAAGGGACCGAATTTTCTGTATACACAACATAGGAAGGGGAAGTTCATTATTCCATCCACACATCTATCTATGTTGCTTCATCTAGCTACTTCATGTTATCAAGTGCACTTACACAAGGGAATCCTAGGGCACGATTGTTTCATGCACTCACAAGAACAACATAGAGTCTGAGATGTAGTGCAATGCTTGGTTGTAAGTTCACTCAGCTGGGTGACCGTCGGAGTAAGTCTGAATCCCCATATTACATCTTCCTTTTTTTGGATTTAATGTGGTATTGTGATTTTTTCAGGTGAATCTTTATTTCACATGTTACAGGTACATCTAGCGATCAAGCTGTGACACACATATGACTCTCAACGACACTTGTGTAACACAAGAAAAATTAGATTTTGACCACTTCCACAGTCACTGGCGCTCAATAGCAGACTCCGATGCCCTTGACCCAGTTCAAGTGCCCTAGTCTAGCATTGTCCAATAGTTCTAGTATTTATCCTGAGTAATCGGGACATTTTTATCTTCCTTTTCATGAGTTTTCTAGTCTAGATCAGTTCCAGGAAAAGAGTGAATTAGCTAAGTCATTTTCTCTCTCTCTCTCGCACTTAAGGTTTCATGTTTATTTTCTTTTTTCTTGCATCATAGAGGTTGTATATCATAGTGTACATTTAGTTACTCTATAATTTTAGGGTTTAACATTAAATATGTTTTTTTAAATCAATTGGTGAACCCGATGCTCGAACCCAACCTTGTTTCTAGGTAATTTCTCATCTTTTTATCATGGCTAAAACTCATACACCCTTTAATATGAAGACCTTCAGGATCTCAATGCTCATCTTGCTAAACATCTGTAAGATCTAAATCTATTCTTATTTGTTGCTCGTGAGGAGGTCACCAATCTTGTTGAGCTTAATGTTCCTACATCCACTACCACTTCTATGCCTATTGCTACTCAACCTCATAATTCCACCATTCAACCTACTTCCAACATTCTCATTTTTATTCCTACTATGACTAATAATTTTACTCATACTATTACTTCCCACATGCGACAAGTCTCTTCCTCTAGCACTCAAGACCTAGCCTCTCTCTATCAGGATCTCCAAGTTCAAATACATCAACTTCAGCAGGCTACTTCTCATGCATCTCCATCTCTTAATTCCACCTTGCTCCTTCACACTCCTTTCACAACCGCCATTTCCACTTATGCAATTCCTCCAAATTGTGTCACTCCTAAGCTTCCCACCTTCAATGGTCATGGTGTCCCTCAAGAGCATCGTTGATCCTTGCATGTTGCATGTCTAGATTATGCGGATGATCATATGTTATTTGCTAAGTTATTTCCTTGAAGTCTTCAAGATTATGTTATGCGTTGGTTCTATGATCTACCTGTTCATTCAGTAACATCATTTACACATTTAGCCGATGTTTTTCTTACACATTTTTCAATCAATATTGGTTCTAAAATATCCTATGCTCAACTTGCATAAATCAAACAAGGATCTAATGAGCATCTAGTAGACTATGTATTACGATATAAGAACAACTTAACTAAGATGACCAATGTACTCATTGATTCAGAATTGCAAGATATTTTTGTCCAAAGTCTCTTAACTCCTATTACAAAATAGCATCATATTTGAGACCTCTCCATCATTTGATGAACTATGCCATACTCTTAAGTTACGTGAAAGAAAACTCTTGTGTATGGGCAAGCTCAAATATCACGATCAGGCTTCATCTTCAAATTAGTTTCAAAACAAATCTACTTTCAAGCCATCTTCTAAGCCCACTAAAGCAAAATATAACTAGTAAATAACGTTGTTTCTAAAAAATCTCCTGACCTTGGTAAGCTTCAATAGAAACCTCTAAAGTGTACATTTACAAAATTTCCTTATGCTTTGCGCCTCCTATTGCCACAACTTATCAAAAGCAGTCTTATTATGCTTCCACCAGAGCTGAATCTTGATCCATCTCACCCTAAAGGCCACAACTATGAGGAAAAATCTAGATGTGACTATCATCAATGTGTTGGGCATTCAATTGATTGATGTTTCAAACTTAGGCATCTTATTCAAGATCTTATCCACAAGAATGCGATTGATCTCCCCAAGCCTTTGACATCGAAGCCGGTAAATGAAAACCAAAAGCTCAAAATATTCAAAGATCCATTGCCTAAGCATAAAAACAAATTCTTAACTCTTCAGTTAATCATACATAGCGTGTTATGCCTCTTCCTTCATTAAGGCCTCTTGATTTTCTAGTTGCTAATATTGATGCATCTCCACCACTCATCACATTCTCTGATCATGATTATCATGCTACATTTTCTTCTAATACATTACACATCAATGTTTCTATTGGATCTCATACTATCAATAATACAATGATCAATCCATCGAATCCTATTGGTGTGTGCTCTATTACACTCCTTGTCACTATCAACTATCCACTCTCTAAAATTTCATATCCAATTCCCAAATTTTATGGCTACATCAAGCTTCCAGTTACAGTTGGGCCTCTCACCATGTTTGTGTCATTCGTTGTGGCACCTTCAATCAAATGTTGTGACATGCTCTTAGGTCTTCCTTAGCTTCGCATCGATTAAGCTATCTTTTCCATGAACCACTTGTGTCTTAAATTCATTCACAATAAGTAAGTTGTCACTCTCAAAGGTGTTCCACCATCCACATTGTTGCCTCATCCTCCTCTTGAGGATGTCATTTCACTAGTTACAACATATAGGCCCCCTGGGCCTCTCAAATATAAGGCATATTCTACACCTAGCTTTCCTATTCACACATAAGCTACTCGTTCTCATTAGTCTACTAGTTCATCTTCTCAGCCTAAGTCCCCTACTCGAGTAGCCCCTTCATATAGGAGTTCACCACCTCATTCACCTCCTAGGTCTCCTTTACATAGGTGCTCATCACCTCCTAGGCCTCCTTCACATAGGTGCTCATCACCTCCTAGATCTCCTTCACATAGGCATTCATCACCTCCTAGCTCTCCTTCAAATAGGTACTCATCACCTCCCCAATCTACTTCACATAGATGTTCCTCACTTCCTAGGTCTCCTTCACATAGGTGTTCATCTCCTAGGCTTCCTTCACATATACTTTTCCAATCGAATACACCACCAATATTAGAGCATGGTCACATGCCTTTATCTACTCAAACATTAGGTAGAGGAACATTTCCTTTCAATTTCATTGGACAACTCACTCATTATCATACACTTGGGGGGCATCACACTTTACTTCCCCCCCCCTCCTAGTCATCATTAGATATCTATCATTTCTACTCTTACACTTTGTGCTTCATACTTCCTATTTCTAAGCAATATTACACATCTTGATACACTTTGTATTGTCACTACCCTATGACACACTCTTGTGCTAAGGTTCACACTTGACTGTTGAGGGAATACTACATCTATGAACCTCACACACTGCATGTTTCACGCTTCACGCTTCATGATACATATTTCTAGCATCAATTCTCACACAACATACTACCATATGATGCACTCTAGTTCCATGGTTCATACTCAACTACTGAGGGTCTAAATCTGAAATGAACGTCACCTCTCTACACTCTACACTCTACGCTTTATCGATCTATATTTATCATAGCACACGATTTCAAACCATTTCCCTATGATGCACTCTTCTTATATGGTTCATTCTTGACTATTTAGGGGTCTTATATAAATGAACCTCATCTCATACATAATACACATCCCTTAGGGGGGCACACTACTCCTATCACATTCAATTACATACCATCCCATTACACTCACTTGCATAACATACTACATATCTTGGTTACACTTATTCTTGTTTGCTTATACTTACATGTACACCTTGTTTCCCATGTTAGACAGATACTTAGTATGTCAATATTTTTTCTATATACACATGTGCGTTCACTTGGTATTTAGTTGTGAATGCAAACTTCCTACAAATCTTTACATGTAATAATGATGCTTGACATTGTACCTCTTACCAGTCCCACCGAGGCTCCTGGGGGAATCTACATTTACTACTCTTGCACATCACAATTGTTATTATTTCATTATATACTACTTCCTACTCTTACTAACACACTAATTTCCATTGATCTATACACACTTTGAAATATCTTTTTCTTTATAACATGGTAATGGGTATTTCATGTGAAACATTTTCTTTGCAGGACTTTTTTCCACCATGGTCGTATGTTACATCATATTTTTCATTTGTCTTCTAATGTATGTTATTGTTTGTAGGTTATGCCCTTTGTCTTGTATGCACACTTGTATGTTTTTGGCTACTTTGGACCTGATTAATCTTCATACGAAATTGTGAGTAATGTCCCATGTCTGAAAACCACTTTTCGTGGTCTATCTTGTCTTCTTGCTTGCTTGATTACACATTGTATTTTACTTGCATACTAGCTTTGATTGCACTAACACATGTTACTAGCCACTTTTTTATATGTTCCTTGGTTTCTAACATGCACATCCCCTCCCCCCTATAGGGTATCAAAGTTTCATATCAAGTTTCCGGTCCTCTCCTTCAGACCGCATGCTCCTATCAGCATCACATACACCCCAAACGAGGGGGGCATACATTAGGTGAATCAGTCACCCCATACAACAACTTAGAGCTATAGTTCGATATGCACATTACATAATCAACACAAGCTACAGTTACATAAATGGCCTAGAATCAGACTTGGGCCATCAGTTCAGCATAGACACCAGCTCTTGGATTCAAACACTAGTGCATGGGCGTTATTAACCTCCCCTAGAGCGCATATGTTCTAGGGGAAGATACATGGTTACTTTCTCATATAAACATAGATCACATCAATTTACTGAGCAATTTCACAATACATGCACAGTCCTCCAGCAAGAAGAACGCATTCTATCTACATTATAATTGGTACAACTCAGAACTAATTCAATACAACTCAAAACAAAATAGGATCACACCATTTGCAGTGGTGTATAATCAGGAAGCAATCATGGAAAGAGAGTAACACTAGAACTCTCTCCCCAACACTCTTATGCCGTGACGTGAGATCGCCCCAAAAACATGTTCTTGGCATGAGATCACCCAAAAAACTTGCCCTTGGCGTGAGATAGCCCAAAAAACTCATTCTACACAACATTTTCAGGACATATTTCTATTATTTTACACTCATTATCATTGGGTGCACTCTTTCCTTTTACTACTTTTACAAACATTTACATACTTTTATAGAGTTTTCATAATGCACGACTTTGATTACTTTTTCACTCTTCTTTTGTAGGCTCATCCTTAATACACAACAAGAAGCAACCCTAAATTAAACATAAACATCAAACACAACAACATGTATAACAGGTACAACATGACACAACAAAAAATGCTTCACCCCTAGGGTCACTTCCTCTTTCTTAGCTTCCAAGCTTCATTTTTAATCACTTCACTCTTTCACTTGTCTCCTCGGCACGTTATCACCATCACTTCTACATGGTTATCAGGCATGCATCTCTTGTCTACTTTATACTATCAAGTATTCACTCAACAACATAAAGTTGGGAAAAATATAGACACAAAATCATGCACTTGGGTACATTTATAGGTCTTTAAAACATATTATCATTTACATGATTCCCGATTAACTAAAAAATGGACTAACCAAGTAGTATATAGATAGTAAATCTAAGCTATGAACAATTGTAAATAAAATAAATAAATGCAGTAAAGAAGTGTGCAATCAAGCTAAACAACTATGAAAAAGGAAATTATAACCCTAATGTACTAAAGAGAGCAAGGAAAGAACTCAGCTGATAATAGGTGGTTATCGGAGAGTGTCATAGAGGTAACTTGAAAAATCAGGAGTAGGAACGACTATGAAGAAGTCCCAAAAATAATGGATCTAGACTATTTCTTTGGACTGGGGCACCTAGAAGAGGACAGAGGCGGCAATGACGAAATAAAATAAAACAATATGACTAAACGATGGGGGTTAATTAGTAATTTCTTCACTCAAGAACCTTCTAGCTAGTAGTATGAAACCAGGATATATAAATTTCTAAAGTGCATGATTTTGTGACTACATTTTGCCCCCACTTTATGTTGGTGATTTGAAAGCTCAGTAACATAAAGTAGATAGAAATGCATACCTGATGTCCATGAAGAGTGTAGTAGAAATGTGCCAAAGGACTAGACAAAGCCTGGAATGACAAAAAGATGGAGGAGCGTTGAAACTAAAGATAAAAAATGCACAAATAAAAAGTGATGAGAGTGAACCTAGGGTGGAACACATGTGTAGTTGTTGCAGTGTGTAATATACCTACATGGTTAGTAAAGCATGTGTTGTTGTGAAGTGTTATTATTGATGTTGTTGTTGATGTTGCCCCCAATTTGACTGCTTGTTTCTCATGTGGTCAGACTTACAAGGAGAAAATGATCAAGTACTTAAATATGTATGTATGTAAGTGTAAAAACGTAATGTAAAAGACACATGTATATGTAAAATACACAAATGGAAATGGAAAATGTAAATGGAACATGTGCGCCTGATCCATGTCGAGAAAGAGAGTGTAGAAGGATATCATGTACTGCAAGTTTTTTGGGTGATCTCATGCCACCCTTGCCAAAGAAGTGTAGGGAGGAAATGTTATGTGTCCTCCAAGGTCTAACTACTTCCCTGAATGTGTGTTGAGAGATCTATGTATTGTCCTAGTTTTTTGGGTGATCTGACACCATTAGTCGAAGTAGTGTAGAGAGGCACACCCATTGTAACCTCCAAGCCTATAACTGCTTCCAAGAATACTAAGGACACCATGTCCTGTAAAATTTGTTGTGTATGGGGTTCGTAGACTGGTTTGAACCCACTTGTTGTGTATAACTAAACTGAAATGGTGTAGAATTTTTGTGTTAGTGTGTAGAAACCCCAAATGATGCCCCCCCCTCTTTGGGGGCACATGTGACATTGCTAATAGGAGAATACAGCCCCAAAAGAGGACCAACCGCATGAACTTTGTAACTCTACCCTACGGAGGGGAAGGGAATGCGCCTGGTAAAAACCAAGGCACATACAAACAAGGATGAATATTCAAAACAAGTGTTAGTATGAAAACACATGCATGTAAGAAGACAATGTGTAATCGATGCAGACAATGTAAAAAACTACCAAACACGGTAGTGTAAACACGCAAGAAGATAAGTAAGTCACACTAAGTGGGTCACAAATATAGGACATCACTCATGATGTCACAAGACACGCAAGGCCATCATGGCTATAAATAACAAACAAATGTGCACACCAAACATAGGTCAAGGCCTGCATACAAGAAGCAAACAATGACAAACAAGCATAGACAAACAAAAATTAGTAGTCATGGAAACATGTAATCTTGTAAAACAAGTGTTGCACATGGAACACATGTTAGCATGTTATAAAAATAACTAATATGTCAAAGTGTGAATAACCAAGTGATGTAAAGTGATAAGTACAAAATGAAACAATAACACCTGTGAGATACGAATGTGGATGCCCCCAACGACCAGTGTAGGAAGGGAAGAAGGTGAGCATCCATGTTGCATGTGATGGATTTGTATCTATGATCAAAACTAAACAAATACATGAACGCGCATGTGTGGATGGTATAGATAATGACATATAAGAAATCAATCTAGCATGTGTAGTAAAGTGATAATGTAAAACACTAGTAAACAAGAGTAAATTCCCCTAAGATAATGTAATATGTTGTGGATGGATGGAATGGAATGCAAGATGGAATAATAGGGGTCACGTGCCCCCCAAGTGAATGGAAGTGTATGTAATGAGGTTCATTTTGTTTTCCCCCTTAGCAGTCAAGAATGAACCGTAAATGAGAGTGTGTCATCAGGAAATGGTTGAGGTGTATGTTGTGCCTAACACGTTGTGATAAATGTTTAGGTGTAGTGGTGAGATGCGACCTAGAAATGATGAGTACGCAAATCCTATAGCCAAAGCGTATATCACGATTGGATTAACGTATAAGTGATGATTTAGCCTAAGTGTATATCACTATAGGATGAATGGATAAGTGGTGATTTATCCCTAAGCGTATATCACTATAAGATGAAATGAGGAAGTGGTGATGTAACCTAAGGTGTATACCACTACAAAATGCTAAAATAGGTGACAATTTAGCCTAAAGAATATATCACTAACCTAGGATTGTCGCATGTGTGATGAGTGTAAGGTCCATTTGATTAGTAAACCCTCGACAATTGAGTATGGACCGAGGAACGAAAGTGTGTCATAAAGTGGTGAGTGCAACGCGTAGAAGATAATGTAGTATATGTAATGATAAAAGATGACCATATGATGAAGAGAATATGGAAAAATGTGGTGTATAAAATGTGATGGTAGGTATGTAGAATGCATAAAATGTAATGTATAATGCATAGTGTAACACATGTAGATAGATGAGTAATGTAATATGTAGGGATGAATGTAATGCTAGACTCATATGTGATGAAGACTAGTATAGCATGTAGAAAATGAAGACGCGCAGTGTATGATGTATGGTATATGAATATGTATAGGATGTGAGGTAATATGTGTAAATATCCTAATAGTGTATGATAGTAAGCATGTGGATGATATAAGTATGGTATATAGAAGAGGAAAACTAGTATGATGTGTGAGGTGCAAACGTGATTTTTTTTGTAAATTAAATGTTGAATGTATGGTGTATGATGCATGATGTGTAATGAAATGCAATGGACAATGCCTACAGTGTGGTGTGTGGGGTTCAGTATAGTAGTAATCCCTCAACAATCAAGTGTGAACCAAAGCACAAGAGTGCGTCATTGAGTGATGATGATGTTAGAATGTGTGATGAAAGTGTCTATATGAAAATGCAGAGATGATAAATGTGTATATGTTATGAGTGAGGGGGGCTGTGAAGTGTTATGCCCCCCCAAGTGCACGCACAAAGAAACCATGTAAAATCATGAAGGAGATTGTCATATTCTAGGTAAATGTCAAGCATTGGTGACCTAATAAATAATAATGTCTGGCTGATCATGTAATGATCCATTAAGGTGTAAGTTGTACATGCCCATAGCATATTCTTCATCGATGAATGGAGGATGTGGGCAATCGTGTACATACCAATGAGTGATATTTTGTGAATATCCAAGAAAAGAACTATTGTAGATTAAAAACATGACAGAAAGGCATAGGAAATGAAATGTCGGTATAACTAGGATCCAATGTGCCTCCAATATAAGTAAGCCAAGATTCCCCAAATGTGAGTGGAGAAGAATAAGGGGTACTTGATAAATAGACTAGAAGATGAAAGACACATAAACCATAAACGACAATTATATTGAAAAAATCATAATATAGATGAGGGGCATGAGTAGAAGGATGGAGATCCTCAAAGGTGAAACCAAGATGAGTTAGACCATCATGGGAACATGTAGTGACATCACATGTAGGATAAAATCAAATATGTCCCCAATATGAGTTATGAATTAAAAGAGTGCAAGTGAATGGTGGGCATGCGAAAGTAGGGAATGTATGTGGAGGGGGATGTGATAGATCAACATCCATAGACTGGACAGGCCCATGATAAGGAATTATATCAGTAGTAGTAGTAGGTGGTATAGAAAAATGACATATATCACACAAATAATACCATCAAGTGGTGATAAGTGTGGTGGTTTGTCCATAGGTTGGGGATCATTTGTAGTGTTTATGCATGGGATAGGAATACTAGTGTTAGGATACCAGTCACAATACTGAAATGGATCACGGTCACGAAAAATGGTATACTCCATGCCCTCATGTAATAATTTAACACAATTATGGATAGTATAAGTGACAACTTGCATGGCATGAAGCCATGGCCTACCAAATAGATAGTATAGGAAACTGGGAAATCAATAATGAAAAAGATTGTGTGGACAGTATTAGGACCAACAGTGATGGGTAATGTTATGTGATTGAAACATTAATGAATGGAACCATCATAAGCACAAAGTGAAACACTAGAGGGACTAATGTCATGATTAGTGAGACCTAAAACTTAGAGAAATGACATGGGACACAAATTAAGCTCAAATCCATTGTCAATCAAAGTACCCTTAACAATGACATTATGAATGCGATAGATAATTTGCAAAGGTGGATCATTATAAAAAGTAATGAGGTAATTATGAGGAGCAGATGGCAAAGCAATATGTTGAGATAACACATCCACAAAGGTATTATAGACCACATCTAGATGAGTGTTATCAGGAATATGAGTAGTGAGTAAAAGATGAATGATTTTAGCTCGTAATTCAAGATGAAGAAGTAAAAAGTCATGAATGGAGATAGTCATGATGAATGAATCCTAAGGAGAATGAAGATTCTAGGAGTATGTAGGTCGAGTCAGGTTCACCAAAATGATTAACTATAAATGGACTAACTAAGTAGTATATAGATAGTTAATCTAAGCTATGAACAACTGCAAATAAAGTAAATAAATACAGTAAAGAAGTGTGCAAGTAAACTAAAAAACTATGCAAAAGGAAATGCTAACCCTAATGTACTAAAGATAGTGAGGAAAGAACTCAGCTGATAATAGGTGGTTGTCGGAGAGTGTCACAGAGGTAACTGAAAAATCAAGAGTAGGAATGACTTTGCAGAAGTCCCGTAAAGAGTGGATTTGGACTATTTCTCTGGACTGAGGCGCCTGGAAGAGGACTGGGGCGGTAATGATGAAATAAAATAAAACAAGATGGCCAAAAGATGAGGGTTAATTAGTACTTTCTTCACTCAAGAACCTTCTAAATAGTAGTATGAAACCGGGATAAAAAATGTCTAAAGTGCATGATTTTATGACTACAATTCCTAAGTGAAAAAACTAGTAATTGACAGATATCTTTGGCCTCTTTATTTTTTTTCTTGTCTTCTTTCTAGGCTGTTACACCCTATAGCCCAGTCGATACTTTACTTTCTTATCTTTCATGAATTTGGACACCAACACCCAACCAGGACATTAGCGCACAGGTGCCCTTGTCCCCTCTGGGTGCCGCAGACCTCTTTTCACTTTACTCACTCTTTTTGGGCCTCTTTTATCTTTTGGGCATCTTATTTTCTTATGGGTCGGCCTTCCAGTTATCAATTACAAAATTCAACCAAGAGAATCATATAAATACATAGCTATGTGACCAAAATAAGGGACCAAGCTCTAAACATTTATTATCATCACCTAAGTTTGCATCCAAAGGCATCTAAGAGCACTAAAGGCATCCATTTAGCATCCATTCAAGGGAGTGATTTTTCTTCATACACTACATAGGAAGGAGAAGTTCATTATTTCATCCACACATCTATCTACATTGATACATCTAGTTACTACCCACTATTAAGTGCACTTACACAAGGGAATCCTAGGGCACGATTCTTTCACATACTCACAAGAACTACATGGAGTCTAAGACGTAGTACATCGCTTGGTCATAAGTTCACTCAATTGGGTGACCGTCGGGGTCAGTCCAACTCCCCATATTGCATATTTCTTTTTTTGGATTTTATGTGGTATTGTGGGTTTTGTAGGTGAATCTTTATTTTACAGGTTACAGGAACATCTAATGATCAAGGTGTAACACACATGTGACTAACAATGACTATTAACAACACTTGTATGATACAATTAAAATGATATTTTGACCACCTGCACATTTACGAGTGCCCAATAGTAGACTCTAGCACCCAGGCGCCCTTGACCCGGTCCAAGTGCCCTATTCTAGCTCTGTCCGATAGTTCCAAAATTTATCCTAAGCAACTGTAAAATTGTTATCTTCCTGTTGATCAATTTTCCAGTAAAGATCGGTTCTAGGAAAAGTGCAAATCAACTAAGTCCTTCTCTCTCTCTCGCACTTAGTGTTTCATGTTTATTTGCTTATTGCTTGCATCATAGTGCATCATAATAGTTATATATCATAGTGTACATTCAGTTACTCTACAATTAGGGTTTAACATTAAATATGGTTTTGTTAAATCAACAACCAAATCAACAAGGTTGCTAAAAACCACATAACAATATAACAAAGTTTGTTTCAACAGTTGACTCACAGTATTCCAAATTCTTTATTTATTTGAGGATATCATGGCCTTATAGGTTGACTTTATTTGTAGGTAATCCAAAAATGCAACCAGTCCAAGATTGTGGTAACTACCTCATTACTAGAACTAGATAAAAAAGAACAAACCATATACAAAATACCCACATGTATAAATGAATTACTGAAGAGTTTTACAGTTAAATTTATTGGTTTAATCATCATATATTCCCTATTTTGAAAGAAAAGTAGAAATTCAACAATATTCCATCATTTAAAGTATACAAAAAAGAATAAAACAATCACACATAAAGCTGGAAGAAATGAGCTATTTACATTACACATTTTCCATTCATATTTTTGTTATATACAATACTTTATTTCTTCCATATGCACTTACAAAATGTGAACAACCCATAAATATGTAAAATAGTCACAAACCTTGTTCAAAACAACAAGAATAACCATATTACAAAATACCCATTTATTTATATGAATCTATGCAAGATTTCATTATCAAATTTTTACTAATATAACTTTGTATTTCCCAGTTTTGAAACTAAAATAGAAAACCCAAACCATATTTTCTCATTTCAAAGCAAAACAAGAAAACCAGAGTTAGACAACCATGCCTGAAGTAAAATATGCCCCTTTTTCCATTTTTCCTTCTTCACATATCAATCACAACCCATAAAACTAGATGCTTTTGCAAGTAAGGAAAAACTCCTTAAATGCCCAAATTAAAAACGCCCAAGGAATGCACAACTTCATTTTTAAAGGATTCTAAAATTCTTTGCATGCAACTGTCTTTGTCATATTTTACCTTCATTCCCCAATAGTAGAGCAAAATAGCTATCTCCAAAAATGTGTATGGGGTTTGCATGCCCTAACTCGTTTTACAAATTTCCCCAAATCCAAGAAAACTGTGTGAGGAATAAATGATATTTTCTTCTATCATTTTACCTTTTAACTTCCCATGGACATTTTCCCATTCACAATGCAATGTTCAATTCATAGTTTTTTAATCATTATTAATTTGAAACCTTATCCAATTCCCCTTGGTGCATGGTGAATACTAACCATTATTATCTCTTTTTGCACGGCGGTTCAAACGATTGGTCCAAGACTATATGGATCAAATGAACATAAAACCTACCAAGTTTGTATGGTGATCGGTCATTGACCCAATATATTGGTAATCCACAATTCAACTTTACCAATGTCCAAAGATATGGTCAAGGGCCATCATATATTTTTAAACATTTAAATACCACCTTTTCATGGTTTAAGACCATTTAAGCTAAACCTTGGAGTCTTTTGAATTTGCCATGGTCTAAGACCAACAAAAAAATCAAACAATGCAACATCGTCTTTCGTTATGCCTAGCATCAAGAGGAGGTCGTGACAATCTACAACTATTAATCTTTAAATGCAATGATGGTCAATGACCAGTAACGGTAAACTATGATAAGCATCCATTAACTTACCCTCTTGTTGCCTTGTGACAAATAACTCCACATTACGGTCTAAGACCAACATAAGCATTATTAACAACTTGTGTTGTGGTCTAAGACCCGTCATACATTATTTCACATTGCCAACAAGATAGTTATTCAATTTAATTTTTTTACCTTGTCGATGTTCATATACCATTTCCAAGCAACAACAAAGATCAATTTTGATGCCTTACAGTCTATGACCGGTATTACCATAACAAGAAGGTTAATCAAAACATATCAAAACAAAAATTATTTCCAAGCACAAAATAATACAAGTACATATGTGTAATAGATTTGTCAACATTATGAAATCATTACACACAATAGAAAAGGTAAGTAAAATCGTCCAAAACAAATTTAACCAAAAATAAATTATGAATATTGAATAATCCACGGATACATGACGGCGAGCGCAGTTACGGTGTTGGGCATGCATCTATGCATAAGTATATATACCCTTTTGGGATATGTATATCTGCAAACAAAACTACGTAACAATACTAATCCACTTACATTCATAAATTATTGTATACAACATAACTTATTTTTGCAACATAACAGAGTGAAAAAACAGGGTGTGACATTTTCTATCTTATAGGAAACATCCTCGCTATATATGTTGTGTAATAATCTCATACAGATCAATGTGAGAAGAATATACAAGCAATAGAAGATGCAATATTATTCATGTACCAAACACTTCATTTGGTATAAGAGTGAAAGTGATCACGTGTGATTGTCAAAATGGTTTAGATTTTTGAAGGGGAAGCTCTGGTTGATGGTATTCTGTAAAAAAACATATGTTTAGATCTATTGATATAGTCTCATACACTCGTTTACCTTCCACATCAGGCATGTCACTTCAGTGCACGTCACATTTATTATTTCAAATTGTCTGCAAAGGTGTTATATCTAAAGACTAATTTTATGAGGCATATAAGTTTTACCTTGAAATCGACTAGAGGGCATGTACATTGCCAAATCCACTACCCTAGTACTCTGAGCAATCTGCAATTATACGCATTCCTGGTGGTGAGGATCATATTATTGACGGTGGTGATGGCAGTCAAAATTCCTTATGAATGCATTTACGACTTGTGATATTGGATGCATCAGAGGTGTCTTGGTTTCTACGTCCTACGTGGACTTTTGGTAGCTTGTAAGGACTGTATAAAACATATCATTTACTACATGGTGTTGAACCTGAGCGTTATTTTTTTCACTTATTTTCTACAACTCTTCGTAGAGTTGACATCTAGCTTTGTGATCAATATCCATCCCAACTAAGATCCAAACGTATATTGCTATCTCACCTCAAATTTCTCCAAACCGTCGACATTGTTTCTCATGCACATGGATGTAACTGTGTTTGACACTCTCTGTGTTGTTCCATCAACGTGATTCAAGATCCTGTTATTCCAATATTTCTCATTTTTTCTTCCATCCACGTGCATGTCTCTCACCGTCTACATACAATAATAACGATGTCACTTAAGCTCAACAATTAAGTCTTAATTTTTAGTCTTTTTATTTAAGTCATTCCATTGCTAATAGACTATTTTTGATACAATTAATACCGAGTTCCATTAAAGTCTCTTCTATTAGAATCATTATATAAATAGTAAGAGTCAATTGGTGTATGTATACATCATTTTGTGTCAATAGTTAGGGTCAATTTTAAGGCTTAAAAGTTTTTTGTCACTTAGTCAAAGTTGTGTCCTCAAAATTGTTGAGTTATTGTTATTGTCAAAATTATATATTTGTTATCATTTAGATTCTTTTATAAAAGTTGTCAATAGTTTTAAGTTATCATCAAAAGTCCGAAATAAATAAATTAAATTTTTTTATCTTATGGATGAATTTTTGATGGAATCTGCCATCCAATTTTTGAGAGGATACGATGAAAATAAATACATTTTATGATGAAGATTATGAAGTTTGTAAAGAAGGAAAATGTATCTGGCTTCAGGGGTTTTGCCCCTCGATCTTGCCCTATACCACGACAAGGAGCATGCCTAGGGCACTGCCTCGAAACCCTGCAAGGGACGCTGCCCCTTGACCCCGTTGGGTACTACCGCCCCAGAGCCCCTCTTTGGAATTTCAAAGCCAAAGAAAAAATTGGTCAGAAAGCCACATCGATAAATGATGGTGCAAATTTGAGCTTCAAATTTCATCTTACTGGGTAGTTATACATTGGAGAATAGAGGCACATGAGGTTAGAGGTTGATCAACAACCTCTCATCAATCACCAATGACAGGGTCACACGAAGTTGTGCTGGCAATTTGGTTTTCAGTTGTGTTTAGTTTTTGGTGTGTTTTATTATCACAATAATTGTATTTGTTCGCGATCAGATTGCAGAGTTTTCATGTGTTCGGTTTTGTAATAAGTGAGCACTGATTCCTATGTACTTCCCTGATGTAATAACATAGTGAAGAACAAAAAGCACAATGAAATGTAACATCATGATATTTTGGTTATTGGTTGTCCTATAAAACCATATGTATGTGCAAGTTGTTGGCTATCCTTGGAAAACCATCCTTGTTGAGGTTTTTGGCTATCCTAAAAAACCATCATTGTTGGTTAGTGTTTGTCTTATAAAATCATCCTTGGAGGTTGTTGGTTGTCTTGAAAAACCATCCATATCATGAGCATGAAAAGGCGTTAAGCTGTAGAAGAAGTGTGATTGTTTTTGTACCATGTTTGCACTAAGGGGGAATGTTAGGAATACTTTGGATAGTGCTCACATCATTACTTGTGTAAGTTTGTAATAACGCAAGAATTACTTGCGTAAATGGTAAATAGGTGGTTAGCTGGTATATATGTTTAATTATATTAAACCTATTATTTGTGGAAGTTGATAGTTGTTATACACGTGATTAATAGTGGTTAAAACCACTCATGTATTTAAAGAGTTTTGTTAGAGAAGGTTTCCTATCTTACAGGAAACATCCTCACTGTATATGTTGTGTAATAATCTTGCATAAATCAATGTGAGGAGAATATACAAGCAATAGAAACTGCAATATTATTAATGTGTGTTAAACTTTGACTAAACACTTCAATCCATCCATCTCCCATCTAATTCACTAGCTCTCGTCATCATGAAGATCAAATACTCAGTTTTGAGCCAATGATGGATGGATGGGTGGAGAAGATTGTTGAAAAAAGGAAAGTACTATCATATGAGATCATCTCTCTATCTAATTTTTCTCTCACCATTGTTTCCAAGGTGAAGATGGCAAAGGTTGAGATCAAGTAAGAAAGAACCCATTTTGATAGTGTTTCCCTCGTTGATATCTAAGATGTGTTGTCTTGATTCTCACTCCTTGGTGAGAAAGAGTATCCCACGAGGTAGAGAAGGTTGCACTCACAATAGCTCAGTTCAGTAAAGAGGTCAAAGGCAAGGAGTTCATCCTTAAAGCATTTCCACAAAGTTCACCAAGAGAAAGCTCTTCATCATCAGAGGCTTCTTCATCTTCAGATTGATCACTCTCTTCTTATCTCTCTTCTTCCCTCTCTCTCTACATTGTAATTCTTTGTTGGGAATGTACTTTTTGGATTTTCCATCTTATTCACTCAAGCAAGATTTGTATTTTGCATTGTAAAATTTCATTTTCATAAATAAGAAAATAAATAGTTTTTATTCCTACGGGAATATGAAAAGTCACAAGTGGTAGGAATGTGAAAAGTCACTCGGTAAGCTATATAATGAAATGGATTCTCCATTCCAAGGGGTTGATATCTTTTGTTCTCCTACCACAAGTAAGAAGTTATTTCTTTTATTCCCTTTCCTAGGTTCTTCTACTTCTTATTTTTCAACTATGCATGCTTTTTAATCTTGTATAACCAAGAAATACCTTTGTATCTTTGAGGAATAAATCAATAGAACTTTATGCCTTTTATTTGTTAATATTACTGTAGCTTACACAATTGTTTCTCTTCTTATCAGATGTGGACCTACTCTAGTAAATGTCAGTGAAGTTTGCAAGTGCTTACTCGCTACCTTAACCCTCTCTCCCTATATTCTTATCTCCCCTTTCACCTCTCCCTAAAAAAATCCTCCCTTGTATTCATTACAAGAATTTTGCCACAGTTTTAGAGGAGTATTCTTGTGTGATCCCTGGTCTGATTCCCACCGCATAATTTATTATTTCCCGCATTCAATAAATAAGTTCCTCCCCATTCCCAAGAGGAGGGACCTAATTCCATGACCATTGGTGAAAACCACTAATTTGCCCTTGCGATAAATTATTTTGCTAACACTATGTGATGTCTTAGCCTCTATATTGATGAATGCCATGTGTCTCCAAGGCTTCTTTTGCAGTATAATACAATTGTGTATATTTAAGCAATAACTGAGTTGTTGTGGCTTATACTTGCCCTACTTTTTTTTTGTCTCCCTGATCTTTAGTGGATCATTCGTACCTACTGTTGAGTCATGATGTGTGTATGGATTATAGCTGTATTTGTCTAATATACCATGTTAATCAAACTTAGAGTGGAAGGAAGATCCTTATTTCTCTCTTGGTGCATCGCCTTTCCCTTTATATTATTTCCTCCTCTTTTTTCCCCTATAATGTTAGATTAAGTAGATTAGCAATAACATTAAGAATATGGATAAATGAGAAGTTGGTTCTCTTCAAAGGATTTCTTCAAGACGCGAGTCCTATATTTGAGAATCTATTTCATATTGTTTTGTTAGTCATGGTGGGAGGGCTTGAACCTGTTGCTAACCAGATCTACAAAGAACGGAGAACAAACCACTTCACAGGTTTAACATAGCTTCACACGGAGTCGATTCAGAAGTCGTTACTTCTAGGCTTACGCATGTCTCAAATACCACGAAGACAGGGTGTAGGATCTCCAGGAAGTGTGTAGGGTTTTTATATATTGAGATTCATTGAAAGCAAACCGAAAAGCAGACAAAGGGGGCTAAATCAGATGCAATAGCCAGATAGGTGACACCTTCCAAGTGAGTCTCCACAAAAAGACAACTTTTGTCTTTTTCCCTAACTATATTAATAATATTGCAAGCGCTTTTAGTAACCTTCAAAAATAAACTGGAACTTGAAGAATGAGAAAAAAACAATAAGGAAATAGTAATAATGTGACATTGAGGATCACATAGTTTTTGGTAGTGATATTACTCATGAAAACAAGGAAAAATCAATTTAAACATAACATACAGTCACCAACAAAGGAGTAATAGAAAGACATGGACCATTGAAGGGAATGATGAATCATGGGGGACTGACAATCCCGTGGGACCTCACTTAATGTCCCATGTATAGAGATGTATTGACAAAAGCACAAGAATAATAAATTCAATTACACATGTTGGGATATCAACAAACTAGGGTATCAGACATCGGTGAAAAAATGATCTATGTTAATGCAAAACAATATAAAGGTATTTTGAAGTAGAGGCAGGCTCAGAAATTGAGACAAACAAAGAACAAAAAATTGACAGCTATTCTACCAAAGGTAGTTAGCAACACTTCAATAGTGATGTCCACAAGACAACTGTTATCCAAAATGTGCCCCTTGCTCATTTTTGTGGCTAACTCCTTTCATTCTTCCCTCTCTTGTGCCTCAATCATAATTTTTTGCTTTTCAAGCACTCAAAACTTTCTGGAAATGGCACTGTTGGATAGAGCTCTTTCTCAGCTTTCTAGAAAGGTAAATTTTTCCTCCTAACTCCATGTATTTTTGAAGTTATGGCTCGACAAAGTTTTTGTGGGAAATTTTCCCCTGGAAGGCCCACAGCCAATGAGTTGCCACCACGTGTCCAAGGAGGTGGCGGGGGTCGGAAGAAAACTTGGTTTTTTACCAAGTGTTTTGGTAAAGTTTTCAAGAGGAAATATTTTTTCCGCGGGCCCGCCGACAAATAGAATGGTGACACGTGTCCAGGGGATGAATTTGAAAAAGTTAACTAAGTGTTGCCGCATGGAAAATTTTGGAGGGAAGACCCGCGTCCAATAATGTCGCGCCACGTGTCCTATGGCGTGGAAGTGGTGGGGGTCGGAGGAAAAGTTAGAATTTTGGAAAAGTGTTTTGCCAAAGTTCAAAAAGAAAGTTTCAGCCCGCAGGCCCGTCGACCAATCAGCGCATGCCACATGTCCACGTAACCCGGAAAGGCGAAGCACAGGGGGAAATTGGCATTTTTTCCCAAAGTATTGGCACAAAAGTGAAAATGTTTGCAGAGGGCCCGCAACGAATGAAATTAGGCCACGTGTCTCGGACCAGCGGAAGGCACAGGGAAGTTCTGGGAAATTTTCCCAAAAGAAAAACAAAGGAAAATTCAAAGGGAAAAGCCCGCATGGAAAATCCGAAGGGGCAAGCCCGCAACCAATGGGGTTTTACCACATGTCCAAAGGGGAAAATGATCAAACGGTCCGCGGAAAATTCAGCAGGATAGGCCCGCACCCAATCAGCACGTGACACGTGTCCTCAACTCAACGGCCGGGCGAGGAATTTTTGGAAAATTTTCCAAAGGGCAAAATAAAGGAAAATGAAGCAGGATAGGCCCGCACCCAATCAGCACGTGACACGTGTCCTCAATTGGCAGATCACGGGGAATTTTTGGGAAATTTTCCAAATGACCAAAAAGTGAAAAAAATTAAAATTTTTGCCCGCCAATCCGATTTGGCCCTGTTTTGCCCTAAAATTTCAAATGGCCATATCTTTCGATCCAGAGCTCAGTTTTTCACGTTCTATATATCAATGGAAAGCTGGTGAAATTCTCTACAAGATTTCAGGGTAATTTTTTCATTTTGATGGAGTTTGGAGAGATAAAATTGAAAAATGCCTCTGGCACGTGGTCATGGACAGAAATGACGTTTCAACCACCATTTTTTATGAAGAATGGCTCGCATTCTCTCCTAGCATGGTTAAAAATGTCAGGGGATGGGCCTGTAAGGAGCCTATGTTGTTTAGATCATGTTTTGGTCAATGGTTGAATCTTCCCCACGTTTTCCCGCGTTTCTCTCTCCTGGGCTCGTCCCTTGCACTGTAAAAGCCAAATTTGGCTCATTTTTCAGAGAGAGACACTTTTTCAGCTCTGTAATTTTCCTTTTCTTCCTTTTTGGTAGAATTTGTGAAATTTTTTACCTTTCCATGTAATACAACACCCCTTTTGCCTCTTGATCACTATAATGCATTGTATTGGATCTGAAATGTTAATATATGGTCTGTGATTAAAACCCCTCAATCCTTTCATATATCTACCATCGTTTTCCTAATCTTGCATTACATTTTGAGAAATTTGTGCATGCTTTGTGTTGTGTTCTCTTGTGGACTGTGTATGTATTGCAGTATAAAATGTCCACCATTTCTCTGGTGTATCACCTTATTAGCATTAGTTTTAGTTTTTTGCATTCTCTATCTTTGTGCCTTTGGAATTTAGAGTAGGAATTAGGAATTTAAACCTCTGCAACTGTGCAAGTGATATACCTGATTAGAGGAGTTGAGGAACCAGCCTCTAAACTGGAGATTCCTTTCCCATTTTCAAGTCCCACACTTGGGGAGAGGATTCAATGTTGTGCAATCACACTGGATGTATAAAGTATCAAATTAGAAATCTAATCAACATCCAGGGGTGTTGCTGATTTGTAACAACAACAACATTTGCCGGTAACTCATGCAACACATGGTCAAGACAAAGGTGAAAAAACACATGATATAATACTTAAGAGCAAGGGAAAACAAGTACAAGTTGTGAACCAATACTCTCACCTCATTCATCACAGGAAATAAGAGAAAGATTACACATATCATAATCATAAGTGGGCTTTTGAAGACAAAGAGAATATGAAAAAAAACATGTGTGTACAATAGACAAAGGAAATCTGAAACTTGTTTAACAGATGAAGGATAAAAAGGAGAAGTGAATCAAACAAGTAATGAGCCATACAATCCTACGACAAACACCACTAATATGATCACCCGAACTCTATGTCAATGAATTAATGAACATGAAAAGAAAACTTGAAGACTTGGAAAGGACGAAATATCATGCGGATAACAAGATGAAAGAGGCTATAGAATCTAATTGGCAGTTAGTAAGAGAGAATCAAATGCTTAGAGAACAAGTAAACAACTTACTAAACAATATGGACAAAAAATTGAAAGAGGCTATAAAATCTCATTGGCAGTTGGTAAGAAAGAACCAAATGCTCAAGGAACAAGTAAACACCTTACAAAATAATATGGAATAGTGGCAAAAAGAGTTGGTGGTGATAAAACAAGCTCTAAATGAGTTGAAAACAAGAACGGAAAATAAAACAAAAATGAGTGAAGGAAGGAATGACCAAATGAAAGAGCCACAAATTGCAAATGCAAAAGTATATGGAGGTCACTCAGGAAGTCATATGAAGGGAAAAATTGTTGGGCTCAAAGAGTAAATGACCCGTCAGAGAAACAAAGGGTTGTAATAGAAAAACATGTTAGAATGCAAATAAGAGAAGAACATGACATGAAAGAGAGGATTGCAAACATCATTGTCAAAGGATTAAAATATTATGATAATAATGAGAGCACCAACAAATTAGTAAGAGACTTTCTGGAAGATCAACTATATTGGACGAGTCATATTCTTCCGGAAAATAGACTGGGAAAATGGTTAAGCAAAGGAAAGGATAGACAAGTAGAATTATCATGAAAAATACGAAAGAAAAAACAAGATATTAAGGAACAAAGGATCTATTTGAGGGACACACATCTACCTAGATGAAGTTTTAACTCCCAAATAACAAGAAGAAAGGAGGAAAGAATGGGAAAAAGTGAAAGTAGCAAGGGATGAGGGAAATGAGCATGACTACAAAATGGAAGGGATCAAATCAGCCACAAAATGACACAGAAGAAATAGGGACTCGGGACCCCCCAGTAGCACTTGATCTCAGTAAGCTAGAATTGTAGAGGTTACCCTTGGAGAAGAGGTTCTGGATTAGGGCCCATAGTAGAGGGAAATGGCATTATTATTCTTACAGAAACCCATGAACATGAAGGCTGTAGAGTTCCAAATTTTGAAGGTTATAAGAAAGTCTCAGTTTGGAATGAAAGAACCGAAAGTGGCAAAAGTCATGGAGGGGTCACAATGCTAATCAAAGAAACATTGTAGAATTATAACAGTGGAAAAAGAGGACCTGAATAAATGATATATATGGATGAAAATAATAGAAAATGAGTTAATATTTAGGCTCGTTGCTTGCTATTTTTCTGCAAGAGGCTCAAAAACATATAAAAGAAGAAGTTAGACTATGAAGATCCTTATGCATCTTTAAAAAGTGACATTTCAATTTTCAGCTCCTTAGGGGAAGTCTTGATCATATCAGACTTTAATGCACAAACAAAAAACAACCAGGATCTCGATTTGAGAAATGAAGAAGAAATAAGAAATAATCCTTTATGGTTCGAAGAAGAAGAAGATCAATGTTGGGCAAGGAACTCACAAGATGGGAAGGGGACAATCACATGTTATGGAGTAGAATGTTTGAGCTTATGTAGCTTATATGAAATGGTTATTTGTAATGGAATGAGGACATGGCCAAACTCAGAGAACATCACTTGTAAAACCTACAATGGTCAAAGTGTAGTAGATTATGTTATTTTTTCACAAATATTTATCTCAAAATTGGTGAGACTCGAAGTTGGGGACTGCCCTATTGAGATGAGATGAGATCACAATCCAATATATGTAAAAATAAATATGCAAATAAACCATCAGAATAGAGAGCAAGATCATCACAAACAAGGGAAGAAACCTCTTCAGGGGAGAATCCTCGTGACTCAAGAGAATCGAGAACTCTTCAAAGCAACCCTTGAGCATCATTTTTAGCAACATTCCCAAGAACCAAAGAATACTTCAGTTGTGAATAACTGTCCACCAAATAATAATATGTTGATTTCTATAATTCAAAAGGCTTTAAATGCATGTAAAAGAAGCAAACCTAAGAATGGGAGGGCAAGTAGTTTTCCAACAAATTCATGGTATGATGATGAATGCAAGGTAGCGAAGAAGAATTTGAGAAAACTTTGAATAACCAAAGAAAACAAAAAGGTTTATGAACATATTATTTGGTCTAAAAAGGCAAGTTATGTGACCATGAGAAGAAAAGAATTAATTTACCTTGGAAAACATAACCCCAAAGGTTTTTGGAGGGAGTTACACCAAAAAAGAAAGTAAATAGAGAACAATAATATTGACACACAATGGTTAGAGTACGCCAAACTACTATATGAAAGAGTTCAAGGTAAACCTCCAGTGATCAACACAACACTTAAGCTTTTTTCTAAGAAGGATATCACTCGAGGCATCAAGAATCTTGCAGGGGGTAAGGCGCAGGACATTGACAAGCTGCGAGATGAATATTTAAAGTGGGGCTTGGAAACCATCACACCACATATTAAACACACATTTAATGGTATAATTCAAAAAGGCTTTCCAGTAGATTGGGTAGCTAGTGTCATTATACCTCTTTATAAAAGTGGGGACATCAATAATCCGTCCAAATATTGGACCATCACGGTGAATCCCTTTTTTGGAAAACTATTTGGTAGCATAGTAGAGCGCAAAATCAACAGTTGGATAGAAAAAGAGGGTAAAAGAGCAAAAGGACAAGCAGGTTCTAGGTCGAAACACTCCACTATTAATCATTGCATCACCCTTAGACACTTGTTGGAAAGAATATGGGATAATCAGGGAGAGGAAGCTTTTTGTTGCTTTGTTGACTTCAAGAAAGCATTTGACATGGTCCTTAGAGGTAAACCCTGGAGTAGAATCGAGGAGGTTGGTGTTCTAGATGAGTATATATCAACAATGCATAGGCTTTATGAGCAAGTCAGGGCCAAAATCAGAACAAGTGAGGGTATGTCAAAATGCTTTGGAAGTGACATTAGAGTCAAACAAGGCTATACTCTATCTCCAACCTTGTTTGGTACTTACATTGATAAACTAGAGGGGTGGATTGATAATGCTGGTGGAGGGGGCATCCATCTAGCTAGCTATGTTGTAAAGCTACTTCTATATGTAGATGATCTTATTCTAATTGCAAAAATGACCCAAAGTTTGAGAGAACATTTGAAAGCCATAGAGCTTTTTTGCCAAGAGGTGGGAATGCAAGTGAATACTAGTAAGACAAAAATCACGATCTTTTCTCTATAGAGAAAAAAGAGGCAACATGAGTTTCTTTTTGAAGGAAATGCATTAGAAATAGTGGAACAATACAAATATCTTGGGCTTGAGTTTCACAATAAGCTTAGTTGGGAGACATGCAGGTCAAAAATAATCCAAGGGGTGGAAGGCCTTATACTCTTTGCAGAACAGGTGCAGGAATGTAGAATTGTGGGATTGGAAAACCAAAAATACCTTGTTTAGCTTGCTAGTCACACCAGTGATTCTATATGGGTGCGAAGTTTGGGGCAACAATGTTTTTGACTTAAATTGGAGACATATAGAGAGGGTTGAAAAACACTTAAAAACTAGTAGCCTCAAAGTTAAAGCCTCGGTTCCATATGAGATTCTTTTGGCTGAATCTGAAACCTCTCTGCTGGAAACATCGACAATGATTCAAACTCTAAGTTATTTAATAAAGGTGCATGGAATGGAGAATCATCGATGGCCCAAAATAGTAGTTGAAGCAGAACTAAGCAGAAGGAAAAGCACGTGGATGAAGTAAAACAACAAGTGGATAAGTAAATGGGACATCAACATGCGTGAATGTCCAAATACCAATGAGGAAATAAAAAGGTATGTGAAAGAGAAATTCAGGACAACCATGTGGACAAGACAGATAGGTAAGAAGAAAGCATACTTCATCAATCATTTTAACCGCACCCAGGAGCACGAAGAAAAGACATACATAGGAGTGGAAATTAAATGGAAAGCAAAGATGTTAATTGCCCAACTGAGAACCAGCTGACATCATCTTAGATGTGAAACCGGCAGGTGGACAATACCCAAAGAAGAATGGGAAACAAGAACTTGTGTATTTTGTGTCAAGGGGGTAGTGGAGACAAAATGACACTTCATTATGGAGTGTGCAACTTATAATGACATTTAGAGCAGTTATAGGGACACTTTAAGTGTTGTCAAGTTAACGGATCTATTTCAAGAGGAAAGACTAACCAAAATATCAAGTTTTTTAATCAAGATACATAGTAGAAGAGCTGACATTGAGAAAGGAATTAACTTTTTGCAATATTAGTAGACATCCTATGTGATTTGATATTTTGTTTATATATAGACAATTTCTTTTTGAAGCTCTTAATCCCATAGACTATTTGGTCTCGCGAACGTTATTAAAATTCTTCATTCATTGAGTGAAACCTCAATTGGGAACTCCTCTCGGCATACTAACTATTTACTTGATGACAAAGAAATGTTGCCCGGCGTGGTGCTAATGGAGAAGTAACGAGTATTTGTTTTGCTGTGGCGAGCTGGCTGGCTAGCTGGCAGAGGGGGTACATACTTCCCACACAAATCTTTAGAAATTCGCATTTGACATTGACAGCGGAGGGAAAAAAGTTTTGTTTTTCCATTTCATTGCGTTAGGACTAGGAGGGATCGGCGTTCGTCTGCAATTTGAGTCAGGTACATTTTCACGTTCTTCGCTGATACATTCATTGTTTGATTCTCTTTTAACGGGAATTGCGGCCGCATCAGCGTTTTAGCCTGAAGATGACCAAATGGGTGGCTCTATTCCATTTGATTAAGTATTGAGGAATTATCGGGAAGTCCAAAATTATCATTTTACGGAATGTTTGGTTATTTTGGTTTTATGACAATGAATCGGGATTCCATAGGCCTGAAAGATCTGTTACGATGCTTCATGTGATTTTGATGGTGCATTGTGTGCTTGTGGATCCCCCTTTTCTTTCCTTTCCTGCATCTGCATCTGCATCTGCCTTTGCCCTCGGACTGTCATTTAAAATACATTTCCAACTTTTAAAGCCCCATGTTCACCCGCGAGCTTACATTACAATGAATCAGAAATATTCAATTTTAGGGCTGATAGTTGTAGACTTATGAAGTTCGGTCCGTACTCAACTTTTTGGCCCGATCGAACCTGTTCCATTGGCTTCAGGACATATTGTTTTAAACCTAAAAACTTAAAACTTGAAATAAGTTTTAAACAAAAAAATTCGATTGGGTAATCCCTTTCCTATTTATCATGAAGTTTTGATACCGGATCAAAGCAGCGAATAAAAACAATTGCCTTTTGCGTTGTTGGGGCTTGCTGGCATTATTTTAATCCCTGCACAGAATTAGAAAGCCCCCCTGCAGTGCTCCTTTACCTGTAGTTGATATTTTATCCCATATCTCCTTCTACAACTTGTGGAAATGTTGTCCCTAGCTGGGCTGTGAATTTGTTTTAGGGACAAGAATAACCATAACATACGATTATAACATGCGATTCTTATAACATACGATTATAACATACGATTATAACATGCGGTTCTTATAACATACGATTATAACATGCGATTGTTTGTTGATTGTTCCATCGACCAATTTCTCAGAGGCAGACCTTATCAAGGAGTCTGCATGATGCAGGAGCATCTGGGTTCACTTGCTGTCTTGCATCACCAAAAAAAGTAAAGAGTCAGGAGAATAAATGCTTGCACAATCTTGCGTAGCTTTCCGTGACCTTGCACATTGCATTACTTAGAATAAAAGGGGCGAGGCATGAAGTGGTTGAAGTCTTGCACAGCTTGTGAAGTTGTGCTTTGGGAGCTTTTGCATGAAGGACTGAAAATTGTGGATGCATATGAAACACTTTTATGCTTTGTGGGTCTTGTGTTGTTGTGTGTCCATCAACATCGAGCCTGTTGATACTTGAACACGTGGATTGTGATCCGTTTTCTTCACAATTATATGATGGATTGACATGATATATTTTGATTGAATGAAAATGTCCCCATGGGTGATTGCTTCTAACTGGATTAGCTGAATCGACGGTGATCTAACCGAGTTAGGGAATCTTTGCAAAGGTCTTTTTATTTGCAAATGTATATGCTCTTCTCCTTCTGGATTCTATATGAAGAGGGAGTGATGGGCGTGTAAAGCAACTGGAAGTAGTATGATCTTGAAGAGAGATAAATAGAACACAATAGAAGTGAAGTTGAGTAGTGAATTGAGGAGTAAGCAAACCCCTGTAGAAGTGGAGTAGCTTAAGGTTGCATCGTAAAGCTCCATTGTCCAAGGAGCTGAGTCTGGCTCTATAGAAGTCTTGGAGTCTGCAAGCTTAATTAGGCTAGGTCCTAACGATTGAAATTCTTCTTTTGGAATTTCTGCAGCTTCATTGAAAGACTTTAACAAGATTGTAATGCACTGTGCTTGAGTCTGTAATCTTTTCCTCATCAATAGAAGAAGCTTTCATCGTTTCTTTCAAATTGGATAGTGGTTTTTCTTTGAAAGTCTGTGGACTGTGTGGTCCAAGGCATCTCTTTGTTGAGACCCCCTAACCATGACTGCATCACTATATTCTCTTATGACACAACCTGCACCAAAAGCCCTTGGATTGCCCCCTGTGGCACCCATAGTTTAGTTTGAAAAACCCAAGGGGACTCGTCCACTTTGAGTTATTCAATAGCAGCATTTTATGATTAATCAAAGAAGATATTACGGACCCATTAACAAAGTATAAACGACTATTATTAATATGCAATACTATTATTCATTAAGCATATAATAAAAGTTAAATCTTATTTATAGAAGTTATAAACTTCTAATTTATAATTTTATCAATGCATTATTGCCTTTGGCAATATAGCTCTCTAATGGTTTCATACTAAGTTGCCGCATTCGATGAATTTTATGTAAAAAATTGAAATTCACTGAATACCAAAATGGCTAAAAAAATCGTTGAAATTCGTTTAACTTTCATTGAAATTCATTCTTTCATTTTTGAATATATAATCTAAAAAACAAGCTTTATATTTCTTTTAGTTGAATTTAATCACAAATTTTATGGCTAATTTTTTTAGTAATAGATTTTTTGTGAATTTTATCATCCATGAATTTGAATGTGGCAACTTAGGTTTCAGATATACACATGTATCTTATGAAGAAAATTAACTCCATACATTGTATAACATATTGAAAAACATGTCTATAATGTGTACCTGATTTTGTATGATTTTTTGTGAATTTTATCATCCATGAATTTGAATGTGGCAACTTAGGTTTCAGATATACACATGTATCTTATGAAGAAAATTAACTCCATACATTGTATAACATATTGAAAAACATGTCTATAATGTGTACCTGATTTTGTATGTTTAGAAATGTTGCTTCAGTTATTTATTTCATCTTTATTTGATGTTTAGGAGTATATATGTAATTTCACAATTTTTTTATATTTTCCAAACTGATTTTAACCAAAATGCTCTTGAAATTTCAAATTTTTGATCTTTTTTCGCCTTCTGAACGAAGTGAATTTTTCTAACATGTTAAGTGATGCAAGCCATTTATCATCCAATGCAAATCCTTTTGTTAGTATGTTTTATTTTATCAGTATTAATTTGTACTCAGTTTGGACCCACATTTTATACTTAGTTGCCACTCTTGGAAAGTTGGATGATGTCAGGAAAATTAAAAATTATTGAATACTTTGGATTCATTCCCCACAAAAACAGGCTTACGATATGCCTTCCCATGACCCAGTAGGAGTTTTGAAAAGATGCACTTGTTTTTCAATTTTGTGATTTGTTTTATGAAGTTTTCAGTATAAACCGTCACAGAGTCAGAGAAACTTGTTTTGTCTTTTGATCTAATGGCACTGATCTGGTTTAGAAGAACGGTAAGTCAACAAATATAAAGAAAGCTCAATCTTCACTTTCATTTCTCTTACTCTTCCAAAGGCATCTTTGCTATTCCCAGCACTTGCATATGACCCATAGTGGCTTTGTTAACTTTTTAAACTTGTAACACATATGTTAGTTAATCAATCTTAACATCAATTATGACTCAACCAAAGGTAGGTGTCTCTAAGGCTGTTAACCTTCTGTAGGATACTTAAAGTCCTGCAAACCATGATGCACTACCACTATGGTCCTTTCACTATTTCCTTCATACAATTATCATATGAAAAGGAGAGAATATCAGGAATTGATTCCTTATGACTATTAAGTTAACATCATCAAGTATTCAGTGAATAGATACACCTGGAAGCCCCAATCCTGTTCATTCTATTCTAACATAAGAACCGCATGTCATATTCTCACGGTCCTCACATGAGGAATTTCTTCATTTAATGTACAAGTTAAATAAATCTCTAAAAGATCTAAGCTCATGCAAGCAACGGATTTACTATCAGCTACATTGCCACAATGGAAGGAAATCCTCCTTGACCCATTCAACAAGCTTTTTGTGACAGTCTAAATATTCTAAACATATTTCAATGAGCTCAGAAGGTTATGACAGTCTTATGCCCATGAGTGTATTGGCCAAGATACTGTCTACTACCTGGTGTAATACATTCATGCCAACATATAACACTTCACCTGGTATATAAGTAGTCAGGGCCCTATGTTATCTAAGCAGAAGCACCACAGCAAGCCCAAATTCTTCTCTTCGTAGGAGGAATCTCACATGGTACCTATATCGACATTGTCATAATGACCCAAAACAGGGAATGCCCGGTTCCAAGAGAAGTGACCTCAAGAAGTATTCAGCAACTCCTATATGATAACCGTTTGCTCGCTAGAGTGACAACCTAAACTGAGTGACCAACCTAAACTGATATATTAGTAGTAACTGTCTTGCAGAGGAAGAATCGTGTTCTGAAGATAGCTCAATCTGCCTTTAGGGGAACAGACTAATTTACAGTTGGAACAGCCAACTTTCTTAATCTTTTGTCACTGTCCATCATTATTTGCAAGTCATGAGGTTTGAAACAAGATACCCATTTACATAAGGGAGTCCTACTAAACATGACAATCATAAAAGATAAGATAACACATCATTTGAATACGACTCAACAAGTTCTGAGACCATTGGTGGAGGTATTGAATTTTGAGACAGTCAACTCTATCTAAAGAGTATCTCTAAATCTACGGATAATTTTGTACATTACAGTGTTCTGAGTTTTACTTAAGTGTCTTTTTAAGTCTAAGCCATACAATCCACTAGGCATCTTTGATCCTGTAGTCCACCCTTGAGCGAATTAGCCAAGGTGGTTATAAATAAATATTCAATGCAAAACAATGGTGCATCTGAAGGAAACAGGACCCTGGTTGCCCATCTTAACAGACTAGAAGGCTAGTTGAACAAATACATTCCAGGTTTCAAGTGCTTCAGTTCAGGTTCACATTTTACTTAGCATAGAGTTGATTACATGTTTGATGTTCTTGCAGAGGAGAAGTTCATGGCAGGAAAGGAAACTAATGTAATTACTCTACTCATGGCATTTGTCAAGACCATTAATTTCTAAATACATCAGAACTATGTACACTGACTGATAAATCAGACAGTGTGCACAGAAAACCCCAAATCAGCCTTGTCCATTTCATTAAACAGTCGCTATGGGACACTTCAGTCTTTTCACCAGAATACAGCACTCTGAAAAGCAACATAAGATGCTAAATCAAATCCATAATGCTTTCCTTTGATTCTTGAACACCAGAGTTCCAAGCTGGAATGTCTCAGCTCATGTTCAATATGATCTTATGGTAAAAACAAGGCGATATCATACATCCTAGATACTGTTGTTTCATATGTATTAGCCAGCAAGGGTTTCAGGCACAGAAGGGTGGATATAAGACTAAACCATAGGTCCAAAGGTTACATCTGAACCAACTGATATCAAACATATTTATCACAACTATGCTTAAGAGTAATTGCTTCGTCTCCCTTATTCATACAGGAGAAAACCTGCTTACAGGATGTTCTAAGACCCTTTTCGGCTATGTAGAATAAGGGAACAGAAAGATAGTAGTTTTTCAATTCTGTCACCAGGGTTTGAACACCTTACATTGTATTTTGTATAAGGCAAATCCTCCGAAGTGCTCCTTATTTACACTTCTTTATTCAACTCAAGTGTGCACACAGACACACACAGTCCTGGAGTGTTGCTGGCCTATCCAATGGCAGAATGCATATTGCATTGACGCATTCCAATCACAAGCTAAAGCACCGGTTTCCCATTTGAGAGGGCGAAGGACATAAACCCACTTCCTATGTGCCTTGCTACCAAGATTTGCCTTCAACCCTATATTGATGTGTATATACTATAATTTCGACCAGTTGAGATTCATCTTATTTAGTCTTGGATTGACACGTGCAGCAGTAAGGGTTTATTGTATAAACATTCTATTCCAGGAATACGGTTTATGTGAAGTATATTCCCCCTCAAGTCTATTAGTTGCAAAAGTAATTATTGACTTCCTTACTTTTCATCCTGTAAAAATACATAAAACAGTAGTCAAACCCTGTTATAGGGTCAGCTCCTTGTATTTGGTTAGAGTTGAAACTCATCTGAGTAGATGCTCAGGTTAACACTTTCAGGTGATCCATTTGCAATTCAGAAAGATGCAAGTCAAATAAAACACAGATTTGACCTATCAGACAGAATTCCCTGTAGATAATTCAGGATGCAACATGACTTGTAACGATATGTAAAGCTTAACTGATGCAATCGTGGTTAGGGAGTTCAGTTAAGAACGAACTGATATTACACAGCATAATGAAACAAGATTCTAGACCAGCTTGCAACCTGTGCAAACAGAAGCAATTAGATTTTAATTTTCCACATTTTATTGATCATCAATAAAAAACGACAATATGAGGCCGATAGCCAACAATACAGTCTTTACATAACAGCAGCAACCATATCAACAGTATCGATATGAGTAGATCGAACCATAATTCACATAGCTGTACTTGGCAAATACTCGGCAGACCAATTTTTTTTTGACTTGACAAATACTCAGCAACTTAAAAAATACCTAAATTTATTTACAAAACATAAATTTTATGAATACAGCTACAAAATGTATCAAATGAGTCTGTAAAACATTGGGGAAGTGTTTTCAATTAAATTTGAATACAAATAGATGACAAATTCACATCATCATGTGAATACAATAGCTAGCTGATAACTTTTATGATTTTATGATGACTGTTATTAAAAATCATCATCATAAATTACATATTCATGCAAGTTACAAATTACAATGATTTACGATTTTCCTCTTCCTCGTTCTATTGAAAAAATTGGGGAGAGGGTCTAGTGACTCTAGTCCTTGCAGTCGGCTGCGGCTGCTCGCGCCTCCTAGAAGGCTGCGATTGTACTAGATGACAATGACTCCTTTGCCTCATGTTCAACATCATCTACAATGATGTCATCCAATATAATCTCCCCCGTTCTTACTTCACCTTCCATAGCTTTCCTCTTGAAAGAAACAATCTCGCCTGCTCTTCTTGTATAGTCCAATCACTATAGGGATCAATCTCATCCAAATCAATAGGTTTGTGCGATGTGTACTCCACCTTTTTTGTGTGAAGTTGAACATTGTATTGCAAAAAAACTAGGTCATTGAGGCGTCGTTAAGTCAACTTATTCTACCTTTTCATATGAATGGCCTCAAACTAAGACTGTTTGTGCTCACATCTAAAAGCGCTACAAGGTTGAGATAAAATTCATAGAGCTATTTTTTGAAGATTTGAGGTATTTTCACCTCAATCTTCCCACCGAGAACTTACAAACAAGATATTCAAAATTTTACAAGTAAATAATAATTGTAATTTTGTAACTTGTAAAATATATTTTGAGACTCCATTATTTGTTACCTGGTGTTTAGGTGGATTTTTCTCGGATATCTAACACTGAAAAAGAGCCTCCCTCTAGCCTGCTTGTAATTTTGCTACTCTAAAATAGTGAGGTTCTTCACCTCAACCTCAGGGTCAACCTCAGGTGTCACGCTCTCAATGCATGTTGAGAGACCCTCCATAATCTCCTTGTTAACATTTGTGAAGCCATCAAAGAAGGAAAACTCGAGTTGAGGTAGTACCCTACTGTATGAATAGGTTGGTGGAGTTGATTATTCCACCTTCAATCAATTATCTTCTAAAAAGAGACCAAATATGACTACAACCCCCTTATAATAGTTTTGGATGGCCTCCTTGGCCCTATCCATGGTGTCATAAATGTATTTCATTGGGTTTTGCCTCCCATTTATCAAGCGCAATACTCTCACCAAAGGCTCTGACACCTACAATCAAATTAAACTTTAAAATTACAAACTTACAATTAAAGTAAATAAAAGAATCGACTTGAAATTTAAATTGAAGTTTGAAGTTACTTTGATGATCTGTGTAACTCTCTCTGCAAAGGCATCATTAAAAATTGTCTTTGTGGTCCTCTCTCTATTGAGTTTCTTTGAATATGGCGAGTCAAGCCATGCTTGACTCACAAACATTCGCATCAATGTTGTTAACAAACTACAAATGCTTTGCAACGTTAGGAAGTTAGTTACAAATTTTACAACACTTGCTCGCACAAACTCTTTTCCCCTCGTGTGTTCTCTCATCAAGTTTATAACCTAAAGGTGATTATAAAAGTATTCAGTTATATTTCTTGCATCTTTTACAACTGGTCTCACCTGATCAATTTTGCTGATGTCATTCAAAAGAAGGTCAAGGTAATGGGCACACAAGGGGTTCAAAAGAGTGATAAATGCCTATCTTGAAGTAGTTTTTCAATTACCACATACATTGTTGCATTGTCAATGACAACTTGCGCACCATTTTTGATGTCCACCTCTAAGACAACGTCCTCCAACATAAGGCTCAATTTTTCAACATTCTTCACTGTGTTAGAGGCATCGATTGACTTCTAAACACCATCTCACCATTTGAAGCTTTTGACAAATTGATGAGGGTGTGGTTTCTTCCATCCGCCCACCCATTTGAAAGAATGGTATATCTAAACTTTCGCCACTGTTTTTTTTGTTCTTCAGATTTGACTTTACATATGTAGCCACACCCTGGAGTAAACTTCCACTTAAGTCTCTTGGAGGGGGTGCCTTTTACCCTTTCTCTTCAACTGTCAATGTCGTCACCAAATATTTCTAGTATGGGCTCTTCACCTCATTGAAGGGAAGGTTGTTCTTTCACGTGCACTTGTTCCAACTTATACCTTGCAACAATGGTTGTGCCCCATATATTTTTTTAGGTATACAAAAGCTATGTACCTGGCCTTTGTTCAAATTGGATGAGGTGGATATGCCTCATACATGTGGACCATGACTACAACCCACAATTGATGCTATATCTACCTTTATTTCCGTTGCCGTTTCAGGTCTAATTGGAAAATGTTAGTGTATCCCGAGTCTTCCTTTAGGGTTAGTCGACATCACCAACTATGAAGAGTTTGGCAAGCTGATAATGGAAGACATATTGACTCTTTTGTAGCATTGGGACATGGCCTGAAACTGCGGTAAAGTAGGACATGCTCTATATTTTCATCTATGATGTAATACTTGACATCAGAAACAAATACTTCGAGCAAAATGATGCAATATCAAAAGATGATTCAACCTGTTATATAGCATGAAGGCATCCTTAGAAGCGATCGCACTTGAGTCTCTTTGAGCTGCATAATTCCACTTGCGAATAATGACTTGTTGAGATTTTGGATCATACAGCTAGATATGTCTTTGTACTCCTATACTATATCCCACAACCTGTTCATATGTGGTTTTTTTTTCGAAAAACAATCATCTAGACTAAACACTGTCAATGCACCACTTTATGTACAAGAGAAAATCCTGATTATGGGCAAAAACATAGGCTTTTTAAAGCCCATTCCTAAACTTTTTCAGGAATAACCTCTCAAACAACTCAGGGGTAGGCGTTCAATAAAAAAATAGTGGACTGCGTTCAACTAAATGCATCAACCCAAATGTAAATCATGAGTCTTAAATGGAGACTTCATCTAGCTGTGTCATGTCAATATTTGTCATTCATGTTTGCCAAACACACTAGATTTTAACTGAGGTTCATATGGGACAGACATGCTCACATTGATTGACAACTAAGCATACAAAAGAAACTTAAATGAACTAATGCTCGACATGAAATTCGGTTTCATTATCAGCTTCAGATAATTTGCTAATGAACTTGCCACCTTCGCAATTTGCTCAAAAAATGCTTTGAATGTCTGTAAAATTCTCAAGCACGTGGCCTTTAGGGGTATGAAACTAAACTCAAATGCATATGGAAAGACATCAATAAAAGTAAGCCTATATTTTGAACCACTTATGACAATATTGTTTCCATTGTGTCTTGCAAGGTTGCTATGACCAAGTTGCACCCACTATTGGTGATTCTCCCTATGGTGCTTTCCAATGCACTCAACCTTTCCATTTGCACCATGCCTAGCGAGAAATACATGGGCAATACTATGGGGCCATGTCTATTGTCTTTGGCGAGTCAATTGGATAATTTTACCAAGTATGAGCACACCTCTTGTTGGCATCGAACTATGACTAACCTCATTAGCATGTGCAACAGAAGCAAATGAGAATCGAGAAAAGGACCCAATCTAAGTTTATAACTTATGCTAGGAGTTGGACAATTTGAGTAGTACTTGATCAATCCCGAACTAGAGGCTACGAACTAGCAAAATTCTTGGGGCTTATGAGAACTTCTTGGTTTGAGCGTAATTTGGTGCGAGTTCTTATAGAACTAAATTGCACCTAATTACAATAAAGCACGTCGATAGACATTAAAAACTACCCTCATGAAATTCTACATCAACATCCCTAGTCCGTAATTACATCTACGTGCATCATTATTGCCCACTATAAATTTGATCCTCAAACATTTTTTTTACTATCCAGATTTTTACAATCCGTAGACAGCAACTCGTTGCAAACAATGTGGGGTGATGATGCACCAGTATCAAGAGTCCCTTCATTTTTATTAGCATCTTAATTGTCAGCCAATGAAAGCAGAGGTAGTGGAAAAATGTTGTCATATTGACTACTCCTTAAATCATGCACATTTTTTGCTCTTTGCTTATTAAGGTTGCGCCTAAAGCTATCCCAAAACAATGATTCATGCTCTTGCCTGAATGAACTCAGTTGACCTTCCATTTTCGTATTTAGATGTGCTTTCAGATCATACACCTGTAGGGAATGTCGAACCTTTGGTAAATTCTTGCTAGCTTATGTAGAGCAGTTCAAAGCATTTGGTTACTTTGTGTGATGGAAGCTAGAACCAAATCTTATCCATATTGATTATTTTAAATCTACCAGTTCTAGAATAACAGTATTCCCAACCTTGTTCTAGTGTATGCTAATAGCACCGTGCCATTGAGTATGAAGTAATATTGTACCATGACAAACCAATGGAAATGCCCGGATGTATGTTGACCCTCCATTTCCTGCTTATGGCCTTTCCTGCTGACAATCACATTTATGTGGTGCATCATTGAAATATTTTCTTGCACCAAGTTATGAGTAGAAGATAATATTGTATTCATGAAAAGTACACCTAGAACCTAAAAAAAGCTCTTACAGAGGTATGCCGTAAAACCTACATAATGCTTTGAATACATGAAAGTACCTTTTACTCTAGACTTGACATACTTGGAATCCACTGTCACTCAACTGTGAACTTCAATTCTCTTGGATTTGCTTAAAGTACATCTTTAAAGCAATAAAAAATTCCACTAGGTCTGCATTTTGCTCATCTCATGATTAATGGTACGAGTCTAGACCATAGTTTACATACTTGTAGCTCGGCAAATACTTGGCATACCAATCTTGTTTTTGAGTCCGCAATACTTGACGAATTATAAAAGTACTAAGCTTCTGTTAAAAAACTAATGTTACCTTAAGACTTTGGGATGGCGGGACGGGGTTTTCAGGACGGTACAAAATTTCCAAATTTTGGGGATGACAAGGGGAAAACTGATTAAAAAATATAAATATATAAAATATAAAAATATAGTGACTAAACTATATAAATAAGCTGAAATAAAACCATTTGAGACTTAAATAAGATGAAATAAAAACCATATTTGAGATTTAAATAAGCTGAAATCATAAATATGAAATATCAAATACATTAAATAAATTATAAATATAGTTATACATAATTTAATAAAACCATTTCAATTTGAGACTTTAAAAAATTAAATAAGCTGAAATAAAATTTATTATAAAACCATTTTGATTGATCAAGTGACAATAGCTGATATTCATATCATTAATCTCAAATTCAAATACACCAACAATTGTCAATATTACAAAAAGAAGAGGACAAGTTTCAGCCTAAAAAAATCAGAATCAACATCTGTAAACAACATCCATGAACTACTCGCTGACACTATCATCCTCGTCCTCAAAGGAGAGCCTAATCAATCCCCGTTTCATGGTGTTGCCCTCTTTTACCTGCCTCCGCTCCTCAGGATCTGCATCCGACCGTAATGTTGGGGTTTGCTTGTACTCAGTTATCTTGCGATCCATAAGACAAAAAACATTGTGTACAACTACAAGCTTCCTCCGCTCTCGCAGAGGTAAGCCTATTCCTCTTAACAAAGTGGATCCAACCATATGTAGATCAATTCCTCTCAGAGGTAGAGGAGCAAGAAACTTGGGAAAGGAGGCGAATTGCAAGTGTTTTGCAACAATCCTGGACGCCCATGCAGTCGTCACCAACTCGCCGGCTTGTCATTTGCCAATGTTGCTCATAATCCATCTTTGCTTGAAGTTTTGTACCCATCAAGTTCAGTGAAATCTAGCCACTCCAACCTAATCTGTGATGTCTCATGTGGACTATACATTTTTTTAAAGGCCTTCATAAGGCCCTTCTTCACCTCATCATCATTCAAAGGGATAATTTTACCCGGCCTCTCCACATACCATTTGGAATTCAGTGCATATGCAGCCATATGAAATAGGGTGTTCAACTTCTCCCATCTATGTTGAATGATGGGCTGAATATGTTCATGGTAAAACTCTAGAGAGTGGTCCCTCATCCAAATAGCTGCCTTCATTTGCCCAAGCAACCTTGTCAATGCACCACAGTAGATCCTCAGTCAAGATTTGGATTGTTAGAATCCCCATATTTGATGACGCATAAAAATTGGAGTTACTATTTGACTGTGCATGTATTTCACATCAACCCAAAATTATTTCCCTCAAAACCACTTCCTTTTGACTCTCTTTCCTGTGCTTTGTCTTGGACTCACGCCACCTAGTCCGATCCTGTGTCATAATCATAAGTTGCAGGCGCTCCTGCAACTCAAGCATCCTCTACAAGCAAGAGGAAGAAATAGGATGCAAAGCGGGTGTCTACTGGAAAGATTGTCATCGATGTCAAAGGAGTCGATGTCTTACTATAGAGCAATGCATGGAATAGGGGAGATCATTGATGTCAAAAAAGAATGCACAACGATCAACATGAGACAGTGCTCCTTGATGTATTACAATGTGTCAGATTTAATATAATGTACAGTGAATGTAATGAACAAGGTGTCACATTGTATACCAACGTTCTTAATTATGAAAGGGCCGACAATTTCATCTAAAGAAGCTAAACAACCTACTCGCATGTGGTATAAATCAACATTTAGAATTATGAAAGGGCCAGCAATTATCATCTAAACAAATAAAAGAAATAAACAAGATATTAAATACAAGCCCATGCCGACCCATTTGGGAAGGACACTTGGTTAATCAACTAGGATTAATTAATAGGCCAATTTAAGAAACATATCTTTTGATACACCCCTCATTTGGAAAAGGCACATTAAGGGGAGATAAAAGATAGAATTTGAAAAGGTTGAGAAAGAACAGATTTAACCAATGAAGATAGATACATTGATTTGAGAGATAGTGAAATTGAGAGGAGCTTAATTAAGTAATAATGAGAATATCATTAATGAATTAAAAGAGTATTATAACTGAAGAAGCGACGTTAATTGGCATCCAAGATGCGGGATCTGACACTCAGTTAATTGGACCAACGTCCATGTTAATCGACCAAGTATGATCTGGAATGTTAGCTAATGTATGAAGATATCAGCGAACTATAATGCAATCATCCGATTGAAGAAGCAAGACAAAAGGTGGAAATTTAGTATTAGAATTGAGGTCGGTGCCTCACAAAATTGGGGATTAGTGTTTCTAGTGGGCTGAATAGTGCTCATTGTAGAACTCTGGACGAGTTGGTGTCCCTGGCATTGGGGATAATGGTGCCTTCTAGTAGGTTGGTGCCTACCAAGCATGTTGTAAATGCACTCATAGATCTCACCAAGATTGGGGCTATTAGAATCCCCATATTTGATAACGCTAAAAACTGGAGCTACAAATGATGTGATGTATTTCACATCAACCCAAAATGTTTCCCTCAACACTACTTCCTTCACTCTCTTCCCTTGCTTTGTCTTGGACTCACGCCACCTAGTCCAACTTGTGTCATAATCATAATTTGCAGGGGCTCTTCTAACTCAAGCATCCTCTCGAACAAAATAAAATAGGATGCAAAGCGGGTGTCAACTGGTTTCAGAAATTCCTTCTTCGAATTTTTTTGAAAGAGTGCCAATGATGTGTGGTGATTACATATGAATTTCTGCACGTCCATGGCCTCATTCACTATCTTGTTGACCCACCGAATCTTCCCTATGTATTTCTGTGCATTGTTCATGGCATGTACGCAACACAGGGTCCAATAAATATGGTTGTAGGTACGTTGCACTAGCTTGCTTATTGCTCTGTACACATAAGCTACATGCGTGATGACATGTACAATATTTGAAGGTCCAACCTCCTCAATGACATCCTTCAAAATCTGAAATTGGAACTCAACATCTTTTCACTTCCTAAAACAATCAATTGCTCTCAAGAAATATGGTCCTTTGCAAGAGATAATGATATTGATGAGGGGGCAGTGTCTAATATTCGTCCACCCATCCATGATAATGTTGCATCCATGTGACACCCATGTGACTTTCATCTCCTCCATCAACAAATTAACCTTAAAATAGTTTCTATCCAAGATTAATGTCCTCAGTTTGGTGTCTCCAGGAGGCACATAACTTGTACCTGCTTTTGCTACCTTGGCCATTGCCTCCTTGTAATAAAGAGAGCAAGCGACATGAAATGGGATCCTAGTAGCGTAGAAAAATTTCCCGATAACATAATCCGCCTCTTCCCTTCCCTTTGAATCAAACATGTCTACAACTAGATTGAGGGTTGCCCCCACGACCTTTCTTTTACCTCTGCTTTCCACTTTTGTCATTTCAAAACTAGAACTAGCCAAAGTATTCCTCCCAGTCCTATGAGAGCTCAAAGGAGTGTTAACCGCACTGCTAGTACCATGAAATTTTGGAACATTGTCTGCGGTATTTCCATTAAAACGTCTTACCATCTCTGCTCTCTACTCTAGTTAAAGAGCCTTACAAATACCAATCTCCCTTCCAGCAAGGTGCAACAAGTGTCCATTGGTCCTAGTGATGCTGCCATGCCATGTCAGTGCACATATGTTGCACTGCCATAATTTACTCCCCCCTCTAGACTTGGGGTATTCATGTATCTCAAAAAATTGTTGCAATGACTTTTTTTTTATCAAATGGTCTAATGGAAAATCTGGACAATATTTGAGAGGGACAATTGGTAGCACTACCAACTGAACTACCGATTACCATTGGCACTACATTTTGTCTCCCTTCTCCACCTCTCTCAATTATGTCATCACCAACACTTCTACCTATCTCAAGTTCAACCCTCTGCTCCTTTGACTCATAACCATACTCAGAAGAACTCATGGTGATGATTGTTGGGGCTGCAATGAATTATAAAAAAATAACCATAATTATATGCAATGAATTAAAAAAAGTGATAACTATAACAATATGCATTGCGCAATGAATAAAAATTAAAAGAAACATCCGTAAGTTATAAGTTCATAACTACATGCAAATTGCAATCGCAATGATTTAAAAAAAACATAGGGTATTAGGCCCATAACTATATGCACAAATATTAATAAACAAAAACATAAAAACTAAAACATCGAACATAGTTGTAGCCTTATAGGACTCAGGGCTATCAAGTTTTTCATTTTTGTATCTACATTCATGTGTATCAAATTTTTTGTATTCCTAATGTTATTGTTTGAGTTTTTAACTTTCTAGGAATGTGTATCATATTATCATGGTAAAGTTAAACTTAGCCAAACCTATTCAATCAATCATTGAATCAACAATCAAGAGTTTTAAGTTTTAAGATCTATTTTTTATTTTTATTTAAAAAAAAACCTAACCAGTAACAACCAAACCCTATGCAGTATGCATTTTGTAAAATCCTACAACCTATAAACATGATTACATTGTGAATGTAGATACAAAAACATAAAAAACAACCCCTAAAAAATATAAATAGAATCTAAAATTTAAAAACTAGAGACTATTATCAAGCATTGTAAGCAAATAAAATTATAAATACCTTTTGCTTGCTCTTGCTCTTGCCCTTCTTCTTCCTCTTGCTCTTTCTTCTTCTCTTTGCTCACTTTGCTCTAGTGTGAATATTGAATGTGATATGGAATGAGGCCATAGAGTCATTTTATAACATAGAATGTCACTTTTAGGGTTAGGGTTAAGTTAGTATGTTTGTTTCATGTTATTATTACTTTACAATTTAAAAAAAGTGAAAAAAGTTTTTTTTTTCAAAAGAAAAAGGAAGGTTTTAAAAGTGCTTTGACATCGGGGACGTCTGGAAGTCCCTGGGACGGAAATTTTTTTTTTTAAAGAAAAAAAGGTTTTAAAAGTTCGGTGACGTCGGGGATGTTTGGACGTCCCTGGGACATCCCTCGACTGTCCTAGGGACTTTGAGATGTCCCTGCTGCCCCCCTCACATCCCAAACGTTCCTAGGACGTTTCCTGGTTTCCTCAAATGTCTCAGGGATGTTTCCTTTGCAGTTCGACAATTTGGAAACGTGGAGGAAAGTTTTCTTCCACGTTTTGGCATCCCTGGAATGTCCAAGACGTCTGGGACCCTTGGGATTTGGGGGGGATGCGTCCTCGTGTAACACTGGTATTTCTTGTTGTGCTTTGTCTTGATCCTTGTATCAATTATCTGCTCTGCTTCCTCGCACACCCCTGGCATTTGTTTTTCTCCAATCAACTTTATTCGAATCAATGATTTCTTTACTTCTTTGACCTTCAAAGTAATAATGCAAATCTGCTACATTGAAAATGTTTGAAATATCTATGCTATCTGGCAACTCAATTTCGTATGCATTAGATGCAAATTTTCTCAATACTCGACATGGTCCTATGTTCTTCCACTTCAACTTATCATACATGCCTTTTGGAGATCTCTTTTTCCTCAAGTTTGCTAAGACCATGTCTCCAACCTAAAAATCAACTTGTCTTCTCTTGATATTTGCACACTGTTTATACTCTGTGTTACTTTTCTCTAACTGCCTGCGTACTTATTTGTGTATCTCATACTTATACTCCGCAAAATCTTCTGCTTTTACATTCTATGCTTGTTCACTATTTATGCTATGTGATTTCACAACTCCTCTTGGACTACTAGAATATACAATTTGAAATGGTGTATTCTCTGTGCTTCTATTCACTGAATTATTATATGTAAACTCTGCCTGTGCCAGGGACATGGGATTAAGTACTCTAATTCATGTTTTTGACCTGTTGCTTGTGTGTTTCAACACGAATGAATAACTCTGTAGAAATTCTACCCACTTCATGGGTCTCTAATTCAATTTACCCTGAATGTTGATAACCTATAAAGCCTAATGATATTTCCGCTTTGCATCATTCAAATTCTCATTGACATATGTTGCTGGTCTTCCTTTTTGACTTAATACTGCAATAATTGCTATTCCACTTGCATCGTAATTGACTTGAAAACCCTTAGAAAAATATGGCAATGGTAACATTGGTTGCTCAGTCACCTACCTTTTCAACTTTTGAAAACTTTCTTCTACATTAGCTCTCCACACAAATTTTTTTTAATCTTCTCCCATGACCTTTGTGATAGGTATGCAAATACTGCTGAAATTTTGAATGAACTACCTGTAAAAACTTTGCAATCCACAAAAACTTCTTACTTAAAAAGTATTCCTAGGTGTTGGCCAATCCAATATTGCCTTCACCTTTTCTAGATCCTTCTTCAAACCTTCATGGGAAATCACCAAATCCAGATATACAAGCTCTTCTCCCATGAAACTACATTTCTTTAGATTTATCTGTAATTTCTCATTTTGCAACCATTGTAACACTTTCCGCAAGTGCATCAAATGATCTTCGTTTGTCTTACTGAATATTAGAATGTCATCAAGATAAGCTATGATAAACTTACCCAAAAATGGTTTAAAGACTTCATTCATCAATTGCAATATTGCACTGGGTGCATTACTCAATCCTGAATTGCATAACCAACCACTTATACAATCCTTCTTGTATTTTCAATTTAGTCTCCATTCATCTCCTTGATGTGGATTTGGTGATATCCACTCTTCAAATATATCTTAAAATATTGTGATCCACTAAGACAGTCCATCATGTCATCCATTCGTCGTGGCAATGAGAATATATACTTGATTGTGATCTTGTTTATTAATCTATTGTTTGTGCACATTCTTCACTCTTAATTTTTCTTTCGTGCTAGCATTGCTAGTACCGCACATGGGCTTACAATTTTTTTGATTAACCCTTTGTCTAACAGCTTTTGAACTTGCTTTTGCACTTCAACATTCACTTACGATGTCAACCTGTATGTTGTTTTGTTTGGCAAACTTGAACGTGGGATCAAGCCCATGTGATGACTTATACTCCTTATTGGTGGTAATCCATCTAGCGAATCTTCTGAAACAATTTTTTGTGAACACGTGTAATTGGTCCATCTCTTGTGGAAGTGTGTGTCATTTTTCTGCAGTTATGGACACAACTTGCATAGGCTTAGCAATGAACGAAAAACAAACGCTCTCTCTATTTGGTTCTCTCAAGGATTTTTTTTCCAAAGTCATAAAGATTTGCAGACTCTTGTCCACATCTTCACTCTTTTGCTTAAAAGCATTCAAAGTGTGCTCTCTTCCATCCTTCATCAATGTGTAGGTCTTTGCGTAAGCATCATGATGTGCCTTCGTATCATATTGCCAATGTATATTGAGTAAAACATGACAAACATCTGGAGGCATGATATTGCACATTATCTCATCTATGTATGTGCCAATCTGGAAACTTACTAGGCATTCCACATTCACCAAGATCTAATGTCCCTTCAATAACCAAGATATTTTCTGTAGGGATTCAGGTGCTTGATCCTCTTCAGGCCTAATTTATCTACCATTTCTTCCAGAACCAAGTTGTTGGTACTTCTGTTATCAACAATTACCTTGTAGACTTTTCCTTCTGACTTAAACAAAGTTATGAACAAATTCTTTTGTTGTGCAGGACTGTTCTCCTCTTTTGCCGATTTCAACAAAATTTATTTCATCATAAGAGCTTCTCCAATTTCCGGTTCTTCTCCACAATGAACTGACGCATTACTGTCAACATCAACTTGCACGACATGCACAATGGCATCATTCTTTCTATCGTCTTCAGTATGTGCATGTTGGGAATTAAATGCTCTATGCCTGTACCCTTAGTACCTGAAATAATTACTTGTGAATCCATGCCCACGACCTCGACCATAGGATCCTCTACCTATGTTAGAGTTTCCTTTGCTTCATTGCGGACCATTGTTGCGCTGAGATGTGCTTGCCTCACCTTCCTGCTCCTGTACTGCCACCTTGTCCACGATCACGTGTAAACTTTTCTTGACCTCACATTGATCTTTGTTGTATGTGAGATAATTTCTCTTCTACCTTCAGCACACACTATTAGTTTCAAATCGCATTCAAATCAACACCAAACTCATCTTGGATGGATATGCACAATTTGTTCACATAATGCGAGTTCTTCTTGGCGTCATCCTTAACATTACCGGCTCTAATAGTGAGTTTGTAGAACTTTGGTGTAATATTTTACATTTAACTCTTTCTGTTGTAGATTCTGCAACTTCCTGAACAAACTTAACTGGCAATCCTTAAGCATGAATTTGGCCTTCAGCTTCATAACCACTCTATCGTGATTCTTTATCTTCTATTTTCCTCTACACACTCTCTCATTTCAACATGCTTCCACCATAGAAATGTGTGACCCTTCAACATAGTGCAGGCGGATGTTTTTCCAAGTCAGTGTTCTAGTAAATAAGCTCTTTCAGTTTAGACTTCCAGAATAACTAGGAATATCCAAATTGGATTTACTTTTCATTCTCGTGGTTGCACACAAGAATCTATCTTTTTGTTCATCAATATATTCTTTTGCTTCTTGATTATCAAGTGCTTCCAGGGTGACTTCGTCATTGCTCAAATCTTTATCTATTGCAACACCTTGGCGTTGGGCAACTTCCATAGCCTAAAAACGGGCTTACATTCCCCTCACCAGCTCTGCCAATTTGGCAACTCTCAGAGCTTTGGGTGCTCTTGCGGCCAAACCTCCTCTATGTGCTGTTTCTTTATGATTAAGCTATACCAAATGATGGTACTCTTCTCCACCTTCTATACCACTTTCTTTGTTGAAAGATGTCTTTAACTACTTTCTACCCACATTCACAAATGCCGAAAAAAGACTATCCGTGTTCACTCACTAGGGACAGGTTCTTCCCTGTGCTTTGATAACAAATGATGCAGTCACGGTTAGGGAGTTTTAGTTAAGAACTAACTTAGACCACACAATGTTATGAAACAACACGACTCTAGATTGACTTAAAGCCCTTACAAATGGCAGCAATTAGATTTTAATTTCCCATACTTTATTGATCATTATCAAGAAACCACAAAATGAGGTCCATTATCAACGATGCAATCTCTATATAACAACAACGTCCATCTGAGTAGATCGAACTATGACAACATCTAACAACTCAGCTATAAAAATACAAATCTAGAGTGCCACCCAATCTAGTTTACAACTACATTGGAGTAGAACTGAGTAGTATTAGTTCCTGAACATATGCTGAGCTAGACTGACTGGGGCTTAGGAAAACTTATTTGCTCGAGCGCAAGGGTGACTTCTTATAGAATCAAACACCACCCACCAACAATATTACCTCGAAGCTGCAAGCTACCCATATAATGTTTACTAAAGCCTCCCTAATTAAGTATCTCACAATGCACTATGCAAGATAAGGCCCAAATTTTCCTTAATGCATTTACAATCTATGCCAAAACTCGATCCATACAAGTAGGCTTAACAATTGAAACTATGAGTTAGGTGAATCTTCATCGGTTCCTTCTGTGCATTCAACATTGATGTATTTGGAACTCTAAAGATGCTGCACACTTTACGCTCTTTGCACACATGACTGCCCTGAAGCTTTCCAAGTGAATCCTCACGTTTGCTCAATTGAACTCAGATGATATTACAGTTTCTCAGGTAGACGTGCACCATTGCGATGAACATCCGCTGCTAACACGAACCTTTGGAATTGACTCGTGATACCACGCACAAAGGAATAATTCACTATGTACAACTCTAATGGTGACGTAGATTAACAATCTAAAGTCTCCCGTTCTTGCGCCAAGTGGTCCAACCTCACACCAAGTATCTTAAGGACTGCACCATTCATCTAAAGATGTATGCAAACCATGGAGATGCTGCGATGCATGCTGACCCCCCATTTCCTGTGCATGGCCTTTCCTGCTGACAATCACATTTCTGCATTGCAGCATTGAAATACTTGCTCATGCCAACTTCTAGTAGATGTTTGGAATTCTAGAAGATACCGCAAACTTAAAAAGCTCCTCTAGATATTCTGCAAACAAACACTATGAAACATGAAAATCCTATTCAACTGTTTTTGGTTGATGCAGATTGTTTGTGGACTCCGATGCTCCTGCATCATTAACTGATGACAGATACCCTAGTAAGCTTGTACATTGACCTTATAAAATATTGATCCATTGAGAAGTAAATTTATAGGTTGCTAAGAATTTTTAAGATTTGATTTAAGAAGATACTGCAGTAAGATACAATTCCCTGAGTGACAGACAGGCCTAGTGTGCCTTAACAAACAAGTTGAGATGTCCACCTTGTTGGTTAAGATAGCCCATTCATAATAAAAAGATTTTGTGTGGCTGTCATGAACAAACAAGACCCAGTGTGTTACTTATATATGCCAATTCTTGTCAATAAAATAGTTGACATAGGAAAAAGAAAATTACAACATGCTACAATCAAGTATGGCAATGTAGATAAAACCTGCCAAGGTAAGGACATGGACTATAGTTCCTGATCATTGTAGGTTCATCTGTACCTAACTTCCATCCTATAAAGGCCAAGAAATTCTATAAGATATTGCACTCCAATACACACATAGTCTATAACATCTCCGTGATCTCACTAAGAACCTCCTTAAAGGAGCATAATTCTTAAAATAACCACAGTAGCTAACCCAACGGATTCCTGTCCACCATAACAGAACAGTACTAATCTTATTTTTTCTTTTAGCAAAGTCATGTAAGTACAAGGGTAACACTACAAATTTAAATTCTATCCTGAAAGAAAAATGTGTCTAAATAGAGTAACAGATCTGTTTGGTATACCATCTGATAGATTCCCCTGAAATGATGTATAGTTGATTTTCACTGATAGCTGTGACACTCTTGGGACAGCTATAACTAGCCCAAGCTAGGAAGCCATATCAATTCTAACATGCCAATAATAAAATAAAATAACTACTGAAGTAGAGAATGCTTTGCACAAAACCTACTGAATATCAAGGCAAAAACAAAATCTGAATAATGTAAAGTTTACAGCTATCTTCCAAGCCACTGCCAATGAAAAAAAAGTGGGGGGTATCTCTACATGGTATGATATACGTGCCATAACAAAAATTATCATCCTCAGAGTTCTCAAGAAGCCAAGTGGATACAAGAAGGCTATCAGCGTAGTTACCAAATCCGTCCGGATCTGCACAAATCCTCATGGATCCGGATTTTTCAGCCGACCCGGATAAATTCGGAACAGGTCGGCCGTAATTTAGGAAAAAAAATGTTTTTTTTTTTTTAAAAACATTTTTGTAGTTTTCTGGAAAAACAGTCAACAAAAATATAACATTTTACATTACATTATTGAAGTTTTTGATTGTATTTGTTAAATTTCATATAAAATTCAACTCATATATAATTCGGACCGGATTATTCCGAACTTTTTCAAGAATTCCGGATTTTCGGATTTTTTTCCTCTCCCGAACGGATCAGGATTTCCAGACCTGGTAACTATGCCTATCAGATCATCACAAGGGATGCCATTGGCCAAGAGTACTATTTGTTCCGAATTTGCTCTTTGCCATATTAATTGATCTTCCCTTGGCATCTTTAGGAAATGTACATGTTCTGATAACCAAGTATTCTGAAATATCATATTCAATATTTGAATTTGAATCAATCAAATGTACTTACGCATCAGTTGAAAGTGATGCATAAGTATTGTAGCGAATTCTTTATCATGCCATTTCAAGTGTAAAGCTTAATATAGTCTATTAAGCAAACAAACAACTTTCTTTGTTGCAACAAACAATTATAGAACTCCACATAGGAAGGGTTTACATGGTTCAACCAGTTCTTGAATATAATGTATTGGTACGGAATATATACAAGATGAAGACAGGTTGAAGAGAAGTTTCATGTGCCTACATGTATACTTTAAGAAAGACATTTAGAAATTTAGAGTTAAATTTCTGGTCCTTGAATAATTGATCAAAAACAGTTAACATCTGGACAAGATACTTGTGCTAAAGATGAAAAACAGTTGACAAGAAAGATACAGTGATAAATAGATAAATGAGAAAGAGCTTTCCACTTCACATTCCCACTCAAGGAGAAGCTACTATATGACACGTTATACATTTATCGATCTTTGTTTATGTGTTATTGATATTAAGCGTGGGCTTGTCCATACACACATCTCCACAATCCCATGATGTCGCATTTATGTCATCCACGCAACTCACATCCACCACTCCATGTGATTTGCCTTCTTTTTTCGGATAAGGTTAAGGTGTTGCACCGTAGCGATACATCCTATCATGTTACACCTAAACCTACAACTACTACGAAGCCTTTGCGACTTCTTAAACGCAAACCACTATGTTTTGACAAGGCCGTTGATTGCCCACATGAGATTTCGCTTACTGTACTTGATAACCAATTGATTCGGCTACCTTCTACTACACATCCTCATCCTCATCGTTGGAATATGAAAAAGGCCGATCTTTTTGTAATTTCTATCGTATTAATGGACACTGTGATAATGATTGCTATGTGTTAGATCAAAAATTCAAGTGGCTTGAAGATAGGATTTATCTCATTCGATACTCAACATGCATGTAGATCTGTTTCCCCTCTGCGACATCATCCTCCAGAGACTGTGATCTTTGATGATGGACCTTCCTTGGGCAAGTCGGTTTCATGACCTCTTAAAAAAGTTGCCCTTCCGAAGGAGGCTATTACTAATCAACCAATACATAAAACTTCACCCAAATGGGCTGCAAAGGAACAATGATTTGTGATAACAGATGCTCAAGTTAATCATATATCTTCTATAGCAATGACACGACACCCATCTATTCAACCAACTAGTACCTCACGTGTAATCTTGACTATGCATCTTGGCAATCTAGAGTGACCACGTATCCTTTATTTGGTTAGACTATCGTTAGTTCTCCACTTGTAGCTCATCATGCTTATGAGTCCTACTACCTAAACAAGGCATCCCTTCATGACTTACCGGGGGCATATGAGGATTACCCTTCTTTTTTAAGAATAGGTTTCCTCAGCACTCACTTTACTTCCACGTACTTTCGTGTTGGGACTTGTTTTCCCACCTTAATCTACGATACAAACAATTGTCGACATTGTGGTAATCAATCATACTAATCAATTTCACATCATTCAACTAACCATTTTTGCTCCTAGTAACTATCATAGTCAACACATGTATCACATTTATTCCTACATAACTCAAACACATCAATATAATATATGTAACATCTACAACTAATACCAATCCTGAATCTCATCACGCAAAGACACCATATGTACTCCACACAGAAGGATATATATATATATATATATATATATATGTTGTCATGCAGTTTGCAAGTCCAAGAATTCAAACTTGAATCATGACAACTAAGCCCAAATGTACAAATTTGCTTAAAAATACCCCTATATATATATGTTGTCATGCAGTTTGCAAGTCCAAGAATTCAAACTTGAATCATGACAACTAAGCCCAAATGTACAAATTTGCTTAAAAATACCCCTAAACCCCTCTCCGGATCATTTTGTCTTCTATATCATGCTCATCTCGACCTTGCAGGTTCTCACAATGTGTTGAACAAGCTTGTCCTAGTGTTTGAAATGATGTAATAAGGTCATTCATCTCATTCAGTAAAGAGCTTCCAAAGGCTAGTTCTCCGATAGGTCTGGAAAGGCTAATTTTGGCCATTTCAAGGCAGGTGTGTATCCTCCGAGAAGAATCTGAAAGCTCATAATCATCCGGAGGTGGTATTGGAGAGTCGTGAAGGTGTTGGAAGTGATTTAGGAGGATTTAGGGAAGATTTGGAGGTTTAGGGATAGTTTTTGTAAAAGCGGGTTTGTTAGGTGTAAGGAGTATGCAGTCAAAATTGGGACCTGAACTTCTCCAGATGATTCCGGGAGCTCTGTAAGAAGTTGGAAGGCAAACATATAGGCACTGGAAAGCTGAAGGAATTCTCTATATGGTGGAATCATCACATTTTTCACAAGACCGAAGTGTTTTTCAAGGCAGCTCAATCTTTGGAGGCACACCCTACTATTCTGAAGAAAAAAGAGCCATTATTTGGAGTTGCAGGGAAAAAAGTCTAAAACCTATTCCATTGTTCTTGAAATGGTCTTGGGAGTCAAAATCATATAAAATTTCATATGAAAAGACCATCGGGAGCTCTGGGAATTGTGCTTTCAAGTCCTCTCTTGTGCAAGTTATACTTCTCATACTTAGTCAAATTTTGGGGTGACACTTGTTAGCTTCTGGCTTCATGACACACTTTTGTGTCCCTCTTGTCCCCAAGGGGACACAAAAATGCGCCCCCACTTAGCCATCCTCTTTGGTCCCCCATGCGACCCTCCTTAGCCCAACAAAGTGCTAATCAGGCTAAGCCCATTTTCCCAACTTGCACTAGATCATGCCAAGTGGCACAATCTTGCTCAAAGTGCATTTTTGTGTCCCTCTTGTCCCTTTGCCAAGGGGACACAAAAATGCGCCCCAACTTAGCCCTCCTCTTTGGTCCCCCATGCGACCCTCCTTAGCCCAACAAAGTGCTAATCAGGCTAAGCCCATTTTCCTAACTTGCACTAGATCATGCCAAGTGGCACAATCTTGCTCAAAGTGCATTTTTGTGTCCCTCTTGTCCCTTTGTTGAGGGGATAAAGGGGACACAAAAATGCTCCCAAAGCTTAGCTCCTCAGGTTCCCCATATGACTAGTCTTCAGCCCCCAGGTGCCCGAGGATGTTTTTTTTCCATCTCCCTCTTCTTGCACCTCATGATGATAATTGTCATGATCTGGCTCAAAGTGCATTTTCTTGTCCTTCTTGTCCCTTTTGCCAAGGGGATAGAGGGGACACAAAAATGTGCCCAAGCTTAAGCCATCAAACCCTAATTTTTAATCATAAGCAACTTTCACATCCATGGTTAAAATGACAGTTTCCAGGATGACTCAAAAACAAAACAAACTTACTTCCAATCTCATTTCTTTGTATAGTTCTACCCGATCTCCATTGTTGAAGCCATAAAACCTCCAAATACATGAAAAAACACTAGACATGTCAAAATTTATCCTGGGCAGCCATGACCATTGAAACAATAATTTCTTCATAACTTTCAAACCTGAAACCGGATTTCAGTGAGATTTTCAGAGAAGATCAGCATCCCAGGCGCCTTTGAGAAGACTTTTATTGCAAACCTAATGATGCTCTAGTTTTTTAACAACATCCAACCTGAAACCCTTGCCCTATAATTTTCTTTTTCAGTTTGGAAGAGTTCTAGCAGATAGGATTACTGTGAAAATTGGAGCACGGGATCTCGAGGAAGAGCAAATCCAATGAGGGTATTTTCGTTGTAAACGGACACTGGTAAGTGCACATTATAAAAATAACAGTGTTTAGTGCATATAACTTACTAAAAATAGAAACCCTCCTGAAAATTGTAAGCTCTATCTATTAAAAACAATAAAAAATAGTGAAAATGGCAAACTAGGCAAAAAAGCAATTTTCCCAAAAAAGCAGCTTCCAAAAAGCAACTTCCTAAAAATAGAAACTTTCTAAAAATAGTAAAGCAACATCAATGGAGGTATTCTAAGTATGTTAGGAGCTTCATAAGACAATGAGTAAAAAGGCAAATTGTCCCAAAACAACCCCTAAACCCTACCTGCTAAAAATAGAAAGTTTTGGATTCTAGAGCAGAAAGTTGTTGGATTCATTTTCTCTCATCTTGTTGATTTTTGGAATCATAAAGTTCAAATTTTCTAATTTGGAACCTGTTTCAACCCTGGCCTCAAAATATCCAGGTGTGGGTGATAGTGATGTTGCTCACATGGACCTAGAAGACCTGAAGAGTCGGATTCTCGAAGGCCCAAGAGAACCAGTTGAAGATAAGATTTTCACAAGCGGATTGTATGCTGCAGGAGGTCATCTTGTGTCTGTTTAGAGTAAAAAATTGGTGCTAGCATGTGCTCAACACTATGAGCCAGAATCAAGGATCATAAGGGCAAATGACAATTCCATACTCGCAGTGCTCATCCCAAAGGGCATCTCACAGTGTATGCGAATTCCAACAGGTAACAACATGGTCATAGTCATAAAGGAGTTTGCATCTGGTGAATAATAGAAGATTGAATCCTATCTCCAGGGCGTTACACTAGGATCATGGTTGAAATAAGGGAGGAAGCCCTCTCGTGTACCAAAAGCTTTTTCTAGAAGCTAGTTTCATGAAGGATATTCAGATGTAATCATTCTGCTGAGCAGGGTAATGGGCGAAGAAGCCATAAAAGACTTTCAAGATTGGATGGCACAATTCATCCTCATTGTCATCGAAGGAAATCAAATGATTGATTGGGGACAAATCATAAGTGATAATATCCACCATCAATTGCTCCAGTTGTAGGTCACCAAAAAGTTCACATTGACATCATATTTGGTATATGCTCTCGCGAGTACAAGACCATTAAGAGGCCAGGCTCTAGCTCAGAATGTTTCAAAAAGGGCTCCTGCTTATGAAAGGTTCCCTCAACTTACTCTCAAAGAAAACAATCATCATTTTTCAAGGGTGAAGTTCGTCATACGGTTGTTAGAAGGTAACCCAGAGTTGAGATTGTCTTCTCAAGCCATAACATTGACTGAGAGATATGGGTCCTATTTCAATCAAAGTTTTAGGGTTTGACCTCGTCCTCGCACACTCCCAAGATACCTCAGTGACAAGATTGTGATGTTCGAACTCTGCAGGCAGTTTGCTCATGTCAACGGCAAAATCAGGAATCGCAAGAAGAAAGGTGTGTCATGTCCTATCTCTATTGGAATATTCTCATGTAAGAATTTCACTGATGCCTCAAGTCTTGAAGCGTCATTTGCCCCTTTGAACCTCTATTCATATACACCCAGAGCAAATTTTTACATTTGAAGCAACCCTGAGACCTTCATTCTCCCCGAGTTGCACCATGTTCCACAGATTGAAGATTATTGGGTCAACTGCTTGGATGATTTTGACGTAAGAGTGTGATTACATGAGAATGACCATCGACCAAATGAGAAAGTTCAAATTTGATTTGTTCATGGATGGCGTAGAAGATGATGTGACTGAGTTATATGATCCTAAATATCAAGTAGTGAAGGTCTCGCCTCTCCCACCGGTCTCGTGGAGTGTTCATGAGTCAGGAGACATCAATGAAAGAACTGAAATGGTAATCCAAAGGTCCAAGGAATGGTTCAAGAAAAAGAGGGTTGCACTCATCAAGTCAGGTGGTCTTCAGATTCTCGTAAGGCAAGCATCTCATCTCTTTGCTCTGAAGGCAATCTAGAGGACTGTGAGCTCTGCTCACTCAAGAGAGCCCTTGAAAAGGAAATCAATGGAAACTGAGGTCCCCCACTACTGGAGGTTGCACAAGAAAGCACAAGTCATTCAAGACCCTGTAGTAGACCTGGAGAAAGGAGAGATTGATCCTTCTCATCCACCAATTCCACATCGGTCTCCAAGCATCTCTTCCTTCGCGGCTGAGCCAACTCAACAAATGTAAGATACACCCTCTCGCACTGATCACGAAGCTGCAATCATGCCCAGTGTTGAACTTGAGAAAACAAAGATCTTCCCATGGGTACAAGAAATGATCAGAGGAGAGAATCAAACGGTCCAACAGGAAGTGGTGTTATATTTTCAAGCTATTTCAAAGATGGTGAAAACAAAGCGAGGTAAGAAAGCCCAAATTACTTCCCGCTTCTTCAGTGATGCCTCAGGAAACCAATATGTGGAGGTGCTCGACTAAAGGTAGTAAACCCCATTAGTGAGATGACCCCATCTGACTATGAAATGACCACAATTCCTTTGGGGCCAACAACACACGAAGGAGATGCTCATCTATTCAAAAAATCTTCCACTCGTATTCTCACAAGAAATGAGGAATACAAGGATAAGATTGAACAATTGGAAGAACACGTGATAACTGTCACTTCATATGTTCAATCCTGCATGGAGACTAATTCCTTCCCATCTCTTCCAGCCGAGGAAGTCACTCCAATCAGCAGTTTTGATCCACAATCAATCAAGAAGGTGCAGGGCTACACAATGCAAGGTAGAACCAATAGAAGGTGGGTTAACAAAATCCTTGAGAAAGGTAAGACCGTGTTTCCAGAGATTCTTTCGCTGTTTGAATTCATGCTTGCCACTGCTGCGAAAGTAAGGATGACTAGGGATGAGATTGAAAAGGAGAAAGAACATTGGGATCAAGTATTTCCATTGGTGACGGAGATGAGCAACATTGATTCTTCTGTATTGGTAGGCATAAATGTGTTCAACTTTGTATTTAAAAACATGTCTCTAATTTGGTCCCGAACTTTGGTTGCTCGATATGAGGCATTGAATCAGTCTCTTGATGAGTTGGATTCGTGTGATGAGCTCATTTAGAAGATGCAGGAAGACATCAACAAGGAAATGCAGAAGCTTGGAGTACCTGCGGTAAATGAAAATACCTCGGTGAATGATCTCCTAAAGCCATTCGAGGAACTGGTTAAAAAAGAGGCGGGAGACCCCTTCTCCTTCAATGAAGGCACCTTGGAATCCCTTGCAGAGATTAGATGTGCTATTTCCAACACAGCAAAGGAGCATCAAACTTGGTTCATGAAATGCAAAAGCATCAACAGTACCTCCGAGAATTGACTTAAAGCTCTAAGCTTCGTGCTTATTCGTCAAGCAGAGAAGGTTGCGCCCGCAGCGGCTCGTTTCAGCAAAGAGTTCAAGGGGTTTGAGATTTTTCTAGGAGTACTCTCTGAGAGTCCTTTAGCAAGTGGATCTTCATCAACAAATGCATCATCTTTTAAGAGTAGCTATCTCCCCTCATCTCTCTTTCCCACCCCCTTCTCTTTTCTCATGTTCTATTTCTTTATTAAGGGAATTTACTTTTCACTTTTCGTCTTATTCATTTAAATGTGACCTATAGTAATATATTGTAATGAGTTTCGTCCAATTAATAAAAAGGTTCTCACCCTATTTCCTAGGGATACGAAAGGTCACAAGTTGTAAAGGTAAGTGAAAAGTCATGTGGGGGGTAGGCAAAGAGTCATTTCATAAATCTATATATTGTATGACTCCCTCATTCCGAAGGGTGGTCAATTTGTGAGTCTCTGAGTAGATAACTAGTGCACTACAAAGAAACAAGCAAAAGATAACATTCTTCTATTTCTTTTTTATATGTTTCCTCCATCTCTCCTTTTTTCGGCTTTGTGCATATAACAATCTTGTATAACCAAGAAAGGATGAATGGATAAATGAAATTTTGTGTTCATGATTCATTGTGTCTTGCCATCGTTAGCAAAGTTGTTTACGTCTAATTGTTTGTTGATAAATTTTGGTTAAAACTTGTAAAAATTTGTTAGCGCCTATTTACAAGATTAACCCCCCCTTTCAAAGTTCTCACTCCCACTATCTCACCTCTCAAGCAAATTCTTCCCTTGCACTAGGTGCAAGCATTTGCCGTAGGTTCAGTGGAGTGTCCCTATGTGATCCTCGACCTATTAGCCACCTATGATATTCGTTTTATTTGCATTCTATAAAGGGAGCCTCCCTTTTCACAAGCAGGAGGGACAATCCTACAGCGTTGGTGAAAATCAGCTAATTTGTCCTGGTGACAAATTATTTCGCCAACGATATCGTATGATTAAAAATGACAATGCAATAAGAGTCATGCCCTTCTCGCAAAATGTTTATGCATCATCATTGTTATCATCATCCTCACTCCAAACCTCGATGAGAGCTCGAGAACTCGAGGCCTCCTCTGCATCTCTATGGCTATGCGAATGTGATCATGATCTATACTATTGTAGTCTCTCATGTAGGGTCCCTATCTATGCCCTAGCCTTTGCACCCGGTGCCTACACACTCATCAACCTTGACACTAGATCGCGTGTAAGCTCTGTCCCAAGTGGACGTTGAGGCCTCCATGCTAGCTCTGTTTTGCTCTGATCTTACTCACTCTGCAGTAGAATTCATGTGCCAGCTGCCACGACCATTGGGTTAAACAAGTAGGTAAACTCTCCCGGACATTATTGGCTAGCTCTAACATCTCACCAACTATAACATCACTCGGGATATTCTTGGTCAATGTCCTCACAGATGCATCAATGATCATCGTCCAATATGCGTTACCTGCACATGCATGACAACACAATAGTCACCACTGGCTCAATATTTTTCTAAACTTTATCACATCAATTCGTTAAATGACTATATACAAAATCACAAGATACTAATGCTGAATAATGGCCGTGGTTACGACATCATCTGCGGGGGCATCTCCCTCGCCTGCATCATCTCCTCTTGGCGGTGCTCCACATCCTACACCACTTATGATCACAAAAAATGATAACATCCATCTACACTGCCCACCATTGGGCATAAGATGGGGCACATCCCACATCATCCATGACACCTACCACAACTATTAGGTTTGGCTCATTTGCCGGTGGGGGCAATAACTATGTTGGTGTTGGTCCCAGACAACTCCCATCTCCAACTACTACATGTGTAGATCTCCTCCATACATATGGTGCTAGAGGCACATCCTCTACCACAACAAACTTACACATTGCACATTCCCATTGATATAACTCTCCTATCTTGGGCTGCCGATCCTCTAACCACATAATATGTTGCACTCTACAAAGCCCTACGAGATCCTCTACCCATCTTTTGAAATCTCTATATGGCCTCCATACAATAACATCGAGGTTAACTTGTTTAACATGGCTCGATAAGATGTGGTGTCTAGGCCTCGCCTCCTAGGTATCACCCACCATGACGCAAATATCTCTTGATGAGCCCAATGCGCCATAAGACCTTCAACTAGCTACACAACAACTATATGCTCATAGGCTCATATATGCAACAATGTCACTGCTGCCACACCATCGTCATGACTCTCTAGAGTAAATCTATACAGATCCTTGTATAAGTGGGCCTACATGCTACGACCTCAAGCATATATCACATTATCATCCTCTATCGACTGGCATATCTGCTACATCCTATATGAAATGAAGAAACCTCCACCATCTACTGCCACAAAAGATGCTAGCCACACTACAATCAACTTCCGCAATATTGGAACCTTGGTTGCTATAGTAGAACTCAAGCAAATGGTCGGCTCTGTAAGGCCACCTGTATCCAACCAAAATCTGTGTGCTTTGCGCATCTGAAACGACACATCTGCTAGTAAGACTTACACTCTCTCCCCCACTAGTGGGATTGCAAAATATGATAGATATCCTCTAAGGTCAAAGTTATTTTTCTTGTGGGGAGCCAAAAAATGCAAGTGTTTGGATTCCATTGCTCACACAATGTGGTGATCAAATGCATATATGCGGGCACCTCCCCAAATTGGCCACATGCTGTAAACCGACTCTGTCTAACACATCCCAACCCTCATCGTCTAGACCAAGGTTAAGGAGGCCCTCCTTATGACGACCACCGTGGAACTCTCTCACATGAACATCTTTCTGCAATCACAAACCAATTCAAACATATATTAGATCATCTAGCATCAAGAAAACCTATGTGATAATCAAAATGACATACTGGCTATCTTACAATTATCTACAATATCATTCACTATTTTCCATATTGGGTCAGGACCATATAACTCAAGATCAAGATCGTACTAAAGTGTACGGTACCTATTTAACCCTTAATTAAGTTTTATGTCAGTTTAATTAGGTGTAGAATATATTAGAGTTGATTACCGATCTTACAAAGATATTACAATATAAACACTAAACTCAGATTAGATAGAACAAAATCAACGCACACCGATCAACCTAACATGCAATGGAAAGCTCAAAACAAATGTAGGAGGGCACTTAGCTGATTTTTGGAGAGATCTGGGACTGTGCAACAATGGAACATGGAGATTTAATCTTGAATAACCTTTGTAACAAATTCTGGAACTGTAATTGCACCTGGGTTAGGACCATATAATCAGCTTAAGGTCGTACCATATGATCTAGCCCCTTTTGTACGGTCTTGGACCTGCTCTAAATTAGCCTCTGCAACTTTCTGAGTTGCTCGTCTTCGTGGATTTGTCTGTCATTGTCAAACCTTAGTTGTCGCACATGCAACGAGGCTCTCTGAATGGATCGAACATCAGCTCAAACCCTAGCCATGGATGAAGATTCTTGCAAAACAAACATTAAAAGAGTTGTGGCCACCCCCATGCACTGCTGACGTTGGCACTACTTCGAAGAGGCCTCAAACCGCATGTCATTCTCCATCTAGCATGTGATATCTAGATAGATCAATTAGATTTGGCAATTGCTTTGACCATGCTTTGCCTTGACTTGGATCTTGCCAATACACTTAGAGAGGATGTTTTGATGCATATAAATGAGAAATATGGCTGCCTTGACCTGGTTTGTAGCTTCAGATCTGATGTGGGTGCTGCCCTAATGATTGTGGATGTGCAATTCCGAGATTTAGGGAGCTTTGGATGCCTTTTACAAGTGTACGAAGTGAGTGCTCTAATGCATTGCCTTAGGAGTTCCAGGTTAGCAAATGAGGTAGTGTTTCCTTTCTTATATAGGGTTCCTTAGATGATTTATCTAAGAAAGGCCGACCCAAATGAAGTATAAGACCCAACAAAAGATTTCAATTTGAAAGTACAGTTGGAAAACATGTCGGTCCAAGACCGCACAAAGGGGTCAGGACCGGATGGTACGACACTGACCAAATTGTACGGTCCTGATTGGGAGTAGAGAATGGGCCAAATGAAGTTTGGAGACAATAGATTGATGTTTCTCTATTGATCTTGTGCATTGTATTCTTAGAGTTTGTTGACATCTCAGTGTACAAGGATAAACAAGCTAAACAATGGACCTCAGAAAGTACTAAGCAAGAATGGATAAGTTTTATTTATCATAGTAAGAGTGCATAGTCAAATCAAGGGTTGCCAAAGCACGAATTATCATAGTTGAGTGTCTACAATACCAACCCCCAAGACGAAAATGGAATATTTGGTCCTATATATCTTGATGCTCTCACATTTAACAAATTTACCAATTTTACAAAAATGCTAAAAGTCTCTACTACTTTTTAACAAAATCGCAACTTTTTGACACTTACTAGCTCATCAATTGTCTGCTCTTGAATGACATCTGCTACCTAGTCAAATCGCAATAGCAAGGTCTCTTTGGTATGCGGCATCCTATCCCTCTCAGAGCACAAGTTACTATCAACTACAGTAACAATGAAAGTGCTATTTGACTTCTCTAACATATTATTTATAGTAAACCGGCCCCTTTAGGCATATAGTCACATATGTTGTCCTACTTCTATTAGCTGCTCAATCCGTCAAACTTGTACATGCCATATCTGGGTCTCAATGTCTTCGATTTTTGCGCCATTTGTGACATTTCTGTACTGAAACATGATGACACTTCATTAGAACTCTATTTGGGTCTCACAATCTTTGTTTTTATCAATGCTATTTACACGTTCTAAGCCCATGTGCTCACAATACTTTATCTAATTCACTATTCATGACAAATTAAATATGTGTCTATTCTGTTCTATCAAGACTCATTCTCTCTTGTGCACTTTCTACACACTCTATGCTACTTTATCGGACATGTTCTTTGAATCAAAAATTTCCTCGAATCAAATACTCCTCTATCAGGATAAAGTCTCTTTATAACTGTTATGAAATCAATGCTACTATATCCAACACTGTCTCTCTTTCACAATTACAATCTATGCTCTACATTTTATACCAATGCACTCACTATGTTTGGTCACTACTTTTGTTTTTAGCACTCACAAACAATGCTCTATCAATACAATTTTTGTCGACAACGACTCTTTTTCTTAGCACTCCATTCAATGCCGACGACACAACTTAAAGTTTCTATCGACAATTACTTTCATATCAAGCGATTCTATTTTCTAATCTCAGCACTATATTCAATGTTGATGACACACGTTCAAGTTTCTGTAATGAATTTACTTAGATCTGAATATCAGCAGCAATATAACACCAAATAGCACTCAAAATGTATAGAAATAATCACAAGATGCAAGTATAATAACTTAGCCACTTCGAGGGGGCAACCTGCAAACCATATAATAAGACTCAAGTACTTAATATGATGCTCAACTACCTCATACTAACTCCTATATATACTATTCCAATGTTATGTCCATCACCAAGGCCGACCCACTAATGATATTATAACATATATGAAAGAGATACAACATGATAAGAAGTAATGATAGCCACAAGCCGGCCATACACATCTAATGTAAGATATAGGATTAAGGGCGTAGCATGCCCTTCCACTTCAGAGAAACATTGTTCCTAATGTTGAGAAGCTCTAGATGTTGCTGCAGGAATGTTGCATCCTCCCATGTGGCGTCTTCATTGTCTAGATTTGTCCACTTGATTAGATGCTCGGTAATGACCCTTGTCCACAATCGGTTAGTGCATGTTTGAAGGTTGCATTCTAGTTACAAGATGATTCTTCCCTCCTTATCGAGCTCAGGTAACACTGTCTGGGCTGATACCTTCTGTTCGATCACCATCTTCAAACAATAAACATGGAAAACTAGATGCATTCTGGTTGCCTGAGGGAGTTCCAATTTGTATGCTACACTACGAATCTTCCGCAACACTTGATAAGGGTCATAATACTTAGGTGAAAGCTTGTTATCCTTCTTTTGTTGTTTCAAAGACATTTGCTTATATGGTTGTAAATGCACACAAACCCAATCACCGACTCCAAAATGTCTTTCACTGCGATGCTACTCAGCTTGCCGCTTCATGCGGTTTTGTGCCATGGACAAGTTCTCCTTGAGACTAGAAAGTACCTCATGTTGGTGGTGAATGTGCTCTTCAACTAGTCTAACCCATGGCTGGCCTCTCAAGGATGAGGTGATGGATGATGGATGATGGATGGTATCCATATAATGCCAAAAAAGGAGACGTTTTAGATAAGTATGGAAGGAAGTGTTATACCACCATTCTGCAAGTGGCAGCTATTGGACCCATCTCACTTGCTTCTCTAAGGTAAAGTAACAGAGATATCCTTTAAAGCACTTGTTTACCACCTTAGTTTGCCCATCAAATTGGGTATGATAAGAAGAGCTACAAGCTAGCTGAGTACCCAAACATGAAAACAATTCAGTTCAAAAATTAGTAGTAAATATAGGGTCTCGGTCAATCACTATAATCTTTGGTGTTCTATGTAGCTTCTGCACCATATTCATGAAGGTTGCGGCTACAATACTTGCGACAAATGGGTGTGATAAGGCACAAAAATGGGCATATTGGGCGAGTCTATCCACCACAACCATGATTACATTTTTCCCTTTTGATTTAGGCAATTTTGTGTTGAAGTCCATGGAAACCTCTTCCCACCTCTGGCTAGGAATAAATAAAGGTTGTAAAAGACTTGGGGACTTAATTGTTTCACCGTTATTTTGTTGACCAACCATGCATTCAACCACAAATTTTTGGACATCCCTTTTTTAGCCCTTCCCAGAAGAAATCTTGCTTGATTCAATGATAAGTCTTCAAGAAACCCAAATGCCCCCTAATGGAGAAGCATGGAGCTCAAATAGGACCCTATTTTTTAAGGTTGAGTTCTTACATAGGTATAATCTATCCTTGTACCATAAAGCATTCCCTTTTTATACGGTTTTTTCTGACATGCTTGGATTGTGTTGGAGATTCTGAATGAGATTTTGTGTACTTGGGTCATTTTGCCATTCAGACCTTGCCTCCTCTGCCCAATCTTCTCTTAATATAGATATGGCACACAACAATGCCTTTGTTGACTCATCCTTCTGAGATAGAGCACCAATTACATTCCCCTTCCCTTTCTTGTAGATTATCTCAAAATCATACCCCAACATTTTTTAGACCCATTTTTGTTGTTCTTCAGATGATAAACGTTGCTTCTAAGAGGTATTTCAAACTATCATGATCTGTCTTTACTTTGAAGTGTCTGCCCATTAGATATGGTCTCCATTGCTCTACTGCATGAATTATGGCCAACATTTCCTTCTCATAAATTGGTTTTGACATATTCTTACCTTTGAATTGAGACTCTCAAAGGCAATGGGACAACCCTCTTGTATGAGTACTGCCCCCATACCATATCCGAAAGCATCACATTCAACAATGAATGTTTTGGAAAAATTTGGAGTAGCTAGAATTGGAGTGGTGCACATGGTCTCCTTCAAATTTTCAAATGCTTTGGTAGCTTTCTCATTCTGATGGAAAGAGTCCTTCAATAAAGTTGTCAGTGGTGTTGGTATGCTACCATAATTCTTTACAAATCGATGATAATAACTTGTAAGCCCCAAAAATCCTCGGAGATGCTTTAGGGTTTTTGGAACCTTCCACTCAAGCATGGTCTTTATCTTGTTAGGATCCACTTTAACACCTTTATAAGAGACAATGTGACCAAAAAATTCAACCTCCTTGACTCCAAAAGAACACATAGAGGGCTTTGCATAAAGCTGATGTTGTTCAAGAGTTTCCAACACCTTATTTACATGATGCAAGTGTTCCTCCCATGTTTTGCTGTATATTAGTATATCATCAAAGAACACTAAAACAAACTTCCGCATGAATGGCTTAAAGATAGAATTTATCAAACTTTGAAATGTAGAGGGTGCATTTGTGAGTCCAAAAGGCATTACTAAGAATTCATAATGGCCTTCATGTGACAAGGGCTGTTTTATGAACATCCTCATCCCCGATTCTGATCTGATGATATCCAGAACGAACATCAAGTTTTGTAAAGTAAACAACACCATGTAACTCATCTAGCAAATCATCAATTACAGGAATAGGGAACTTATATTTGACTGTGTACTTATTGAGTTCCCTATAATTAGGACACATGCACCAATTGTCATCTTTTTTGCCTACTGACACTATTGGAAAAGAATAAGCACTCTGACTATGACGGAAAATTCCTGCTTCTAACATTTCTTGTCCTATATTTTTTAATCTCACTTTTTTGCACATATGGGTACCGATTAGGTCTGATGTTGGGTAGTTGGCTCCTTGGTACTAGCTGGATGGTATGGTCATGGCCTCTTTTTAGAGGTAAACCCTTTGGTATATCTCCAGACACAATTGAGTGCTCATCTATAACTACTTGCATAACTGATGGTATAGCTGCATTTGACAGTTGTGCTTCCATTAAAAATAGTTGTGACACGAACCCCTCTGCACCTTTTTGAAGCTTTTTTGCATCTGGTGAGAGCTTACTAATTGTGGGGGCTTTTTTCTTAATCCTCTTAGTTTTAAAGTCTCCCTTCTGACTGAAAACACATGAACAACTCTTGGAAGTTCATCTCAATGGTTCCTAAGGTGGTAAGCCATTGAACTCCTAACACAATGTCTGCACCTCCCATGGCAATAACATACATAGGGCTATTTAGCAAGTAATCTCCCATGGTGAGTTTAATGTTATGGCATTTTCTTGAACAACTAACAGTACGCCCATCAATTATCATCACTTGACATTTGGGAGCTGGATAAACAAAACAATTCAAGCACCAATTTATGATTGATGAAGTTATGAGTACTTCCCAAGTAAATTAACACTGTTACTCTCTATTTTTTTAAGAATCCAACCACTTCGAGGGTTTGGGAGGTGCCAATACCTGAAATTGCCTGACATGAGATCATTGGTTGGGGATTTCCTAACTCCTCTGGCTCGACAATGACCTCTACCTCTTCATCTTCTTCCTTCTCTTCTTCTTCGTTGGGCCCCTCAATGTAGAACAACTTCTTTTCAACACATTTATGTCCGTGTCCATATTTGCTGTCATAATTAAAACATAACCCTTTTGCTCTCTTTTCTTCAATTTCTTGAGGTGCTAGTCGACTTGGCCGAGGGAATGATAGTGTCAGTGTGTTAGGGTCTCTGATGTTAGTGAAATTCTTGCCTCTTGTTGGAATAAATTTTTCTTGGCGTGTGTGCATGTTAATAGAATCCTTAAGTGGATTAAATATATGCACCTCATGCTCAACGTGGTCCTTAAGACCCCCAATAAATACGTCATTCGGATTCCCCTCCGTAATACTCTCCACATGCAAGGATAGGTTTTGGAGCTGATTAACATAATCCTTGACTGATCTTGTTTGCCATAACTTTGCTAATTGGTTGAAGTAATTCTCTGACCCACTAGAACTATAGTTCAATTGCAGCTCTTTGGTAAAAACTGTCCAAGTGGACATTGAGATCATTCTTCTTCCTTTGAGCACATAACCATCGATACTAGACAAATTGGTTAGGTTCGAGATACAAGGATACCATGGTCACCTTTTGTCCCAATGGGATTTGAGGTAGATCAAAGAAATTCTCCATTTGGTTAATCCAATTGAGTGGATCCTTTCCATCAAACTTACACATTCACACTTTCAACATCATGTTTCGGGCTTGCAGAGTATTTTTATTTGGATTAGGCAGGCTCGAAGATCCACCCTGGCAAGTTTGTCCATTATTTTGACCTGAAGATCCGCCTTGGTTGATATGCGTATGATTGAGTTGTGGCTGATTTGGAAGATGATGACGACCCTTCAGATTTGCATCCAGTTGCTTCATGAAATCATCCAATTGCTTATCGATCTTTTCTACATCTTCTTTGCTGGCCATCTTAGACTGTAGGATTCACTAATCATACTCAAGTTGGCTTACCCCATGGTCCACCGAAGTAACCCCTAGTCGTGAGGATATCGGAGTTACCCCTTTTGATTACCCCTTATGACTACAACTTCTCAACTATTACCTCATCCTTGTTTAGAGTTTTACCCGGAGTGATGGGATTCTTTTTGCCTCTTGTGGAAAGGCCCGTCATGATGCCCCAAAATAGTAGGATTTAGGGATCAAGGTGGAAATTTAGGGTTTGGGGTTTCGAGAGGAATTTGGCCAAATATGAAAAATCTCAAAGAACAAACTCAAACTAATTTTTTATCCTCTTTCTCAAAATGTCAAGAACTTGGAAAAATTCCACAATTTGCAATCTATCGAGCAAATTTATGAAAAACCGTAAAATTGATATAACTTTTGCAAAACAAGTCAAAAAATCTTGAAATTTGCAGAGGATCTTACTTGACTGATTTCACAAAACCACAAAAAAATTTGCAGAAAAATTCCCTACTAATTTGGAGATATAGCCGAATCTTCACAATTAATGTTTTGACGTAGTTCTGGTTGAGATCAATCTCTGATACCACTTGTAATGAATTTACTTAGATAGATCTGAATATCAACAACAATATAGCACCAAATAACATGCAAAATATGGAGAAATGATCACAAGATGCAAGTATAATAACTTAGCCACTTCGAGGGGGCAACCTGCAAACCATATAATAAGACTCAAGTACTCAATATGGTGCTCAACTACTACATACTAACTCCTATATACTATTCCAATGTTATGGCCATCACCAAGGCCAACCCACCCACTAATGATATTAAAACATATATGAAAGAGATACAATATGATAAGAAGTTATGATAGCCATAAGTCAGCCATACACATCTAATATAAGATATAGGATTAAGGGCGTAATAGTTTCTATAAACAATTACTTTCATATTAAGCGATTCTATTTTTTATTCTCAACACTCAAGTCACTGTTGATGGCACAAGTTCAAGTTTCTATCAACAATTACTTTGATATCAATTGATTCTATTTCTATTCTCAACACTTTATCTAATGTTGATGATACAAGTTCAAGTTTATATCAACAATTACTTTCATATCAATCAATTCTATTTTCTATTCTCAACATTCTATTCAGTGCAGATGACACATGTTCAAGTTAGTATCAACCTTTACTTTCGCTTCTAGCGATCCTATTTTCTATCATCCCGTTTGTTGAAAGGGGGGTAACTATATGGGTTGCCTATGCAAAGCCATCTTTCCTTTGTTCAAATTAGTATGCAAACAAAGGATCAAACCTTCAACATTAGATACAAAGATGCACTGAACACTAAGGTTACTAAGTTGTGGTTGGCTATGCAAAGCCATCCATTTTCTTAAACAAATAGATATACAAGCTCAAATGACCAAATGGTCAACTTTGGACACAAGGATCCATTGAATATTGAGATACGAGCAAATACATTATTGTATTTATTGCAAATGTAGGGGGCAAAAACACCTGTCGAAATCTACAAGTTATTTATATATCTCTAGGGGCCCACTACAGAGAGCCATATCTATAGAACCGTCGAGCCATCATCGAAAGCTGACCTGAAGTGAGTGCAGAAATGACCCAGATATAGAAGATCTATAGGGAGGGGGGGTAGGGGTGGGGGAGTCCCTAGGCTCTATATAGAGGCCCCCCTCTACTCCCCTTTCTTGCCCATATCTAGAGAATATAAGGGCCCCTATTATAATGCATAGCGACGATTGTGTAGGGTTTGTTTCTTGTAAAAACAATTGGGACCTAGATCCGTTTGTAGTGGTGTGGACCCTCAATGTGGGAAACATTAATTTAGTGGCTAACTAAGATGCCTTGTGACACTCTTCCCTTGGTGATGGGACACCCAATTCTCTCGTGAACAATCAAGCACTTGTAGGGGACTGATCACCCAACTCTACAAAAACGCCAAATCAAAATCTTCGAGTCTACAAATACTCCTTTCAAGTCTATGACACTCTTTGACACCTATAACACACGACTCCCTATCTCTTCGTGGGTCACACTGGTGACCCATGTTGTTGGCCATGCTTTGGTTACTTTATCAACACACTTGACAACCTCGTATGCTTCAACGCTATCATGTACACTCTTTTTCTCCTTTACACTAGTAAATTTTATTCACTAGCATAAAGGGGGGGGCGAATGTAGACACTAAAATTTGCTCAAAATCATCATTACATCATGCTTTTGTAAACTTTATATATGTGGCTCTTGAACAATGGAATTAAGTCTTAGTGATGCAAGTCCTTGTTTCCTTTTATATCACTTGATATGTCTTTTGATTTGGCTTCCTTGATGCTTGCTTATCCTTTTATGTTGTGTCACAAAGATCTCTGGCCTATTTCAGTGTTTATTTTTCTTTTGCTAATGTTGGTTCAAGACTGTACAAATTGGATGACTGTACTATAGTCATAAGCGATATGTACGGTCTTGACTCTTTATAAGTTTTGGGCCCTTTCTGCCCTTTGAGTCTTTTGGTCATTGTTTTCTTTCACATTTTATGTTTATGGTCGGCTTTTGCGCGCCACTAAGTGATAAACTCCTATATATACAAGTTCACCTTAAGCATTTATCATCCAACAATCACCTATCTATGTAGATGCTAAGCTAAGAAATCAAGAGTGCAATCTTCATACTACATATCACAACATAGGAGGGCATAAGTCTGTTTTTGACATCTGCACACAAGGGTTTCATGGGAGCAAAGCAACATATCCTGCTATTGATGTGTAAACACAAGGACAACGCTAGGTCAAGGGTTCTAGATTGTATGCACACTTGCACAACACACTAGGAGAACTACATTGATTCTGAAATGTAGTGCAACGCTCAGTGAGTCACAAACGGGGTGACTATCGGGGTCAATCCAACTCATGCATTCACACCTTTTATTTTTAGGTCTAATGAGTGCTTGAGGTTTTTGCTGGAAGCTAGGTTTGCTTTGCAAGTACATGTGTGAAAGCTAGAGTTGTAGGCGAATATGAACATATAAAAGTGTGATAAAGACAATAATGTAGGAACCCAGAAAAAATCAGAACCCAGGGAGCTGTCGGTTAAGATAGTAGGAAAGGTTGGTATGTGGGGTCCGGTCTTGCCTCTACATGTATTTTGTGGAAAATAATTGATCTGGGTTCACTTAAATTTCTTCATACATCCCAGATTTGGCAGTGACTTAGTCTGAAAGTGAGCTGAGATAGCTAAGTCACTATTCTAACTCTACACATGCTTTTAAATACTTTATATATTTTACATGCTTAGAAATAGCCTAGTTTCCATCGCGAACATGTAAATAACTGCATTATTCCATGCCTTGTCACATATAGTAATCAATCCTAATTAAATCAATTGAAATAATCTATTGCAATTAATTTAGGGTTGATACACCCCTCTTTAATAAATAATTAAAAATGCTTGATTTAAAGGAATCAAACCAATGTGTACTTGCATTGCATTGGATGTTGTAATTGAATTGTCAAGCCATCCCATGTGCACACTTGAAATACATGAAAAGGAGAGCTAATTAATGTTCTGATAAGGTACATAATTTCAAAACTTGAAAATTTGAAATTGAAAAAGTAATATAACTAATAAACTTGATGGTATGCGAACCATGTTTTCACTTGTTGAATTTGTACAAGGATATCATGAGGTGAACATGCCCAAAAGATGTAACCATAGAACTAGGGACTTGAGGTACTTAAATGTCCTAACTGTTACTACTGAACTGGAGATGTGAGGGATATAGATACCACCCCATCTGTATGCCATGGGTGTCCACATAACCCAACTTTTAACGGAGAATGTGATCCAACCTTATTTCCTTCTTGGCCAAAGAAATGAGCAAGGGTTTGCAACGAATATGACAATACTATGTTATCCTAACACTCACTCGCCAAGGACAAAGATGGAAATTCCGCTACAGATAGAGAAAATTAAAAGTGTGAATATGTAGTATCATCAATCTCCAACTTGTAATATTATGTGTTTTAGATTGAAAAGCTTGTACATATATTAAGATATAAAGTGTTACAAAAGCTAGTCTGACACAAAAATTGCGTGGATGGTATCACACTCTGAAAGAAATCCATGTCCTATGTGACCAACCATCCTTGAATCTGAATATAATCTCTCAAAAGCATGAATGATGTCTCTCCAAAACATGAATATAACCACCACGCAAAACTACGTAGTTAAACCCCAAAAACTTACACAAATTGTTCCATTGTGAAAAAACCACATGCATAAAAATGAATGAGCTAGGGAGCTCCATATTAGATGGTTCACAAAGGTACAACACTTGTTGAAGGTTTTGCAAATGGAGTAGCAAGCTAAGCGTGTTTGATTGTGGGGAAAACTCCATAGTTAAGCATACTTGAGCCAGAGTAGTACTGGGATGGGTGACCTCTTGGGAAGTCCCGATGCTTCATCCCTGTGAGCATCACCTAGATGCAGTGAGTGCTAAAGTGGACCATTCATACTCGTGAGAGATGGGTTAAAGTAGATTGACAACCTCATGATGGGTCAAAGTAGATTGACTCAAAACTACATAGTTAAATCCCTAAAAATTACACAAATTGTTCCACTGCGAAAAAACCACATGTATAAAATTGAATATAACCTCTCATAAGTATGTATAATGTCTCAATATGGATGAAATCCATATCCAATACAATCAAATGTCTCTAAATCTGCCTATGGTGTCTCTGAAATCATGTAGAATGTCTTTGAAAATCCAATTTGAACCATATTAAACCATCTTTGAATCCATCAAGGAGTGGAATGCTCTAAGCGACATTATTTGAATCCATGAAGGAGTGGAGTGCTCTAAGTGACATTATTTGAATCATTGAAATAAGCCTACTATATGCCACCCTTTTGAGAGGAGGGAAGGAGCATGCATGTCACTCATCTCAAAACAAAGAGTTAAACATTTTGTTGAAAGTGTATATAAAGATAAAACAAGAGCTAACCATGTAAAACATGTCTACAGACATGGTAGGATATGATAGTATATAAATATTTGATCATTGTAAGAACATATGAAATCCATAATCCAATTCATGAACATAATGCATTAGAAGCATATAAGATATCATCCTAGGATAAATGTGTTAGAGATATATGTCAGTACAAGCAAGATATACATTATAATAATGAAGCACATTGCAATATGTACCTCAATGGATGCATAATATATAGCATGACAACAAGAGCACTAGTAGTAACATAATATGCGTGATATAAATCATGACACCAAGCATGTACTAGCACATGATATGATCACACACTAATTAGTAGTGACATAGTAAAAAAGGTCCAGCACAAGCAAGGAACATCATAGTGAACAATACATGAGAAAACATCATAATCAAGAAGCATGCAAGCAATGAGTGACACGACACCGAACATGATAACTGTTAAGAGGATTCTCTAACACATGACACAACATGAAAGCATGAAGTAAACAATGTAAATACACATAAGCAATAACAATCAACATTAACACTTCTTAGTAACTAACAATGTAAGCATGAAGCATGTAATGCTAGTACATAAAAGTAATTAATGTCATCATTATTTATAGCAACATACAATATCCATGTAAGTAAGCACTTGCAAATATAAACAAGAGCAAGGCATGTAAAAGCAATCCAAATAGCTCAATATGATCAATAGATTAGCATAGAAAGGTAGAACGTGAAAATATGAATAGGATGCCCTCTGTGTAGGCATGCCCCCAACGTAGAAAGGCTGCGCTGGGTGTGAGCAAATGAAGCTACAAAGCATCCATGTGTTCGTGTTCACACGTAATCTATATGCCCAACACATAAACTCAAAATATACCATGAAAAGTATGTGTGTAAAATGAATATGTAAATCACCTTGTAATATGATAAGCAACATCAAATAGACAATGTCTACCAATAAAGAAAGCAATGCATAGGTCCTAATTTTGTATTCTTGAATATTTTTAGTAAACAAACAAGAGTTGAAAAAGCCAAACGACCAAGAGGAAAATAAGCAAAGAAAGGCAAAGAGGAAATCAAGCAAACAAAAAACCAAGAGCCAAACGAGCAAAGCAAAGCCGAGAGGAAATCAAGCAAACAAAGGTGAAGAGGTGCATGCCTCATGTGGGCAGGTGGAAGTGTATAAGCAAGCGTCATCCAATATATAGGTGTGGGAAAGATATGATCATGAAAGCTCAGTGTGTGCCATGACAAGAGCAAGGATAAATAATCACTATGGAGGGGGCCAAGTACTATGCCCAACCATAAGCAATGTGTAAGTGTGAGGTGTAACATGTCTTACAATATGTGTATTGGAATTAGATTGTTGTAGAGAATATGCATGTGTGTGCCATCATAAGGTGGTTAATATAGATGTTCGGAATAGGATAAACTATCAAAAGGTAAAGGCCAGTGAAACATAGCAAACAAGTCAAATCCAAGGGGCTAGAAGAATGATTAATGTGAACAAAACATGTCAATGTCCAACCATAAGGAATGTGTAAGTGTGAGGTGTAACATGCCTCACAATATGTGTATTGGAATTAGATTGTTGCATAGAATATGCATGTGTGTGCCATCATAAGGTGGCTAATATAGATGTTCGGAATGGGATAAACTATCAAAAGGTAAAGGCCAGTGAAACATAGCAAACAAATCAAAGCCAAGGGGCTAGAAGAATGATTGATGTCAACAAATCATGTCAATGTCAAAATTAAAAAATGAAGAAAAATCAGTCAACTCAAGGGAGGGTGACAAGCAAAATGAAGTGAACAAGCAACTACGTAAAATAAACTGTGTAGCAGAGCTGACATATAAGTAGGTTAGGCGTGCTAACCTATAATCCCATCAAGGGGATGGTCATGTAAAGGTTAGGGATCATGTAATAAATATTTCACGTGTTGTGGGTGGGTAGATGTAGATGTATCACTTTCTATATCTAAAAAATGATTATAATATTTGAAGTACCCAAAATCATCCGAATCACATATAGGGTCATGTATACAATGTGTAGCTCTAGTAGTCTTAGGAAACTCATGTATGATGACTTGTGGTCTCTGTTGTATGATTGAAGATTGTTTGGGCGATCTATTGTGACTGCTCAAGGGCGTTTTTTGCCACAAGACTAGCTTAGGAGCCAAATGAATAGGTGGTGTGGGTTCAACCTGAACTATTGATTACTTAGGTTTTATGACGGGTTCCTATAGAAGCACTATATGTAATGTCTTAGGCTGAATATGATTCACATAAGGAACCACTTTTTTCTTCTTTACATACTTGAAGCATCGTTGCAATGTGGAAGGAGTAATGCCTATCTTATGTATCTAGGGTCATCTTAATATCATGTCACATATGCCATTGCTAGGCAAAAGAAAGAACCAAGTAGCAACTGCTTTGGATCCTACCACAAGAGGCAACATGATGCCCCCAAGAAGGTTTCTTCGTTGTCCATCAAAGCCTTTTATAGTGGCTGTTGTATCAATCAAATTAGTTGATGTTTGTAACCAAGGCTAGTAAATAGTGTCATAGTGCATATGTTTTCACGTGATTTGTTGTCTACCACAATGCCCTGTATGAGATATGAATCAATGAAAGCATGTATGAATAAAGGCTCATTAATGGAGTCATCGTTAGGGATCTCATGGTCATCAAATGTAATAGTAGGATGGTGTAATCTTGCAACCATAAGTGTACCAAAGAGTCCATCTATAGGATGAAAAAGTTATTAGGAGCATAGGACAGATGAGGAGGTTGTGCATGATAAGTCCTATGTACCTCTATGTTTGTCTTTGTTTCTTGCGCAACATGGTTTGGAAAAAGTCAAAAAGATTAGTGAATATCTTTAGATGTTGATTGGGTTGTGCAACTGCTTTGTTGGTGTATTGTCATCATTAAGTTGAATAGTGTTGTTGTCAATAAGACTTGAATCTTGTGTCACAAACCAACACATCTAGTGGTTGAACGTCCTAAACATCTATGGTAATTGCAATATGCATCGATATCGAAGCTCTTAGATAGCTGTTTAGCTGCATTAATCTCTATAGGTGGAGGTAGAAAAATAAGATTGCATTTAAGCAATTTTTGAAGTACCTTATGAGGGGGTTCTAATAGATGTGTAAATTATCTCCATTGAGGAGCAGAAAGGACACACTTGTTGGTTGTGAAATCACATCAATTGTAGTCTTAGCCTCATTAGTCTTATCCTTGAGGGGTATTGTAATTTAAAATTTAGCTTTGGAGGATGTGTAAGCATTGTAAACATATTTTAGCTTAGTTGCACAAAGCTTTAACTCATGGTGCTTTACCGTATGCTACAATTCTGTGAAAGATAGTTAAGTTTGAAACAAAACCGTGCCTCTAATAGGTTGAAGCAAGCTCTAAGTGAAAAGTTCTTGTAATTCACCATCATCAACATGTTGTGACATTGGAGAAAGCATTGTTTAGAATCTAAGAACATAATCATCAATAGTCTCATTAGGTCGTTGTCTAAGTTGCTCAATTTGAGCAAAAGAGACTTTTTGACTAATGTTGATGGAAAAATGAGTTTAGAAGTTGCAAATGATTAAATGCACACAAGGAACTCCTAGAAAGGGTGTAAAACCATTTTAAGGCATAATCCTTAAGACTCCTTGGAAAGAGCTTGGTTAGCAATCTATCATTACCCGTGTAATCTAGACATGCAATAAAGTCTTGAGATGTTTTTGGGGGTCACCCTTACCATCAAATATTGTGAACTTAGGTGCAAAAACTCCTATAGGTTGGGTATAACTATGAACCTTTGGGGCCAATGGATTATGTAATATATCAAGGGTACTCCTCGTATGGCTTGCTCTACTAGATCCTTGTTGCAATTGAGCAATTTGTGTTCGGATAGCTAGAAGATGTGCATATACTAGCACTATGTGAAGCGACATGCATAGCATTGTGTGAAGATAGATAAGGAAAATAAATTGTTACATTAAGCATAGGCCTAGGAGGCACAAATGAAGCTATATGCTGTATAGGAATGCCCATTGAGATCCAAGGAGTAGATTGTGGTGCCATCCTAGTAGCAATACTAGGTGTAACCTTGTAGGCATCACTTGTGAAGCCATAGGTGCATACACATGGGTGTGAACAATATGAGCTTTATTCTGAACACCGAATATAAGATGTGAGCCTCTAAAAGGTAGATTTGTATCTTTTAAAGATTCGTTATATGTCTCCTCAAGTGTGATTTCTTAATTAGATTAGCATTATAAGCTTTTTGTAACATGTCTATTATACATCAATAGCTTGGGATGAACTCTTGATTTGTAATATCCCTAATAAATAACTTCTAACAAAACTGGATATTTTATCAAACCCTAGGGCAGCAGTATTAAAATTGAACTTTTATGACAGCAGCAATAAACTGATTTTTTTATAAAAACAACAAACCCCAATTGTAGACAATAAAATTTATTTATTTATTTTCAAATCAGCTTCAGGGCAAATACCTGCATATCTATATATAATCACTGGCTCAATTTTGATGATCCAAATCATAGAAGGCTGCAAGAAATAAACATGCAAGCTGAAACCCTTGCAAAAACCTCCAAATGTGCGCCCAACATAGAATCAATCTCCCAAGGGTGGTGTCCAACTATGGAAGTGTCTTGTATGTCTTTTATATGTTTGTTTGAAGAAATCCTTGGCTGTACTTAGCTGTTTTGGATGCTAAAACAGCCCTGAATATAGTGCCCTAGCTGAACTAGATGAATATTTGTACTTGAATGATCACTGCAACCCCCAAATGGAATTGCCAATCTTAGATAGGAGGCTTTCCGTCCTTAGATTTGTGTTTAAATGAGGGTTTTTCGTCCTCTATTATTGATGCAGAAGCTACTTGTAGACAATGAAGTAGTTGATAAATTTCCAAGATCATAATAATAATCCCCAAAATCTGATTTTATAACTTTTAAGGCCTTCTCTCAAAGTTGGCGCCACCTTTTGGAGTTATATGCATGCTTTAAAATAATTAAAAGTCGTTTAATTGGCATATCCAAAGTTGGCACTCCATCCTAAACATATAAGCTTGTTGCCCATGCAAACACTTCTATCTTTGGCACCCCATGTTGGAAATTCATTATTTAATTCCTCACGCACTCTTCCATTATTATATTATTATTTCACTCCTCATGCACTCGCTTCTCCTTTTGGTGCCCCATATTCTCCTTTTGCTGCTCCATATTGGAGATATAATATTTTATTCCACTTCTGCGTTGTGGCCCCGCTTATTAAAATATAATTTAAGTGTCCTTTTCCAATTAAAATATAAAAGTACCCTTGAATCACTAAATTAAATTATTTCCCTCATTAATTCCCCTTAGCCTACGGGAAATGAAAACAATAGGCATCTGAATATTCTCTTTACAAGAGATCTTCATTCGTCTGAATATTCTCTTCCCTTTACAAGAGATCTTCATTCGTCTCAATATTCTCTTTACAAGAGATCTTCATTTGTCATGCCTATTCTTTTCATTTCCTGTAGGCTAAGGGGAATTAATGAGGGAAATAATTTAATTTAAGTGATCCAAGGGTACATCACATGATTTCTTCACGAAATCCAGCAATTCTATCTACATGTTCCGGAATCACATCTTTAAGGTCATTGGGATCTAACCCATCATAGCAAAAGCATATTTATCAAAGGTATTTTCAGGTTTAGACACATCTTCAATAAAAACACCACATTTGCACTAACAAAAGAGGAAATATACATATCATTAACGTTCGCAAATTTTTGTTTTGCAAACAAGGACGAGACTGTGTCAAAGGAATTTGAGTATGATCAATAATAACACTACTCAACCTAGCACTTTGTCTAACAGGTGTAAGAGACCTAACTTTCTTATATGTCATAAGATGTGAACATGAAAGCACCAAGAAATCTAAGGCCAATCATAAAATCCAATTAGATTTGTTCATGCACCATGAATAATTCAAAAAATCAGATCCTAAGAGGGCAAAAATGTGAAATCCTAATGCAGAAGGAAACCCTAGGGGTTTGTTTGTGTTCTGTCAATTGCGAGCTTTACCAAAATGTTTTAAGTGTTTTACACCTAAGAGTATTAATGTAGTAAAACTTGACGTAATTCAGATTAAATGAATATTGTTGATAAGTACAGTAATCTGAACCTAAATTAGGGTAACTCTGAAAAATCTAGAGAGAAAGTAGAGAGATAATGCGAAATAATGTAGTATGGAAAGACTTAACCTGGTTTTGCTTGAAGGATGAGCACACTGTGAACAAATGGACCGGAATTTGGCTTAGAAAGGTGTTGTCAAACTCTTTGTTAAATTTTACTATGTGAAACTATGACAAGACATAATTGGTGTAGCCAGATAGAACCGAGGCACAGTAGTCTCCAGGGCTGCTGGTAGTGTTCAGGAGTATCTGATGCCTTTGCACTTATTTGGGGTTGTTTGCTTGTGTCTGCACTTCAGGATTAGGATGCTAGAATGCTGCAATTTGATGTGATGAATTTTGTTTGATCTCTCTGTTGTCCAAATCCTTGCAAAACACTCGAACAACAATGCACAATAAAATTCCCTAAGAGCTATTGGGCTGGATTAACTTCCACATGCACCCACTGCACGCGAGTGCTACACTATGTACCATTACCCCAAAGGGGAATCAAGCCACACAGTTCTCCCTAGTCCTATATGAAATGCAACTTTATAAATCAATTTGCAACTTCTTTTGATCCTTGACACATAGCACCATGTAATGTCAAACCCTAGTACTTCAGATTTAGCTTTGTGGACTGCTCTTGGAAGATTTGAGATGTGTATAAGCCTTTTATAAAGTGATTTCCAAGGTTGTGTTGAGGTTTGTGGAAGATAATGACCTTGAGGGTCATTTGTATGTATAGGTGACTTTTCATTAATTTCCGGTGCATGCCAGCCCATGAGTCAAGCCTAAGCGAGCTAACGAAAGTTCTTATATTTGAAAACTAAATGTTGCCCACACAGGGATAGTACTGGCTGAGGCTCATAGTATTGGTGGATGGTAGTGTGATGGGTGTAGCTATCAGGAATTCACAAAATGGAGAATGTTTGTGTAGATTTTTAAGGTGTTCCTATATAGACTTTAGGTGATCCTGAGCAAGTATAACTGGCAGATACTAGTTACCAAAGTGATGCAAGGATAACTAGGAGGGGAGAATATGTGATAATAGAGTCAAATGTATGTCCATAGATATGGTGGGTCCAAGAGTTCCAAAATGATGTTGCCAAGTGTCCAAGACCAAAAGTAGGTGTCCACACACTGCAAGAAGTATCTTAATGATATTGGATTTATTTGACAACATGTAAATATTCACGGAATATGTAAATCTTAGAACTTTTTTTGTGAGAATAATTTATTCATTTAATTATCAACTCCATTCTATGTTCTCTTGCTGCTTTTTTTACTGAACTAATTTATCTCTGGGAAATGCTTCTGCAGTGTGCTAAAGTGAATTTAAAAATGGTCGTCAAAGCATTTTCAGTTGACCTGAAGAAGCCTCTTGTTTTTCAGGTTTGTGGTTGCTTTCATTTGTTTTTTTGTGTTAATATTTGATAGCCAAGATTAGAGGATTTTGAGATTTGTTTGTTCTCTACATCTAGGTGTCTGAAAGACACTCTTCAATTCTTTAATTCCTTCAATCACCAGGTTTTAGATTGCCGCTTGGTAATATGATGACAAATGATGTATTTAAATATTTCATGTTTAGCATATATTCCTCATTAAAATGTTGGGGTCATGACTAGTAATCTATCTGGGGTCTTTTGGCTGGTGTTTTTAGAAGAATACATTGAAGCGGTTATTCCATTTCACATTTGGACTCTTTGATACAGCAAAAAGAGACATAAGGCCATTTTTTATTAGCATTTGGCCAACCAAAAGCTCACAGGCTTATATAAACTGATAGAATAATTACAGAAGGGGTTATCCATTGATTGTGTGATAAAAGTTCTGCTTAAATTCATTGAGGGAACAGAGAGATGGCTAGAAAAAATACCATTTTCAAAGATGAATCAATTTCTTGAAAAAACAGCAGAATAATCCGGTGGTCACTGCCTAAACATTTTACTTTCCTGAAATTACAGGTGCTTTTGTTTTGTAAGGATTGTGATAAGTGTCACAAAATTCATTTTTGTTCCAATATCCAAGTAATCTTGATTTAGGACTGGGGATCCTATAAATATATCGTAACGAACAATAGTTTTGAATGAATGAATTTTATAGCGAATAAACAATTTTTGACTTCTTTCCCCCCTTTTCTTAAAATATTCGTTGGTCAGAAATGAAGAATTGCTTTGCTTCCTGTAGATTAAATTTCTTTCTTCTTTGAAATAACACCCCTTTTACGACACAACTATTTTTTTCAATAATATTATACTAGAGAAAATTGGATTTTCAAAGGTAATTTAAGACTTCTAAACTTCCATAGCTTGTTAATTTTTTTTCTTGATTGTTAAACCTTCACCTTTATGGTATACTGAGGCTATTCAAGTTTACTTTGAAGAAAGGAATACCCAGCCACACATCTAATGATGTGAAGTTGGTTTAGATGTTTTGTTACTGTAATATGCTATATCTTTGATATCTGAGATCAAACAAGCATTTGTGAAGGATGGAGATCATTTACTTGAAATATAATGGCATTCTACAAGTCAGAATGTGGAACCGAAGAAACCGTACAGATTAAGAGATATTCAATTAACAAACAATTGTACGAATACTTGTTAGGATTTATCAAGGACTAGAATCCTTGGAATTGGCTTTGACTGAGAACTAGAATGTGCAAAGGTGGCTTCTGTTGATTCATAAAAATCTCCATTTAACAGGCTAACGTAAATGCTTCATAAGCATTGTATTTAGTGCAAAACTCATAGGTAGAGGAGGTATTATCTCCTTCATTTGCTATTTTATGAAGCATTTGCTATGTTTATTTGATTGCAATCTGCTTTATAATTTTTTTGGATTTGTAAAATGAGGGATTTGATTGGTCCCCTTCCTGAAAGAAGAACTTGACAACACCCCTGCCAAAAAACTGTCTTATTCTGTGATATTACAACAAATAATTCTCATTTTGACCTCCTTTACCAAAAAGCAACAATATAAAATGAAATCTGCTGGGATATCCACAGAATATTGCTAACAACTAGAAGCAAACAACATAACTAGGCTGAACATAGTATCTTCAATCAAAACAAAATCTAAATGTCTTTTGGCTTGCATGGCCGCTCTATGCACAGAATCATTGGGATTTTCTCCCTGCCTGCAGAAGCCATGCTTTGAGTAGAACGGATGTCCAAGCATCCTGCCATTGCTGCACCTCGTGGCTCTGCTGCTGCCACTACACCTGCATTTTCTACCTGCCACTGGCCTTTCTGCAAGAGCTCCCCCTCACAAGTCACCCTAATACTGAGGTCCTCCAAGATCTTACCAACTTCCTCATCGGTCAGAACATAGAACATCCTCAATTCCTTTTTCTCCGGAATCTGACTTTTATAAGTGCCCATCAGGTTTGTTGCTCTGCCAGCCCTATTTGTCTCAGTGTCTTCTTCTTCCGACTTCATCCCCTTCATGAGGGGCTTCATAGAAATTTGTTTCAAAACAGGAAGAGGAAGTGAACTCGACAATGTCAGCCTTTCATCTTGCAAATCCACAGGTTGCACCCTCAAAAAGTGGGTAAGATCATATTCATGCTACCGTGCAGCCTCAGTCCTCGCCACCAGAAATACATCTAATCCCCCATCTAAGCAGCCTCTCTTCATGTTCATGGTTAACCATCATTCTAATCCGTCATCCAAGGACCCACGAGCTATTCCAGTGTCTTGAGGACCTCGCAGCCTTGCTTGACTTTCTAATCCTCGAAGTGTCATATCCACCGTCAATCAAGCATTAAATCTAATGGTCCTGATGTTGCTACCTCCTTGTGAAGGCCTTAAGATTCGATCTGCTGTGTTTATGGCCGAAGTGCTTTCCTTACCATCTAATTAACCTACATTTGATCGAAGCTGTCTGTCATTATTATTGAAGCCTTTTTTATTATCTGTAAATATCTTATTGGCTGTTGACGCTTCCCCTTGTTTCCCACTGTTGATAAAAAATCTATCCAATGGTTCAGCAATTATTTCGGCCCAAAAAATTAATGTGCTCTATCTAGTTTACTCAAGCGGCTATGTAATTTTTTAAATCCAGCCTTTTCATCTACTGGCCATAAAGCTTCTTTAATATTGTGGACCCATCATGTTTTACTCACTATTTTAATGCCCCCATAAAGGTTTTTAACTATGTTCCACAAAGTTTCTGGGACAGGGACGGCAGGGGACAGGGGGACGTGTTTCTGGGACGGATTTTTTTTAGACCTTTTTTAGGGGACGGGAGGGGACAGCTATTAAAAAATAAGGGAAAATTTAAAAAATATAGGAAATTTCAAATATTTATATGATAACATTGCTAAAGCAAACCTTAACACATAAAATTAAAGTTGAATTGAGATTTCACATAAGATTTATCATTTAACCTTACAAATATAGGAAATTTCAAATATTCATATGATAAGTATAACACATTGATAAACTTAGACTTAAAGCATTCCTCACTGTCTTCTTGCATGAAAACTCCCCATTCGTGTAGGAAAAAAATGGTTTGTAACAAGAATATGATATACCAAGATCAAAGACCAAAAGGTCTAGCATTTTGTGGCGTATTTCTATGGAAAGAAAAGTGCTACAATATATTTTGTTGTAGACATCCATAAAGTAAATGTTGATAGAACTGTTTGAATTGTGTGGTGGCATATAAATTTATTAAGGATGGATGATAAACACCATGCAGGCTTCAAAATTCAAAATTGAAATGACACGATAAGAATCCTATCAATGTCATGTAATCTAAAGAGACTACAAGTATAAGCTTCATACTTTATAATAGAACTATTTTATTCATTTCTCTCACAGCTTACAGATTATACCAGATGATAACTAAGACTAACCACACATGACTTCCTAAAGGTCTGCTCTTGACCATTTGAACGAAGCCAGCATGCAGCTTTGATTGAAGATATCCAAAACAAAGGGGTGACATTTAATAGCATATAAAGTATTTCTCTCAATTATAATAGCGGAATATACCAGCCCATTTCATCTTCAATCTCCTCAATTATCTAATCAATGCAGACCATTGATTTAAATATAAACATTGTTTTGGTAACCAACTTTTTTCTGTTATTATTAATCTCTTGTTGGCTTTTAGTAGTGTCTTATCGACTCTTTTGTTATGTTTAGTTGTAGTGGACAGTTGTGTTTTTACCAAAAACCATTGGATCTTTGATTCTTTTGTCATATAAATAGAATGATTCATTTCAGGGGAAGGGCATTGATGTGACAGTTCCTCCCTGTACCAAGTGATTGTATTGAAGTTTGAACACTACCTTATGCAATAAATTTGTTATTCTGAAATGAGCTTATTTTTTGTTTTGATGTTTGTTTTAGGTTTAGGACACTTAGAAATGAAAGTGAGGGTCCTTGTGGGCCCCCACATTGCTTTACTTTTAATTAAAAGTGTGTTTTTTAAAAAAAAATGTGTTTTTTAAAGGCTGTTTGCTTAGGGGACGGCTGGACGTTCCCGGTACATTTAGGGGACTTCTAGCCGTCCCCTAAACGTACCAAGGACGTCCAGCTGTCCCTTATTTTTTTTGACGTCCCCGGGACGTTTCCTAAAATTTGCAAAGTTTGGGGACGGGAAGGGGATGTTTCCTACCCGTCCCCAAGGTTCTGAAATGTCCCTGGTACGGGGACGGGCTAAAAAACATAGGGGACGCATCCCCGTGGAACATAGGTTTTTAACTTTAGTACAAGCTATTTCGATACCATCATAGTTACCTAAGTCTCGGAGATGGGGGGACAAGGGGACGGGGTTTTCGGGACGGAAATTTTTTTCCCAAATTTTAGGGACGGCTATTAAAATAATATATTAAAAACTAATATTTAAATATTTTAACTTTATTCAATGAAATTTACGGATTTAAATTTTGTTTAATGTATTTTAGGTACTTTCAAGATTATAATTTAATGTTCTCGGTAAAAGTAACAACTTTTAAAAAGTAAAAACGTCATATTTTAAAAAAAAAAACTTTAAAAATAGGGGACGTCTCCCCTCCAAGTTCCCAACTCCCTGAAATGTTCAGGACGTCTGGGATGTCACCAAAATCTAGGGGACGCATCCCCATGTAACACTAGATACCATGGAGTCGTAAAGCCTTTGCTGACCTTAAATCCACATAATGCGGAGATGTTGGTTTGAGTTTTGAATTGAGCTTGTAGATGGCTTGAGTGGGAAAAAGATTAAAATCGCAATGAATCACAAAGTTATAGGTTTGGAAATCCCTGCCATCTATCCGTGCTAAGGCTTTTGACTAGAAAATTGGGTCCTAATACACACCACAACTAGCTAAGAAGTTTGTTGGCTTATTGATATCTTGGTCACAATGCTGGTAAGCGATAAAATTAAAGTTTGAACCTCTCTGCCAACCATCTTGCCTCTGATGCTCTCTATCTTCCAATTTGGATGTGTTCCCTTTTACCAACAACAGATTATTGATTTTCACCAATAGTCAAGGGGCTAAGCCCCTCCTTCTTGGGTATGGGGAGGCTCATATTATTGAATGTAAACTTAACTAAAAGTGTGGGGTGGTCATTAGGCTGGGGATCACACAAGAATACTCCACTAAACCTATGGCAAAGTTCTCGTACAATGTACAAGGGAGGAATTTGATTGTGAAGGGAGGTAAAGAGGAGTAGGAGAAATAGAGAGAGGTGGTTAATGTTGTGAGTAGACTTACAAAATTCACATACATTAACCAGAGTAGGTCCACATTCAATTAGAAGAACATAACAATGTAAGCAATCAACAAGACTAATAAACCAGAGACACAAAGTTCTATAGATCCATTAATCAAGGACACAAAGTTCCTTCTTGGTTGTACAAGATTACAATGCTTACAAAGTTGGAAAGTAGAGAGAGAGAGTAGAGGAATATAGGCAAGAGAGATAGAAGAAATGTAGCTTTATTGCTTGAGTAGTAGTGATACAAGGCCCAACAACTATCAACAATCAATAATTGCCAACCCTTTGGAATGGAGAAGCCATTCCAATTTATAGCATTACAAATGTCTTTTCATCTCCCCCCCACATGACTTTTCACCTTTCCTCATCACTTGTGACCTTTCATATTCCTAGGGAATAAAAGTGAGCCTTTTTCTTATTAATGAAAAAGAACTCTTACAATGTCAAATTAAAGGTCACTTAAGTGAATAAGAAAAAATAGTGAAAAAGTACATTCTTAATGAAGAATTAGAATATGGAGAGAGAAGAAAGAGGAGAGAGAGAGGAGGGTTGATCAATCTGATGAAGATGAAGCCTCTGTCGATGAAGAACTAGCCCTTGGTGAACTTTGAGGAAATACTCCTAGAATGAGCTCCTCGCCTTTGAATTCTTTACTGAAATAGGATGCCATAGGTGCCACCTTTTCTGCCTCTAGAATACGAACATAGCTCAATACTTTGATCTATGTCTTGAAAACATCATTGATAGTCTTGCACTGATTAAACCACACCTTATGATCTCCCACAATGTTAGAGATTGAGCCTCTGATGTTTGCAAGGGTCTCCAAAGTATCCTCGTTGAAGGAGAAAGGATCACCTTGCCTCTTTCTTGACCAACTCTTGGAAAGAACTAATGAGTCCTTCCGAAGATGAATTCTTAGTGATGGGAAGTGATCCAAGCTTCTGTACATAGTTGCTGACATCATCTAAAATCTCGAAGGCATGTTGCCCACTAGATTCAAGTTCGGAGATAACATTGTTTATCATGTCATATTTGGCATTCAGTGTGTGGGTCCAAATTGGGGACAAGTTCTCCACAACAGAGGCAAACACATTCCTACTCACGAGAGTGTGGGAATCAAGGAAACTCATTTCAGACACAAGTGGGAACACACTATCCCAATGAGTCTTCTCTTTTTCAATATCTTCCCTTGTTGTCTTTACTTTTAAAATAGTGGCAAGAACATACTTGAACAAGGAGAGAACCTCTGGTAGCAATGCCTTTCCTTTCTCGAGAATCTTTTCAACCCACTTATCATTTGCTTTCCCTTGCATGGTATAACCTTGGGCTCTCTTGATCAACTGAGGATCAAAGCTGCTGATGGGAGGGATGACTTCTGTAGGAGGAAGGGGTACTGCATTAGGCTCTAGGAAGGATTGCACATAAGTAGTGAGAGTTCTCACATGCTCCTCCAATTTCTCCATAGTTTGTTTATACTCCTCATTCCTAGCAAGCAAGTGGGCCACAGACTCCTTGAATAGGTGTGCATCTCCTTCGTGTGTGGCTTTCCCCAAGGAGATTCAGGTCAACTCATAATCATCTTGAGTCATCTCTTCCACATGTTTTACAACTTTGTTCTGAGCTACCTCTACATACTAGGATCTAGAGGTTCCAAAGAAGTAACAGGAGGCTACTTCTGCTTTCTTTCCCCGCTTGGTCTTCATGAATTTTGAGATAGCTTCAAAATTAGGCACTGCGGCTTGCTGCACTGTCCTTGACTCACTCCCAAGGAACTCCTAAATCCATGGGGAAGTTTGCACTGGAGTAGACACAACATTAGGCATGGGGGTACTTTCAGGTGCTTGGTAAGGGATCACATTTTGCTCACGATGGGATGATTTTAGGAAGGATACACTTGGATGCTGGTGAAGAACAGGAGACTGCGAAGGATCAATTTCACTTGGCTTGAGAGGCTCAATGGGATCTTTAATGATCTTAGCCTTCTTATGAAGCTTCCTAGGATGGGAAACTTCAGTGTGCTCTTCTTCCACTCATCTTTCTTTTTGAAGATTCTTTTGAGTGAGTGGAACCCATGGCTTTTTCGAATGCCCTTAGAGAGGAAGTGTTAGACACCTGTCTAGATAGAGTTAGGAGACCACCGAACTCGATGAAAGAAACTCTCTTCCTTTTGAACCATTCTCTTGATCTTTGGATTACTGCTGCAGTCCTCTCCTTAATATCACATGATTCTCTGATATTCCATGGAGTGGGAGGAAGGGGCGAAGATTGCACCGCTTAGTACTCGGGGTCAAACAAGTACGACTCATCATCTTTGATTTCCTCAGTAAACCAATCAAATTGGAAATCTCTCATTTGGTCTATTGTCATCCACAAAGTCCCTTTTATGCACCTCAAAATCATCTATGCAATTGGCCCAGTAGTCTTCAATTTGGGGTGTATGGTGCAAACCTGGAAAGGTGAAGGGCTCTAGATTTCTCTTGATATCGAAGTCAGACCTAGATGTGTAGGAGTTGAGATTGAGATCAGTGAAGGATGCTTCGATGTTTGTCACATCTGTGATATTCTTGCATGAATATATTCCCAAGGAGATGGGAAATGACACACCTTTTTTTTGACATTCTTACACTTGGCATGAACATGAGCCAATTGTCTGCACAATTCGAACATTACCTAGGTAGCCTGCGAGGAGCAAGATCATAGCCTGCGACTCTGATGTAGGTGAAGGTAGGGAACTGGATGAAGTGACTCCAATGTACTTTTCGATCAATGCAACTGCTTGGGAAGAGATCCTTCAGTTCTAGATTGCCTTCAAGGAGCCTGATGATGAACATGGTGAATGCATCATTCACCTTGGCATAGTGGAAATTCCTCTCCTTATGAGTCAGTTGCATATACTTCTCATATGTAGGTGATTTTTGAGGCACATGGGGAGCAATAGTCAATCCTCTGAAGGGTCTTGTGAAGGCAAGGGCATACACCAGGTAAGAAGTCATGGTGAACTTCTTAGTGGAGGGCAACTACATCAGTTGCTGATGGATGTTGTTGCTAATGATCTGCCCCTAATCCACCATTTGGTTTCCTTTAGTAGCCACGAGGATGAACTGAGCCATCTAATCTTGGAAATCTTTCGTTGTTTCTTCCCCCCTCACTTTGCTCAGTAGAATAATGGCATCCGAATAGGCCTCATGAAATTCACTCCTTGACAGGTTCTTGGGAATATAGGAAGGCTTTCTTCCTTGTTTGAGCCACGAACCGAGTGCTAGACCTTGCAGATATGAATCAGTCTTCGCCCACTCTTGGGAAGCAAATTCCTTGGTTATGATGACCATGTTATTGCTAATGGGAATCTACAAGCATTGAATAATGCCCTTTGGAGTGAGAATTGCGAGGAGTGAGTTGTCATTTGCCATGATTGTTCTGGAATCAGGATCATAATGTTGTGCACATGCCATGACTAATTTATTGCTCTGAATTGATAGTGGGTGACCTCCTTCCTTGAATATTATCACTCGAGAATATTTTCTCCTCCATCTGGTTCATGAGGTCCGCCAAGCATTCTATTTTAAAAGTCCTCTAGATCCATGTGGGTGACCATCACTATCTCCCACACTAGGATATTCAGTGATCAAAGTGGAAATGGGCTCCAAACCTGAATACTTGAACTTCATGATGTCAAAAAGCAACGTGAGTTGCCATAAACTGACTTGAGTTCAATTGGGCTTTCTATTTTTAGCAAGTCCTATCTAGGACAACTATTTTTAGTAAGTTTTCACAATTTTCACCTTCTGATGGTTTTTGCTTGTTTGGAGTATCACTGATGCTAAGAATTTGCCGTTTTCGGAAACTTACTATATTTGGACATGTAGAGCCTTGGACACTTACTATTTTTGGATGGAGGTCTTCTGGATGTCAGATTGCAATGAAATTGGTCTCAAATTTTAGGTTTTACTTCAAGACCTTTTGCTCTAGTTTTTGAGTTTTTTTTTTCCGTTGGAACTCTATAGAACTGAAAAGGAAACTTCCCGGGCTGCAATTTTCAAATGGATGTTGCAAATTACATATAACATCAATGGTAATGCTCTTATAATCAGCTTTAGGGTTTTTTGAGAGGAATGCATTGGCAGAGTTTAATGGAAATCAGGTGCATGGTTAGAGAGTTATGGGCATTTTTTAGTTTTGGAGCATGGATGTCTGGTAAAAATTTAGTAGCATGTTTGGTGAAAATTGGGTTTGGAGGGAAAAGAACAAAACTTTCAATGACTTTGAAAATGATTACTTGAGAGGTTATGAGAGTTAGTCATTTCATTTACAAATTTTAACTCACCTTTGACCCGACAACTTAACCAGGGTTGGAGTATGGTTGACATTGAATTGCACCAGTGCAAGAGGGACAAAAGGGACACCCAAATGTGCTTTGCACCAGATAGTGACAAGTGACATCTTGTGGTTTAGTGAGAATGAGATGTAGGGGCTGAAAAATGCCTTCTGGGTGCTTAAAAATGGTTTTTGATATGATCGGGAGCTGAACTGGCTAAGTGGTTGGATGGGGGGGGGGACACACTTTTGTTTCCCCCTTGTCTCCTTTGTACCTCTTGCACCCAAGGGGACAACAAGGGGTTGAAAATGCGCCATGGGTTTGAGTACATGAGAGGAGGGACAAGCCGGAGTGCAAGTTATGAAGCCTAGGTGTAAAAGTGATAATCCTTACTTCGCTAGAAGTTGGCCAAGAGAGGGGAGCGCACTTTTGTGCCCCCCTTGTCCTGTTTGCACCTTGGGGACAAGCAAAGGGGACAACTGATGCTCCAAAATGCGCCAAGGGGTCTAGTTGTCATGAAAAGAGGGACTTGGCAACTTAAAACCCACTCACACACCCTCCTAACACCTCAAGTCAACTTTTAAGTGATGAAACTTCTTGAAATCAATGGGGGAACGCAATTTGGCATCCCCCTTGTCCCCTTTAACCTCTGGGACAATAAAGGGGACAAATAATGCTCAAAACCTGTGCTCATGCCATTTTAGGATGTTGATGTCACCCGCCGAGTCCAAATCGGGACACTGAGAGTGCTCTTTCTACCTCGGGAGCATGGAAGGGTGTTTTGGGGTCAAACCTTATATGATTTTGACTCCAAATCACCTGTTGAGATCATCCCAACCATTATCAGGAGCCAATTCTGCTTGCAATTTGATTTTCAGGGCTTGTTTCATTCTTGACTCGAAGGGGCAGCTGCAGTGTTCTGGATTGTCACAGAATATTTTTAAGTCTTGGAACAAAAATGATGTTTCCATCATGTAGAGGGTTCCAAGAGCTTTCCGTTGATTATTTGTTTGCCTCCCAATTCCTTGTAAAACTCCCAGAATCATCCAGACAAGTTAGCTTTCACCATTGGAGCCTTCATTCCCTATGCCCAAAATCACATGATCTTGCTCAAGTTGTTCCTGACATCAATTTCTTCCACAAATTTTCCCTAAATTGCCTTGGGACAACTTCATTGCTCTCCTAAACAACTCCCAGATGGCTTGAATCTTCCTTGTCACCTTCAGAGGGTATCCACCAGTTGCAAAATGGCCAAAAATGGCCCTTTCTAGGCCTTCGAAGAAGGTTGTTTTTCTTTGAATCTCAGTGACTTCTTCAATCACCTTAGGCATTTATCCTTGCACATTTGAAACACACTTGAAAATCTTGTTAGCACATTCCTACTAGCTAGAATGAGGATGACATTGTGAGCAGACTGGCTAGAGGAAGGAAGGGCTCACAATGACTGGGAGAGGAAGTTTTCAAGTGGGGGCTTGTTTGCCAGGGCCAAAATTTTCAATGTTGCATGCTAGACATTTAGCATGACAACACAAAGGAGTAGCCTATTTATTTTCTTTTTGTCTCTTAAGCCATTAACAATCATCATCGTCAGATAAGGTCACCTACTCAAGATTCTCATCTCATATAGGAATAGTTTTGAAGGATTACCTTTAATGTGATTTGCAGCCAGCTTGGATAGCGTATTGCTTTAGTTCTAGCTGTACATCTCTTACATGTTTGGCACTTGCCCTAAAAATCTCTCTTGTTCGTTTCTAGTCAAATAGTCCATAAGACCAATGAGGAGCTGCCAGCCACAATGGTTTGAGATGCTTTTGAAAACTTATCCATGAAACATGTAGTTGCCTGACCGAGGGAGGCATTATCCAAACCCAATGAAGTTTTAATCAGCCACAACAAAGGGGCAGCAGAGTAAGAGATGATCTAGCGTTTCTTCACTATTGTTGGAGAACACACATCTTGATGGACTTTGAATACCCATTTTCTTCAATTTGTTGTGGGAGAGAATTCTGTTTTGGACAGATAACAAAGTAAAAGGTGAAGCCTTAACGAGTGCTTATTTTGACCATAGTATATGGTAATGCTTTGCTTTTTTCACTCTATAAGCCAAGCTGATCTGAAAGTTTTCGAATGTTTACCAATTCGGAGCCCAATAGTTGTTCCTTTGAGACTTGATCCAATATTTGTTTACTTGCATATCAAATTTGTTTTTAGGCTCCTCCCAAGCTTGGGATAATGATCTATCTAGGGCAAGGAAGGGGAAGCCTACCTAAGACTCCACCCAAAATTTGGCAGTCAATCCATTCCTAACTTACGGGGTGAGGTGTTGGCTTTTGAGTCCCTTGTTTCCTGCTAGAAAGTTACACATGTATGTTCCTTCAGGTAGGGAAGATCCAAATATTTTTCCTTGAGAAACTTACTTCAAAGGGGCATTTCTTCTTGGCTCATCCTCCAAGACAACTTCGTTTTTAGGGCCTCATTTTGTTTCTCTAAATGAGAGAGCTTCTTTTGTAGCTTTGGGCGACTTTCATTCTCTTTCTACTTCTAGAGTTGTGTACGATAATTTATCTAATGCTCTCCAAGTGGCATCCCTTGACTCCTTTCCCCACTTGATCCATCACTCCACTTTACCCGTCCTCATGGTTCTTGCCACATGATTGTTGGTATCTCAAGGAATGTAATGACACACATTGTAAGCTCCATTATATGCTTGCTCATGACCCTCCATCCATTCCCCATACCCGAAGGCGTAGAAACTATAATTGGCTCCATTGATGGAAAAAACGTGAGTTTCTTGTTTCAAGGAGACATGACCTCATTGATTCCCTCTATCATTCCCCCAAGACCTTTTGGCATACCCTCCTTAGGAGGAAAATTCTTACTTTTGATATTGACCCTTAGGGTTGGGTTTCTTATGCCAACTTTCAGTATGATACTCTAGATCAACCCATCATTAGGCCAACTCTCTCTTTTCCTCTTGGTGTTTATTTTCTGCTGGTGACGTCAGGAGGGCAATCTAGAAGCTTTGTACCAACAAAGCTATAGATTATGAGGTGCTTTAGGTTGAGCTTTTCAAGTTTGGCACAAATTCTCTAGTTTTCCCTATTGCAAAGCTCTTCAACGAGGTTGGTTATTTGGGCTTGTCCCCCCTCTTGGTCATAACACATTATCCACCCCATTCACAAATTAGGGGAGGTTTTTGAACCAAACCATAGTTCAAAAAATCGTTATTGACAATTAATCGATAGGCCAAATTTTGACTCGGAAATCGGCATTAATCGGCAACTTTATCGCTACTTTTAAAAACATTTAAATTCATAAAATAAACTTAAATTAAATGTAAAAACATTGTTAAATGATGCGAGAAGTGACTCTGAATTTTTTTAATCTATAAAAATACTTACAAGTTACAATTAAATACATAGAGTCACTATTACAAGTCAGAATTTAACAACTAAGTATTTAATAGAGTCACTTAATATTAAATACTTACAACTAAATTAATATTACAAGTTACAATATTAATCTATTAAATACTATACAACTAAATTAATATTACAAGTTACAATTAAATACATAGAGTTAATCTTAGAAAATTCATTGTAAGTTAATATTACAAGTCAGAATTTTAGTTACAAGTCACAATTAAATTCTAGTTATGCATTAAAAAATTAAATGCAAGTTACAAGTCAGAATTAAATACATAGGGTCACTCTATAAATCTTAATAACTATACACACAATGACATAAACATTAATGGAAACCCCTGGTCGAAGGTCGAGACTTGAAACACGAATCATGCAGGAGAAAATAGCCACGAAATGCTTCCAAAGGGGCACATTTTTTTCGCTTTGGTTGTTTTTTAGCTTTTATACCCAACCTGAGCGATTTTCCACGTTTTTTTTGGGTTTTTCTCGCTGTAAATCACCAATTTATCGGAAGGTCAAAAATTGCGATTTTCTAAAAGATAAATCGTTTGCACGACAAAAAACGATAAATCACAATTTTTTGTACAGAGACCCAAACAACTTCAAGACTATCATGATTGGATGTACGTTTGCCAAATTATATGTCACTGTTTCAGACATTAATCTTTCTAAGGACTTGAATTATAGGCAACATAAGGCTATTATTGAGGAGGTTCATCATTGGTCCTCTAAGGTCTTTTGTTGCTTTGTAGATTTTAGGATGGCCTTTGACTTGATTTTGAGACATTTGCTTTCTAGAAGCTATGTGATTTCTTTGTAGATTTCAAGAATGCCTTTGACTCGGTTTCATGACATTTGGTTTCTAGAAGTTACGTGATGTTGACATTTTAGACTCTCTTGTTTCTACTACCATGAGTCTCTATAAGGCAGGTGTTGGTTAGTTTCATACTTATGACGATCTTTCTGGCTTTGTGAAGAATACTATCAGAGTCAAGCAGGGGTGGCCTCTCTTGTCGACCTTCTTTGGCATCTACATTGATGAGCTAGAGGAGTTTCTTTGACAACATACCCATGTTGTTGATGGTTGCATTTTATGTGATGTAGTAATAGCCATACTTCTTTTTTGTTGATGATGTTGCTCTCTCACACACCATCAAGGGTTTATAGAGATAAATTAATGCCCTGGCTCTTTTTTGTGAGATTGTTAGTTGGTGGTCGACCTTAGCAAAATTAAGGTTATGCTATTCAATATGTCCAAAGGTTCCCTTTCTCGATTCTAGTTCCTCTTCAAAGGGGAGCCTTTAGAGATCACATTAGCTTGCACTCACTTGGAAGTCTAGTTTTTTAGATCTTCTTTTAGTATGAAGTGCCTCCCATTTGTGTCTTTGTAAGAGATATGCCTCCCTTTCTATCCTTGGAGTGCCCATGTTGTCATATCCATTTCCAAGATATCCCTTCAAAGATGTGCCTATTTGATATTGTCATCAAATTTATGGTCCTCTAAGGATCCGAGATTTGGGGACCTAGTTTGGGTACAACTAATTGGCCTCATATTGAGAAGGTCCAAACTCTATACTACTACATATTAACCATTGCAAATGGATTGTTCCTCAGTGCATTGTCCAAGTTGACTTTTCTACCCACCCCCTTGCCTCGAGAGTATCTTTAGGCTTACTTCCTATGTTCATAGACTCAGAACCATGGGGGACTCAACTTTAGACTATGAGAGGTACCCATTCTTGGCCCTTTGTTTTTTTAGAGAGGATTGCATTATTGGTCCCCATTAGATACCAATGTTATTGCTACTTTGAAACCAGTTTTCTACTTTAGTCTATTGACATCTCTATTGATAGTCTACCTCCTTTTGGATATTCTTTGGATGCCCCTCCTTAGCTTCTTTCCCTTGAAGGAGGCCATCCCTAGAGTTGTTGGGGGTTATTTGTAGGTAGTACATTTCAGTCACTTAGTCCTCTCGTCAACTACTCAACCCTAAGCTTGCTTTTTATGTTGAGCATTTCTACTATGGTGGATTGCGTCATTCGTTGGCTTGACTATCTCCAATGCCATTGGTCTAACGACTTGGGGTTTCCCCTCAATCAGTTGAGGGTGTGCTCCGACCAGTTACAAATGGAGATTGACCATCATATTTCACACGGGGATTAGATTTGTCTCTTTTTCTTCCTTTATGAAGTGGAGGTTAAGGAACATTTCCATTTTAGATGTTGTATTTGTTAGAGATTAGGCCGAGATCTCACTATTTATTTAGAGAATTGGGTGGCACTCTTTCTACTTTGTTTCGGTACCTGGACTAGTGGTGATTGGCTCCTTTTTTTTGCGAGACTGTTACCCTTCAATGAAGGTCTTTGCAGGGGGACCCTAGAGATACCAAGCTGATTACCTCTTTCTTTTAGCTCATCATGGAGGTTGAAGGTGTCAAGCTCCCATTGGATATTGCTTCTTCAAACAAACTAGGATAGGTTAGGGAGGCAATGCTCATCTTTTCACACTACTGCTGCGATGGCGCCCTAGACACTCTTTCTTTGCACCATGGATTGAATTCTTCTTTGTTAGGGGCCCCTTAGCCCCCCTTGCTCACTTATAGACCATGGGAACAAACTCACATTACCAGTTTCTTCTTTGTCAATGGAGCTTCATTGGCCTTGGATGCTAGGAGAGGCTCTAGTGGAGAGCACACTACTTCCTTCTTGGATTACGCAGCTTGGTCCCCTCAGTCGTGGGTACTCTCAAATGAGGATTATCAGCTTATGCATTTGCCCTTTCATAGTGATAGATGATGGTGCCGAGGGCATGTTGACCCTAGCTTGGCACATAAAGAATCTTTCACCGAGAACTTGTGCTATGGTTGTATTAACAATCCACAATTTTTGGTGTGGTGGTATTAATGTGAAAACACATAAACACACACAATACACAAGCAACACAAAATATAATACTAAGGCTTAGTAATAAAAATGGAGTACAACCAAAAATTATATTACTATCAATGTAATGCTACAATCTTACCCAAAAAGTACACAAAGTGTTACCAACTTCAGATGAACTCCACTCACTTGCTTTTCCAATATCATTTTTGGAAGAAACTTTTTGAACACACTTTTTGATAGCTTCTATGACACTCTTACACAATGGTATGGACTCTCACTGCTTGCGTGTCTACCTCAGCACCTTCTTATGTCCCAAAGGAGGTAATAGCATTCCTTTTTATAGGTCTTCTAGGCTTATCCATCCTATCTTCAAGATAGGATAAAAATTACCTTTTAGCCATTCAAAATACATATCATAGCTCCCATATTTACATGTAGGATTATCTCTTAGGATAGGATAAACCTCATCTTTTACACATAGGAACATGATTAGAATATGATAGACTTTCCATCTCATCCACCTTTTCTAGACTTCATCCCAATAATAAATAAAATATTTAAAATATATATGACATCACTCTGTCATTATTACAAATATAATATAAATTATTTATGGCTACATGTACCCTAGTTACTTACCATGACTTTGACACTTTGACATTACCATGCCCAATTACGACAAAATTTACTTTGATTGTTACCATAGAGTATTTACTAGGTACTTTATTACAATATTCCATGTGCGATATAGTTTATCAACAAACGCTGTTAAGTTGTAGAAGACACTACCGTTGACCACACATTAAAATAAAATATTAACAAAATTTATATTAATGAAATGGAAAATTTGTAAGAAAATTCTAGTGTTGACGTCTGCCACCTTAGCATCTACTCTGTCCTTAGAGTAGACTGTCATTGACAATTTAGAGCCAATGCTTGGAAACTCTTCAACTTGTCATGGTTGATCCATTTTTCAATTGGAGTGCCATCCAATTCTTCCAATTGATATGTTCCATTATCATGTACTGCTACTATCTTGTAGGGTCCCATCCATTTAGGAAGTAGGTTCTTATGCTTTCTCTTACAGTGTCGAGAATCTTATACTAGGACCAAGGTGAACTAGGACCGAGTCATTCACCTGAAATGGAGACCATTCGATCTTTTGATCAAAATACGCCTTTTGCTTCAACTTTTTTTTTTTTTTTTGGTAATTTGTCTCCTTTTCCGTCTCCCATATTTTCTTTAAAAAATGACGATGCACCAATCTAACACTTATTGAATCACTCTTATCCGTCCTTGCATTACCCATAACTCTTAGGGTTGGATTATCAAACTCAATAGGAAGAATTGGATCAATACCATAAATGAGATGAAAAAGAGATAAGATAAGATAAATATATTAATGTCCAACAAATGACCACAAAAGTAGGTCAATGGGATTGCAGCCCAAACAATAGACAAAGTGCAAGTGGAGAAAACTCAAAACGAGTTCCCAAAAAGAGAAGAAAGGAAAAGAACCAAAACAAACAAGAACCCCGAAGCCAAACCGCCACAGGCGGGGGCGATGAAACAAACGGGGGAGAAAGAAGGGAGAAGCAGAGAAGGGAATGAAGGGGGCAAACAAGGACCAATAGTCTACTTAGAAATGGTAGCCACATCCCTCCTAACATTCGAGGCTGATGAAAAGAAGTTCGTGATGAAATGGCAATCCGAAGAGGGGGGCAAGGGCCCCCTCCCCTATTGAGATCTGAGACTAAAACGATGGCCAGGGAGGCGGATGGAGTTGGGTTGCCCTCTGGTACGAGTGTGGATCTGAGCTTGTTGGTGGTGATTGGGGGAGATGTGAAGGTCCAACCGGGGACGAACTGATCTATGCATTGTTCAACCTCCATGATGAGCTAAAAGAAAGAGGTAATCAGTTTGGTATCTCTAGGGTCCCCCTGCAAAGACCTGCATTGAAGGGTAATAGTCTCGCAAAGAAAAGGAGCCAATCACCACTAGTCCAGGTACCGAAACAAAGTAGAAAGAGTGCCACCCAATTCTCTAAATAAATAGTGAGATCTCGGCCTAATCTCTAACAAATACAACATCTAAAATGGAAATGTTCCTTAACCTCCACTTCATAAAGGGAGAAAAAGAGACAAATCTAATCCCCGTGTGAAATATGATGGTCAATCTCCATTTGTAACTGGTCGGAGCACACCCTCAACTGATTGAGGGGAAACCCCAAGCCGTTAGACCAATGGCATTGGAGATAGTCAAGCCAACGAATGACGCAATCCACCATAGTAGAAATGCTCAACATAAAAAGCAAGCTTAGGGTTAGTAGTTGAGGAGAGGACTAAGTGACTGAAATGTACTACCTACAAATAACCCCCAACAACTCTAGGGATGAAGAACCCCGAAGCCAAACCCCCACAGGCGGGGGCGATGAAACAAACAGGGGAGAAAGAAGGGAGAAGCAGAGAAGGGAATGGAGGGGGCAAACAAGGACCAATAGTCTACTTAGAAATGGTAGCCACATCCCTCCTAACATTCGAGGCTAATGAAAAGAAGTTCGTGATGAAATGGCAATCCGAAGAGGGGGGCAAGGGCCCCCTCCCCTATTGAGATCTGAGACTAAAACGATGGCCAGGGAGATAGATGGAGCTAGGCTGCCCTCTGGTACGAGTGTGGATCCGAGCCTGCTGGTGGTGACTGGGGGAGATGTGAAGGTCCAACCGGGGACGAACTGATCTATACATTGTAATTGGGTTAGAATGGCTCTGTCGTTTAGTTCCTCCAATTACGTGTAGAACCGGAAAGAAGACTGTAATTCGTCTCGTGGGAATGACTCTCGGAGGGGGATGAAGAATTTGGTCCAGGAGCACCAGAGACTCACAGATGTAGAGGGCAGACATATTTGAAGAAAATCGGGAGGGTCTGAACTCCTTTGAAGAGGCAATGAAATCGTCCTCTGATCTCATAGTATATGGGGCAACGGAAGATGAAATGAGTCTCGGTCTCCACCTCCTGAAGGCTATAGAGCCTACAAAGTTTGTCATCCCGGTCAATTTGGTGATCAGTCTTGCATTGAAGTCTGTGGGAGCCAACCCGAAACTGACTGCATGCTGAGGGCATGCATCTAGTGACGAAAGGTGTACTGAGGGCAAATGATGAGTCCATCTCTGATCTCAAGAAAATGCTCTGCATAAAATGACATCTTAGGGTGCAAACCCCCATGAGGATTCACCCAAGTAGTTTGAATAAAGCACCTTTAGATATCCTCCTGGATGGACTTGTTCAGCACTTGCTTGGCGGGCAAGAGATAACTGGGAGCATTAAGGGAATACTGACAAGGGGGGAGACGATCAATCTGAATACCAACCGAATCCAATAAAGCAAAAGTCCTGGAAAACCAACAACGGCCCATAGCCTGAGCAATACTCACAGAGGAACAATAAGCAAGATATAGGTACCTGTCACACTCATCGGAGAAATCACCAAACCTCCTGATACAGTGAAGAAAGGCCGATATATCAAATATGGTCTCCATATGGAAAGGTCGAGCCTCGAACTCTTCTAAAATAATATGTTGGGGAACCGTCTGCTTGCATCTGATGAAGCGACGAAGGAGGAGAGTCTGAATCCTCTCGGCAGAAGCCCAATTTGTATCTAAAAGGGAGGGTCCCCAGACAACTAATCCATAAAGAACCGTCGGCCAGATGAGGGAGTTCATAAGAGACATCTTGGTGGAGATGTCCTGAAAGTGGTGTTGAAAGCGTTGTCTCTCGAGAATGGCCAGAGACCCATACCCTTTATTCACCCTCGGCTGAAGAACACACCTCATACTGAATCTAGGCCCTGAGAATTGGACTCCTTGATAGGTGTATGTATTAGTGATTTCAACCTCTTGCCCCTTGAAAAGGAAATGGAGGTGTGATGTCTTCAACCCATTGAAGACCATGACCTTGGTCTTACCCAGATTGACAGTCAAATGCTGAAGATCACAAAATAAAGCAAGCACATCAAGCTGTCTCTGAAGCCCCTCAGGAGAAGAGGCGAGTAAAACAATATCATCGGCAAATAGGAGAATAGAAATCAAGACGTGGTGAAGAAGGCACCCATCCCGTTCTTGAATGTGATCCCGAAGAAAAGAATCCAACTCATCAATGTAAATGCAAAGAGAGTAGGAGACAGGGGGCAACCTTGTTTGACCCCAATGGTGTTTCTGATGAAATCAAACATTCTGTGTACAGTATGAAGACGACCAAGGACAGACTCATAGAGATGCATAATGGCAATAACAAGAATCTCAGAAATACCGATGTCTTTGAGTCTCTGAAAGAGGGCCATGCGAGGTACGAAGTCAAAAGGTTTTCAAAAGTCTACAAAACAACAATAAACTTTCGAAGAGCGGTGACATGCCTCTTCAATAATAGCCCGAAGGGTGAAGATGTGGTCGATGGTGTGGTAACTAGGGTGAAAACTAGCTTGATCTCTGGCTTTGAGCTGCCGCTGCTCCAAAACATCGGACAACAACCTGTGGAGAACCGTAGGATAGAGTTTGGAAAAAGAGTGGCCCACCGTGAGAGTATCCTGTCGTTGACTTTGATGTAGCCTTATATGCCTAGAATACTGAATGAATCCTCTTATCCCATTTATGTACTTGTAAACTAGTATCTTTCGCCAAAAATTGGTGCAACAGAGGGTTTGTTTGTTCCACTCGTCCATTCATGCTTGGCTTATAGGTTGTCACCTTCCTATGCTTGATGGGAAACCTATCCACCAAAGCTTTTACCACCTCATTAATAAAGTGCGTTCCTTGATCTGTTGTAATTTCCAATGGGCAACCAAACATTAGTAACAATGCATTCATATAAGAACCTTGCCACTTCATCTAAAGAAGCTGCTTTCAAAGGTATAGCCTCAACCCACTTAGTCAAGTAATCAGTGGCAACTGCAATTTACCTTTTTTTTGTGGCGTGGGTGGAAGTGGAGCCACAATGTCTGTTACCCAGTTTTCAATGGGGCCAAGTAGAAGAATATAACACAATGGTGTAGATGAAGTCGTACAATTCCCATGTGTCTGACAAACATCACACACCTTACAATAATTGAAACAATTTTAAAAACTAGTTGGCTAGTGATAACCTACATCAAAGATCCCTTTTTTGTTAGTTGCCCAGAGAAATGACCTCCACATGTTCCATCACGGAACTCTTCAATTAGCTCCTTCCCCTTGTCTCTTCCAATTGCTCTTCTATATCTTCCATCAATGCCTATTCGAAGCAAGACTCCATGCAAAATAGAATATGAATGGCTTGCTTGGGCAATCTTCCTCGTAGTCTTTACTTTAACACTGTTAGGAAACTTGAAGTCATTCAAATAATTCCAAATATCTATATACTCACTAGGGATTGTGTCAATGGCAAAAAATGCTGCGTCTAGAAAATTCATCATCTTCACAAGATGACCCCAAACCATCACAAGCTCGAGAAAGTGCATTTACATTAAAATGCTTCTTTTTTGGCCTATCCACAATGTCAAACTTATATTTCGGCAACAAAAGTATCCATCTTGCTATCCTTCATGATGGGTTAGGCTTATTTAGAATGCATTTTAAAACAAAATGATTTGTCACAATTATAAAGTTTTGCCCTATCAAAAAAATTTTAAATTTCTTTATAGCAAAAACTATAATTAGAACTTCCTTTTCAGTTACTGTATAATTTACCTCAACACTGTGCATGTGTCTACTCTCAAAGTAGATCATATGATCATTTCCATTCTCATCTTTTTGAGTCAGAGTTCTCCTCAATGTTGTTATCAAAGCATTAGTATAGATAATGAATTGTTTGTTCCAATATGGATTTCGTAGAACATGCGAAGCCACCAAGGCTTCTTTAAGCTGCTCAAAAGATTCACGCACCCTCTCTTGGCTCATAGGTAGTATCCTTCTTGAAGAATTGAGTCAATGGTTGCACAATTTTTCAAAAGTTCTTAATGAATCTCCTATAGTATCCCACATGGCCCAAAAATGACCCCAACTTACTCTTAATAATAGGAAATGACAATTGTTTAAACTTTGAAGCTTTATCTAGATTAGGACCAATACTTTCTCTAGATATAACATGCTCTAATAGGATATCTTTATAGCATTCAAAGACACTTTGCGGGATTTAAGGAGGCATGTGCTTCATTCAACCTTTGAAAAGCCTTTTCCATTTGGTGCAGATGATCCAATTTGCTTCCATAGATGCAAAAATCAAAGCTTCCAATATATTGTTCAAGCACCCTATTCATTAGGAGCCGGAAGTTTGCTAGAGCATTACACAAACCAAATTGCATGATTCTATAGGAAAACGTTTCCCAAGGGGTGGTGAATGTAGTTTTCAATTGATATTTCTTGGCTATTTGGACATGGTTGTACCAGTATAACCATGTGCAAGGCTTTAACATTCATTACCAGCTACTTTGTCCAAGATTTGGTCCGAGAAAGGAAGGGGGTGGTGATCATTTTTTGTTGCCTTGTTGAGCTTCTTGTAATAACACAAATGCGTAGCTTCACATTCTTCTTTCTTGTTATCACAATGGAAGAGATCCATTCTAAGTTATCCGCTGCAAAGATGATTCTTGCATAAAGAAGCTCATCTATTTCTTCTTTTTGCAATATTGGAAAAATTAGGATTGATTCTATATGACATTTGCTTTACTGGTTTAACACCATCTAGCAACTCACTAGAATGTGCTACCCAAGTTACTTGGTGAAGCTCCTTATGATCAATGGTGAACACATATATGTACCATTGAAAGAGTTGGAGATAGTCATCTCTGTCTTCCTTGTCCAAAACATCACACCAATTTGCAGCTGCTGAAGCTAAGCATTCATCTCCTCTCTAGTGAGTTGCTTGGGCACATGCATTAATGTGGTTGAAACGATGTCCATGACTGACACATCCACCTCATTGGTGCTAGAGTAATATGAGGATGTCCAATCACCACTTTCGTTGTTGGAATCCACTTGTCCTGCCATGTGACTTGGAGGAACCACATATATTTTGACCTTTCCATTGCCATGACCAGTGTCATGAACCCTTCATTCTAGTAGTTTCTTGCATGAAACCTCCTCAACCATGGCCTTCCCAATAGCATTGGATATGCAACAATTCTATTTTTTATTACCGGAAAGTCTACCACACACACAACACCCATGACAAAAATTGGCACATGTGAAACACCTCTTGGTTTTGTTTTTCCTTTATTTAAGAATCTTAACATTAGTGTTAAAAGGTGATCCATCTTTAATCCTAACATGTTCATCACAAGTTTAGTCATAACATTTATTGCAACTCCACCATCTACTAAAACATCATGAATAGAGATACCATTACACAATACCTCAACTTATGGATTATGAGGATCCACTTTTGCTTCCAAAAAAGCGACCTCAACCTCCTTTCATTGAGCACCGAGTCCACTATGCAACTCTCGCTTCTTCTCAAAAGACAAGAAAAATATTACCATGTGTAATATTTGTAGGATGCTTGGAGATGTCTTCAAAGCTAGAATAAAATGCTTGCTCTTGTGAGATCAAAAAATCCTATACACCTAACTTTCTTCTCCTATGTTTTTTCTATTATCTTCTTTCATTTTCTTAGGATCCTTATTATCTTGATTATGTCTCTTTGTCTTTTATTGGCTAGAACATTCGCTTCATCATTTTTATTCTTATCCACTCCATCAAAGGAATTTACAGGTGGTTTACCCTTACCATTATCTTATGTGCATGATGTAAATGTTCTATTTGGACAATTATACTTATTGTGACCCTTTCTCCAACGCGCATAACATACATTTTCAGACAAATTTCTTTTTGGGCCCTTGTCTCCTCATTAGGAATGTTGGGAATCAAAATCCTTCCATTGAAGAAGATTAATAGTATCGACCCATTTTCTTAACAAGATCATTATATTCATTTGATGTTATAGAAGGAAGAAATGTGCTCACCATTAATTGTTGTAGTGCTTGGACCACGTGTATTGGTGTAAGTTCAACTTTAGCAAAAAATTCCTTGGGCTCTTCCTTTGTGCTTTCCTCTTGCCTTTAAGAAATCCTCTTTACTTTCTCAAGGGTGGTTGGGTGGTCGTACTTCACTTGTCGTTTAATTTCTAGCTTCATCCCACAAATGAAGTGTTTGCAGAGAAGGTTGCACACGCTATTCATTTTCCCATTTGCTAATCCTTCCTTCTAGATCTGGGTGTCCAACTTTCTCCTCAACTCTCGGACTTGTATATGGTAGTATCTTATCTTTTTGTTTTTCCGTAGGCCAACTTTGTAATCTTTATCAAAAGATCTGAATATTTTTATTGTGCACCAAATTTTCAAGAAAATGTTAGTAAGCAAATTCCACGAGTTTTAAAAAACACCATTCAACTCCTCAAACCACCTACATGTTGAACCATCTAAAAATGTAGGAAAAATTTAGCCCATTATTCCCTTCTGACGAGCCCATTATAAATGCAAGATCTTTTAAACTCCTGTATGAAAGAGAGATTATTCTCATTAGATTGGGCCGAAAAAAGGGAAATCTTACACATCCTTCTTTGCAAGACAAAAGTATCCACAGTAAAATACCAACCCACAAGTACAAAGTGATATGACTTCCTATTATAGTAGAAAATGAATTTACTACCAGGACTTTTCACGAAAAAAACAAAAATGACCACGGTAAGAACTATTCACGATAAAAGTGGAGTCATTGCGGTAAAATGGAATGACCACAATAAAAAGTGACTTTACTGTGGTAAATATTGTCACAATAAATATAAAGTTACCATCCAAATAATAGTTGGTTAATCGGAAACGCCATTCTAGAGTAACCATAAACGAGGAATGGTCCTAACAATAGTTACAAAATATTGACCCTAGCCTGACACCTAAAGAATCTTTCACCATGAACTCCTTGTGCTATGATTGTATTAGCAATGCACAACTTTTGGTTTGGTCGTATTAATTATGAAACACTTCAACACATAATATACAAACAACACAAAATATAATACAAAAACAAAGTAATGTAACTATTATATAACTATCAAGGTAATTTTACAATCTCACCTAAAAAGTATGCCGAGTGTTACCAACTTCACATGGACTCCATTCACTTGCTTTTCCAATAGTTTTTCTGGGTGAAATTTTCTCAACACACTTCTTGATAGTTTTGATGATACTTACAAAATTCTATGGAATCCCACTACTTGCATATCTTAAACCTTACCACCTTCTTATGTTCCAAATAAGGTAGTAGTAAGGTTTTCAAGGCTTATCCATCCTATCTCCAAGATAGGATAATAAATCCCTTATAGACAATGAAAATACATATCATAATGCTCATCTTTACAGCAGGATTATCCATTAGGATAGGATAAACCTCATCCTTTACAATAGGATCATGATTATGATATGACATACTTCCCATTTAATCCACCTTCTCTAGAATTTAATCCAATAATAAATAAAATATTCAGAATATATATGACAACACCCTTTGTCATTATTATAAATATAATATATTATTATTTACAACCACTTGCACCCTAGTTACCTACTTACCATGACTTCGACATTACCATGACCACTTACGACAAATATTTACTTTTTGTGATTGAGAAACACTCTCACAACATTCCCCTAATGTAATTTGACTGTTATTGTAAAATATTTACTAGTTACTCTATTATATTGCTCTGTGCAAGACGTAATTTATTGGCAAACACCGTTAGTCTGTAATAGACATTATTATTAACTGCAAATTACAAAAAAATATTAACATATACATTGATGGAATGGAGAATTTGGAGAGAAATTCTAGTGTCAACAGACCCTTCTAGTTCAAGCCTTGTTATGATTGTGGTTGATGATGGGACTGAAGTTTCTTCGGGTTTGAGCGTTTTTATAGATATATGACACATTTTCAGAATCTTGTTTTATACCACTCACACACCTTATACCTCATTGGGGGGTTCTTCACTCTATTTTGTACTTGTATTTGATCTTATGGTTTGGGGTTTTACCTTCTCTAGTTTACCTACTTACATGACTTTGACATTACCATGACCACTTACAACAAAAAATTACTTTTTACAATTGACAAACACTCTCACAAAATTCCCCTAATGTAATTTGACTGTTAGCATAAAATATTTACTAGTTACTCTATTATATTACTCTATGCAAGACGTACATTATCGGCAAACACCGTTAGTGTGTAGTATACATTATTACTAACTACAGATTACATAAAAATATTAACATATACATTGATGAAATGGAAAATTTGGAGAGAAATTCTAGTGTCGACAGACCCTTCCAGTTCAAGCCTTGTTACAATTGTGGTTCATGATGGGACTGAAGTTTCTTTGGCCTAAGCCTTTTTTAGATAGATATGACACATTTTCAGATCTTGTATTGGACCACTCACACCCCTTGTACCTGATTGGGGGGTTCTTCCCTCTATTTTGTACTTGTATTTGATCTTATGGTTTGGGGTTTTACCCTAAGTAACCGAAACATTTTGGATACGGGAGTGGGAACGGAGTATCCGATACGCGGAAATGGCAAATTTTTGTTGACCCCAGATACGACGTAGGATATGGCAGTACAAAAACTATATAAAAATTAAAAAATATATAAATTTCAGCCTTCTAAATAGGGATTTAATTATTAACCACATATTATGCATATGAAAGCCAAGATAAAAGACAATTTATAAGCTAAATAAGTGAATAACCACAACAAACAAGCTAGGATACCGATAAAACTTAGAAACTTAAAAGCTTAAAAGTTAAATTAAAATACTTAAATTGAACACAATGTGAACGCCATGAATCTCATGATATATTAGATTCAATCATAGATCAATATTCAAAGTTCAAACTATCTTTCATTGTCAATATTCATCATATTCCTCTTCATCAAGAGGATCAAGATCAGCTACATCATCAACATTATGTGGTTCATTAGAACCACATGGGCTTGAATCACTCGCACTAGGGCCACTGCTAGTTGCACCCCCTTGTGCATGTAGGTCTCGTGGTGCCACAGAACTCCTCTCATCATCATATGCTCCATGGTGGGAAATGGAAGCATCCAAGTCAACTATCTCTGGATCAATGTCCCAATGTCTTGTTGACCCTTCCTTGTACTCCGACTGCTTGTGGGATAAAATGCGCAAGTTGGAATGTATGTATACCAAATCTTCAGCCCTTTTAGCCCCCAACCTATTGCGTTTCTGTGAGTGGATGAAACTATGTGTATTCCAGTTGCACTAAGAGGAAGATGAACTTACAACCTATTAAGGCAACCCAAACTTCAAAGTCAATGCAAAGTTCAACTTCAAACTTAAACAGTCAAACTTAAATTTTAAAAAACTAAAAGAAAAGAGAATAAAAAAATTTAAAACTTACCTATGCCAAGACCTATTTATTAAGGAGCGGAAGCAGGTATGGGAGCGGCAGGGAGCGGGAGCGGCGGCGGGAGCGGCGGCGGGAGCGGCAAGGGAGCAGCTAGGGGCATCACTTTTTTATACCATAGTCATTAAGTTCTAGCATTACAACATAATGAATTTGCATGGTTGGAAATTCTTATAGCATATGCTAAACAACAAATGTCTTATGTGGTCAAGAGAAATTGATAGGGCTTGCATCTAATGTAGTTACTTTTTCATTGCCATATAAGGTTACTCTTGTGGCTAAGATGCTGTAATAAATGGTTTGAAACATGTCCCTATTCATCCCTACAAATTGACGATAAATTGTGAAAAGTGTCAACTTTGTTCCAGATATAAATTGACCTAACCTTGTCAATAGGATATATGTTGTTTTTGGTTATTCCTGTCAAAGGGTGCATCATACGGTGTACAAAATCTCTGGTAAAATAATCCAAAGTGCCACATCAATGACCTAATTACATCGATTTTTCTAATGGTTTTTTTCTTCCAAAATTGGGGATTGTTATAATGCTTTTGATTCTAATCGATTGAAATCTATACTTAGAAAAATGTAGATTGTTATATAACTTGATTTTTTTAGAATGAAGTTACATTGAAGCTTCTCTAGGAGTTTTTTTGTTGTTTTTGGCTATGTCACACCAAGTTTCCAGGACGGGGATGACAGGGGATGGGGGGACGTGTTTCCGCGACGGATGTTTTTGGAGGTCTTTTTTTAGGGGACGGCAATGGATGACTATTAAAAAATAAAGAAAAATTTAAAAAATATAGGAAATTTCAAATATTCACATGGTAACATTGATAAAACATTCATTACACACATTATAGAACCTTAGTACATAAGATTGGAGCTGAATTGAGATTTCACATAATATTCAAGTTTCAATTACAATAATAATTACAATGAAATGCCCAAGGGCCGTAAGTTTCAACTACAAAATGTATGAAACATAGAAAATGAAAATATATTGTTGCCCCTAATCAAAATACGCTAAAATGGATTGCCTCATCCAATGGAACCCCAACCAATCCCACCTGTGCCTCCTCCTCATCAACCTGTGTGGCATCTTTGGGATCAACATCCCAACATGCAACTGGAGTCTGACGATACTCAAGAGTCTGTTGATCCTGAAGTCGCAAGGCACTATGCACGACTACTAACTTCTTTGCTCGTCGAGAGGTAAGATTGTTCCTCTTAACTAAGTGGATGAGGCCGTATGTGGACCAATTCCTCTCTGCAATAGAGGAACTGACAACCTGTGAAAGGAGGCGAGTGGCAAGAACCTCAAGTCAGGTGCATCCTTTGCCATGCCATGTCCACCATCCAATAGGGTCTACTTGAGCTAATGTAGCTCTATTTGTCCTTGCCTCTGGTTTGCTAAATGTTGAATCATGATGATTGACAAAGGATAGCCATTACGTCCGCAGTTAAGTGGACTCCTCATCAGTGTACATCTTTTGAAAGGCCTTCATGACCCCTTCTTTCACCTCTTCATCATTAGTTGGAGGCATTCTCCGAGGTTGTCTGCATACCATTTGGGATTTAGACCATAGGCTGCTATATGAAGCGGGGTGTTCATTGTGTTCCACCGCCGTGTCATAACGAGCTTGATATGGTCCTCATAAAATTTCAAAGTAGGATCCCTGCTACAAATGGCTTGTTTCATCTGCCCAAACATGCTCTCAAATGTCTCATAAATCTCTCTGAGACTAGGAGAGTTTGTATCAACATATCTTATGACCCCCACTACAGGTGAGATGATGGAGCAAACATATCTTCAAACAAGTTACAAAAAATTTTAGAAAATATTAAGAATTTAAGACTCAGAGTGAATTAGAATGCTATCACAAAGAATGAAAAACTAAAATAATTTACAAGTCAGAAACATTGATAAAAATATTAAAAAATTAAAAATTAAATAATAAATATTAAGTATATAAAATCAGCAATTGCTGACCTCACTGTGGACCACCAATCATCGTCAAGGATCTTTTGTTTCACACTTTTTCCTTCAACAGTGTTTGTCTCTAGCCATCTACCCCACTTTTGATTAACCATCATTAATTTTAAAGCCTCCTGCACCCCGAGCATCCTCTCTAACAAAATAAAATAGTTGGCATATCTAGTGTCCACGGGCTTGAGGAATTCCTTCCCTGAAAAAGACCCGAATAGAGCAAGTGAGGTGTGATGGTTGCAATTGAACATTTGTATGCGTCTAGCCTCTACCAACACTGTCTTCACCCAATGTATCTTTCCAATGTCTTTCAATGTGTTGTTCAACGCATAAACACTACATGAAGTCCAAAAAATGTGTTTGTAAGCACCCTCAACCGTCAATCCAACTAACTTACATATGCAGACTGAATCCGTCACCACTTGCACAACATTTGAGGGTCCAATTTCCTCTATGACATCCTTCAAAATTTGAAATTGGAAGGTTGCATCCTCTCTCTTCAATATACAATCAATAACTTTAAGAAAATAAGAGCCAACAGGACATGTGACAATGATATTGATGAGTGGCCTATGTCTAATATTGGTCCACCCATCCATGATGATAGAGCAACCTACCCGTATCCAAGTTTGCCTCATCTCCTCCATCACCCCACTCACCTTAGAATATTCTTTATCAAGGAGGTTGGTCCATAGTTTATGTTCTCTAGGAGGGACATACAAGGAACAAACAACAATTACATCGTTGAATATTTGTTTGAAGTAAGGGGAACATGACACATGAAGTGGTATTGCATTGGCAAAGAAGAATTTGGCAATAGAAGAGTCAACTATGTCCTGTGATTGCACATTGAACATCCCCGTAACAATAGTAGCCTTTCTTGTTCCCTTGGTAGAATCCTCTCCCCTTTGACTTTCAACATCCACAGATTGGGTAGGTAATTGTGTGCCATGCATAGTCTCCAATGGTATCTCTTTTTTCTTGCCTCGCCCTCCATGTACAACCTAGTCATTTCGGCCTTCTCAGCTAATGTTATTTTTTCACAACCTTTTACCCCCTGTCCAACTATGCCCAACAGATGACAATAAACCCTTGTGTAGCTGCCCATAAAATCTTTGTTGCAAATATGACACCACACTCTACTCACCCAAGAGTTTTTTTTTCTTTGTCAATGTTTGTTGTAAATTGTGAAAGAGGCTTTTTAGGATTGAATGGGCCCTTTGCATGGATTTTGAAGAGTTGAGAAGGGCATTCAAATGGATTATTTGAACCCACAATTGCTACAACACTCTCACTCCCTGAAGAAACTCTATTTCTACTTCTATGTTGCATTTGAATCTCTTCACGCTCACTACCCTCACGACCCTCATTGCTTTTTATTGAAAATGCAACACCCAACTGCAACCACAAGTGCAAACAAAAACCAAACAAAAAACAAAACCTCCCTAAGTCTTTGAAGTTTGAAACCTTGAAGAAAACAAAAACAAATGAAAAATAATGTGTAAATTTGCAAAATGAACAAAGGGTGCGAAACATACCTCAAATGGTGTACAATATTGCTCTCTTGCCTTCTCTGTGTTGTTCTTTTTTCTTCTCTCTGCTGTTCTTTTTTCTTCTCTCTGTTGTTTTCTTTTTTTGTCTTCTCTTTCACAAGATGGGAAATGACAAAAATGAGCTTCTTTTTTGTTTTAGTTGTAAGAGAGGTTTTAGGTTTAGGTTAGTTAGGAATGAGCATGGGGTCCTTGTGGGCCCCCACATTCCTTTTTTTTTAATTAAATTTGAGTTTAAAATAAATAAATAAAGAATGCCTTTGCTGGGACGTAGAGGATGCCCAGATGTCTCCGGTATGGTCATGGTACTTGTAGACGTCCCCTAGCCATACCGGGGATGTCTGTGTGTCGTCTGTCGTCCCCCTTCTCATTTTTGGCGTCTCGGGGATGCCCCCTATTTTTTGTGTGAATTGGGGACGGGTAGGGGACATTTCCTATGCGTCCCCCGAACTTCCCCTATTGGGGACAAACCTAAATATGCCGGGACGTGTCCCCGTGGAATATAGGTTTTTGGTAGATTCGCAAGGGTCGGTATTATCAGCTTATGGTGTACTCTAGGGTAAAATGCATGTGGATAGATGAGCTTGTAAGCTAAATTAAATCCACACAAACACAAATTCTTAGCTACAAAAATGCTAATTACAAAAATGCTAACAATGTTTGGTTGGAGGCCTTTGTCATTAACGAGGATGATTTTTTTATATTAATTTTTTTTCTTGTTCATCTTTTAAGAATTGGATGCGGTAGGAGATGCTTAGCCATTCCTAGGACATTTCATGGGTTAACTCAATGTCCCCGAGCCATTCTAGGGATGGTAGGGTCTTGCGCCTGGTGTCCTATGGATGGCTCGTGGACATTATGTACATGCGATTTAACAAAAATTAAATCATAGTCAGAGAAGTGGTGATCAATCAAATATATCAAAAACACAAATTCAAATGTGCAATGACGAACAAGTACAAGTAATAAGAGGATGAGAGTGACTCAGCTAATATTTGGCTATTTGTAATGAATCTGGGCTGGATTGATGGTGGAACAAGCTCAATCTGGGTTGTGCATGCTTCATCTAGGAGATAGTGATCTACATGTGTGGTGGAGAATAGTGCTTGGGTATGGATAGGACTGCCCGAGGCTTAGTGTTTGATTTGGGCGCTAGTGTCATGAGAAAGAGTGTAGATCTAGTTCTTTCAATGTTTGATAGTGTCGCCTTTACTTTACTTTGTGTCACATCAAGTTCGCTTTAGGGTTCTTCTGTTGCATCTGTACGTACAAAACAAACCCTAGGTACCTGCACAAGACTCAAGTGTACATTAGATGAAATAAAAGATGCATATGCTTAAGTTAGAGTGACCTCAGCAGTCACCCCAATGTGATTGTCACCGAGCACTGCACTGCATTCAGACTCAATGTAGTTCTAGTGTATGTGTGATAGAATCGTGTTCCTTGGGCTTGAAGCTAGGTTGCCCTTATGCAAGTTGCACCAAGATAGTGGGCTACACGTACTTTGCCCCCAAGATAATGTGTGTCATGGAATTCAAAATTTGCCCTTCCTATGCCAATGAATAATGCAGTCCTCAAGTGTTCCTTTTGTTCAAGTAGTTGATAGTAATAGTCCAATCGCCCCCTCGAGTAATTACTAGGTTGTGTATATATATGACTCGTTTGTTTGAATTTCGACACTTAGTGACATCAAAAGCCGACCCCAAACATGAAATAAGAATTAGATAAGATCTAAAATCAGGCGCCAAGTGATAATTTCAAATATAAGCAAGATTGGACAAAAGCGTCGGGAAGAGACACTAGCGCCCAAGCGCTAGTGTTGTTATTGGGTGTTACTGTCCCCAAGACAAGAAACATAAACTAGACCACAGATAGAGACATGAATCCCTATGACGCGACCAAAAAAATATAAACCCAGAAAGTATAAGACAATGTCACAATCAAAATCAATTGAAATTAATAATAGGACTAGGAGAGGTGTCACCAGTGTCTAATTTTCTCACATAGGAACCATGCATATAACGACATACTATAGGTGTAATGTAATAGTAATAAGTGCATAATCTTGTGTCTACAACCTGTTCCCATTTCCCAAAATCAACAAAAACACCAATATGCTTCTCCCTGATGCAGGAATACTTTCTTGTTTTGTCAATTAAATATCAACAATCCTTTTAGGAGGTTTTTTTGATAATTACTACGTTGTTAGGATACAAGTATAGGTTCGATATGCTGATAAGTTGATTTTAAAAAACCCTTGGGTATGATCCGTCTTGGGTACGTCCGTACATATATTAAAAAATTAAAATACACACACAAACACACACACACACTCATTTTACTCATTTAAGTTGGACCGTAAGAAATACAAAACTTGAAAAATATAGGAGGATCAATGTTCAAAACATTTAATATACTTGAGAATTTACATTTTTATTGATCATGTTGTTGCCATACATATGATATATGAATATCATGTCAACATGAATACAAACAATCTAGAATATATCATCTAGATTTTCCTCAAAATCAAATTCTTGCATGACACTCTTGCTAGCTCCACTCTTAGTAGCTCTGCTCTCCACTCCTTGTGAACTCCCTTGAATGTCATCTTCGCCATCAAATATTAGAAGTTGGGCAAGAGTGGTTGTGGAGGCATCCAAGTTTGTAGTCTCTAGAAGAATATCCCAAAGTTTGTGAGGATTTCTAATATAGTCTTTTGACTTGTGTGACAAGAGGTACAAATTAGAATGCACATATACCAAATCCTCAACCTTTTTGGATGCCAACTTGTTTCGTTTAGCTAAGTGGATAAAGGCGTGAGATGAGAGCATAAACAAAATTAGGACGTGAAAAAAAATTAAAACATTTTGCCTTTCCATAAATGCTAAGTGATAAAATAACAATATTTACTAATTATTAATTTAAAAATTTCTAACCTAAAACTTGATGTCATCCTTATCTATTATTGATCACCAAGATCACCATTAAGGCACGAGGTGAGAGCATACACAGAGTTAGGATTATTAGGAGACGAGGTTAATATTTAGATTTTCAGCATTGTGCTGTGGCATATGGTAATCCCATGTCTAGTAGTTTAGGGTTCATTATAGCTTTTAGAGGAGTTTAGGGTTCTTTATTTTATTCATTTATGAGTTAGGGTTAGTTTTTTTGGTAATTGACCAAGTAAAAACAAATAAAAAATCTTCTTTTAAGTACCCCACTGCCAAACCTTGTGGGTACGTCATGACGTATTTGAGACGTATACTTACTATACCCGGGACGGATCCGTACTGGCTACGTATTCGGGGTCGTATGGGAGGGGGGGCTTGTTTGATAGGTGACGTATACTTCTTTTATAGACTTTTCCATCAACATAAAAAACAAATTATGTTTCAAACATGAGAAATATTGTTTCTAGATCCTGTAAACTATCTTTCTATATGATTGAAATCTGGAACAAAATAATAGCTTGGATGCATTAATTAAAAAAAAAGCCAAGTTGTTGCATTCGGTGAATTTTATGTTAAAAAATTGGAATTCGCCAAATACGAAGTATGGCTAAATACATAATGGCTGGATAAACCTAACAGAGAGTGTTTAAGAAAAAAGAAAATACCAAAGGAACATGAAGGGGAACAATGGCCAGATAAACCAAGAGGAAAGGTTGTAAATTAGAAAGCTACCCAAGGGCCATGAAGAGGCACAATGGATGGATAAAACCAAGAGGGAAAGGAAAAAAAAAAAATCTACCAGAGGACCATGGGGAGGCATAATGGACATAAAATCAAGATACAATCATATTCACATACTTTTATTACTGTGCTGCCCCTTATTATCATTGTTCAGCAAGAACGAGCTAAAGCGATCTGAGCCTTCTTACCACTCAATATCTTTTATGCAGAAAGCAACATCTTCATTCTTTTAAAAAAAAATATTTAATCTAAAAAACAAGCATAATATTTCTTTTTAGTCATTGAATCTCAAATTAAATGGCTAATTTTTTTAGCAACATTTTTTTTACAAATCTTATCCGCCACAAATTCAAATGTAGCAACTTAGAAAAAATGTACTTACAGATGGTTTCAAAATCAGAGATGATCTGGGCAGATTACTGACTACTGTTATTTCTTGGAATACCCTCCATCTGTAGGATATTGTTTGAAGTTGTAAACATGCCAATATGCTTCAGGTGCATGCCAATTTGATAGTTTTCAAGTGGTGGGACCCTTACTGTGTGGTCAGATGCATGCCAATTTGGCAGATTTTTTTAAGTTATTTAAATAGGCAGCAGTTTATTATTATTATTTTTTGCAATTGCATATCACTAACTTAAAGTATTATATACACTTCATTTTTATACAGAATATATTAGGTTTTTCAAAGCATAACAACACTTCTTAACTTATCTATACGGATTTAATATAGCAGTTGCTAAAATTGTTTCAGGTTGGCCATTTAGGTGACGAGTATCAGGAATGGGTGCACCAGCCAATTGTTAGCAAGGAGGGGCCTCGATTTTTCAAAAGTGACTTCTGGGAGGTAAAGACGTTGATATATTTACTTCATGTCCAATTTTTATCTGTAATGTATTTTGCTTCCCAGACGTGATTGTTTTAAAATGTGGTGATGATAATACAGTGGGTATGTTTTTCCTTACCTACTCTTCTTACTTGTTTGTCACGTGTTAGGACAGTTCCTCACCCGTACTGCATGGTGGGTTATACCTCTAGTATGGTTACCTGTTGTATCTTTCAGTATATTGATTTCCATCCAAAGGGGTTTGTCCCGAGGCAGGGCAGCTTGTGCTACATTGTCTGGAATCTTTGTCTGGACGTTAATGGAATATAGTCTGCACCGGTTCCTGTTCCATATTAATACAACTAGTTATTGGTATGTGAGATACACTACTATTTAAGTGTTGAATACAGTGCTTAAAGAAATTTAATTATATTTTGCAGGGTTAGGATTGTATCTTTATATTGTTGCTTGTTCTTGGACATCTTTGTGTAGAAAGCTATTGATGTAGTTATCCAAATCCTATCAGGGGAAACACTTTGCATTATCTGCTTCATGGATGCCACCATAAGCATCCAATGGATGGGTATCGGCTTGTTTTCCCACCTGCAGCAACAGCAATACTATTAATTCCGGTACGCATGCAAGTTTCTAGCTGTATTGTTTGTGTAAGATGTTCCATTTTGAAGTATTCTTTTGAGCTTTTTTATTTGATTTCACCAGTCTTAGCATAGAAACTATTACAATTACAAGAAAAATAATATTAACTTCATTAAATTGGACATTGACATGCAAAAACCTCTTGCTCAGTACTTATTGAGTTATAATATTGAATATTTGGACAGTTTTGGTCCCTGGTGAAGTTGATAGTCCCTTACACTGCCGCTCCTGCGGTTTTGGGTGGAGGATTGCTTGGATATGTAATGTATGACATTACTCATTATTATTTACATCATGGACAACCTTCTCAAAATTTGGCACGGGGTCTAAAGGTTTGGAATATCTCAACATCTTTTGTAGGGAGAATATCTCATCATTTGTTTAAAGGAGTAAACAATTTCTTGTGGCAAACTATTCATAATTTGTCCTTATCTGATTTTATATTAAGCTTTTTTTTCTTTCTCATCAGTTAGGTTGTACACAATTTATTGGGTTGTCTTAAAAAGGCTTACATTTGCATTTTGCAAAGTCAACTTGGATATTATTTGGAGTCGGGTTGTGACTGCATTCTTTGTTTTATGTAGAAATATCATTTGAACCATCATTTCAGAATTCAGACAAGTGGGTTTGGAATCACTTCATCTTTTTGGGATTGGGTGTTTGATACACTTCCTCCTGGGAAGGCATGAGAGGCCAGAGACGAGTATTCCTATTACTACTATTGGTAATCGATTGTGTATCTTTAATGGAGTTGATTTGAAGAAACGGCTTCGTATAGCCTGTCTTCAAGTCATACGTGTCATTCTTGCATTCAGGACATAATCTACGTGAGTGCTTCATCGACTGTCATTGTGACTGAGTTGGAGTCAACTTTGTTTTGTTTGGCTGGGATTGAATTCTCCCGACCATTTGTTGTTGTAATACTGTAGTTTCTCTCAGAAAATCGAATGTCTAAATTATTGTTTCACGTACTTCTCAAGTAGATAATTGTTTGTAGAACTTGATCTTGCTGTGTGATTGAGTGATATAGTTTTAATTCGATCCTCTATTAGTTCTAGAGTTGAGTTTTACTTTTTCCCCGAAACAATATAGGTGAATGTTATAAGAGTTGATAGACGAGACCAATTGGAAATGGGGTTTTCTAATTGCATATGTAGCAATAAATTTTGAAGTTGTTGCAAAAGCTGTACAATCTCTAAATATGGTTTCGATTTCAAACCATATGAAGCAAAAAGTGATTGGTGGCATGTTCATCAAAACCAGATTAGTTGAAAATTTAAGCTTGATTATTGAAAGTTATATAATCTAGAATGGACTGTTTTGCTATATAAGCTAGCTAATGGTTGCTAACGTTGCATGGGCTAATTAAGCTGGCAATAATCCCCAAGAAGTTAGACTCAGCCTTTATTGAACTAACAATGTCAATATTGCATAAGATGCACGCACACAGCTAATGCTAATATTGCATAAGATACACATAATATCTCCCTAGAGTCGTCATCCGTTTGGCTTTTGTTAAAAACAACAAAGTTGCCAATATTTCTGTCAAGAGGCTGAAAAAAAACATTCCTTATACAGGATAGTGCCCCTTCATTATTGGTATCACGGCTACATGTAATTAACTTGACCGGGAAAATATAAATTTTATGAGCTTCTAAAAATGTATTTGATGCAAATAAAAATTTGGGCCATCCTTTACATGGTGGCAACATAATTGAAATCAATACATTCACTAATCGGTCAAATTTAGTTATATGACCGCATTCATCAATATGTTGAGTCATAAAACAATTAGTATTGCCATATGGATAATATTAAATATACCATATATTGTGCAAGTTTTGTTATGCAATTCATCTCATGCAACATTGGAAGTATCCCGCAAAGTGTTAACAATGTTTCAAAGTCTGTATGTCGGTAAAGCAAATATTTTGCCCTGTCAAATTGCCTACGGTTCTTATACATGAAACTAGTTAAAGATGGATATTCCTCAAAAACTCTGAGTGGAGGCTCATACATAGAAAACCATCTAGTATTAACATCTTTAAAAAAGTTCTTACCATTTGTGACCCCATCTGAAAACTTCTGAAACTCTAGAAATCTTTTCAGACTGCTTGACATATAGACATGCACTTCACGGATAAACTCTTCAACTTTCTCAACACTTTTGAACGTGCTTATTATACTATATGCAAGATTCATCCTACGAGCTATGTAATGAATATGAATCATGTAAGGAGCAACAGATGTTTGGAGACACGCACATAGACCATTTTTGTGACCTTGCGTCATTGATGCACCATCATTACCAACACAAATCAATATTACGGCTATAGAATAAGTATCTATTCCTGCTATGTCCCTCAAATTAGATGTCACCAATTTGGAAAGATTTCAACATTGTAGTTTTCTTACATTTTATGAACCGATAGCAGATGAGGGGTTATGGTGTAGTTCTGGAATGTATATACATGCATGCAAACCCAATAATTGTTGTCAACAACTGTAACCTCATCAATTGAAAGGGAGATGAAACTTTCATTCTTTACATTTTCTTTCAGATGTTCTTGTTCAATTATCGTAAGACATCTCGCAATTTCTTAGGCACTGCTCTCTGACCAATGTGAATTTGGAAGGTTTGGAAACCCATTGAACTTGAATTTTTTTACATTATGTAAAGTCTAAAATTGGTCTGCCCATCTTCAAAATAAAGAATATGGTTGAAAACTGTGAGGTTTTTGTCTTCATATTTTTATTTGTAGCTTTTTCAAAATTTGCATTTATGGTACTTCCTTTCTCCTGAAGTTTTTGAGTGTGTTTCATCTTATTGTCATAGTCCTCCTTATGTCTTTCATGCATGCAATCTTTTGTAATTTTCTATCTGAGTCTTCGTTATTTTTCCATCACTGTCAGTGAATGTGTAATATACTTTTCCACAATGTTTCTCTATGGTGTTCAACTTAAGTTGTATTCTATGTTCTTTATCCAATTTCTAAGTACAAATAGTACATCTACGTTCTTTGAGAGTATCACTTCCATTATCTGGATGTACATGCTCACTAAATGGGTAATTTTTTGCCCAATCTACTTGAAACGACCTTCCAATTGTCCAGGATGTTTTTTTTTTCTCACAGACTTATTTTTTTGAAGGTTTAGGTCATTATCATCTTCTGCGGAAATCTTTTCATTTGAACATCCATCTCTTAAATGCATTTGGCATTCAGGACAATCTTCAAGCTCGGACATTTTTGGGTCAATATAATCTTCATCTACTAAAATAATTGTTTGCTTAGGGTTTATGTTTTGGTTTACTGTTTCATTCTAATTAAAATAAACAATAGGGGTTTCCGTTTTCAAAAATGAAAAAATAGTTTAATTGTTACAAAGATATTAAAAAAATTAAACCGTATTGATGAAAAACTTAAAAGAGGAAAAATCCAAATGGTTATGATAGTTTGTTACAACTTAGTAGTACCCTTGTTCATGTTTCTAGTGGTAACAACTTGGGTCTTCATTTTATTTTGTGGGGCTGAAATTTTTTTCTATGCTACCTTTTCTTTTTTGTTTTTATGCCTTTTGTTGATTGTTCAGAGAAGACATTGTACCTATCCATGAAAATATTCAAATTAGATAAATGTAAACAACATATAAATAGTTATAATTTTTTTAAATGCAATAAAAAACACAATGGATGTGACCAGCCGGTAGCATAATGCATGTCATCAAAAGGTGGAAATGGGCATGGAGTGCGCTCCCAACTGATATCAGAATGCTACTGGCCGGCAACATTCTGCATGATGCTGATCGGTAGCATGATGCATGCTACCGGCTATGAGCATGCTGAATGCTATCGACCAACGACATGCAAAATGCACCAAGCTACCGACTGACAACATGATGCATGCTACCGGCAAGTAGCATTTTGCATGCTACCAGACGACATCATGCAATATGCTACCAGAAAGTAGCATGTAGCATGTTACCAGCTGATATCATCCTTCATGTTGTCGATCGACATCATGCAAATGCCAGATAGTATGCTACATATATGTTACAAAACAAACTAAGGTACCTTAAAAATAGAAAGGAAATATCTTCCTCTGCTCAACAATTCACCAGTCCTCCAATTTCGAAAGCAGAAAGCCTTAATGAAATATTTGATAATCACGAATTTACGGAGGTTCCAAAGTTTGATGTTTAGAACTATGAATAATAAACCATAAATACTTAAATAGAATATATATATGAGGTGAATTTGACATATTTTAATTTCGCTATAAGGGCAATTTTAATGATAACAGTCGACTGTTGATGGAAACTCCGAGGCGAACCGACCCCTAACATTAATTTGTACCCAATTTTTTTTGGCGACCTAGTCCTTATTCATACCCAAAAAATTCACCAAGTTATTGAAAACCAAAATAGTCATGAATTAATGAATATTTACCACTAAAATTTTGCCTAGAAGGGGTAGGAAAAAAGGGTTAAAGGTAGTGAATATGAAAGTGGGTGCGAGTGGAAGATGAATGGAAATGGGGAAGTGGAAGACTAATGAGAGGAAAGGCTACATTAATCATCTTGATCTTGACCATTTATGATGCATTCAAACCTAGAACTAGAGAACACTGATCTTCCAAAGGTTTTTTACCCTTATGGCCACCCAAACATAGTAAAAAAATGTAAAATAACCATTAAAACATTACCAAAGAAACATGAGACTAAAGTTTTATGCATTCACCACATGAAAACCCTAAAATCAAAAGACACCTTATAAAAAGATGTATTCATTCAGAGTTATTTCAGAGAGGAGTTTACAATTGAAGTAAATAATGGAAGGTAACACTACAAAAAAACCATTTCCTTTAACGTCTAATCAAACAATCAACTGTAAAACATCCCCCTACAGGTATTTGACATGATAAAACACAAAATTATAAAGGAAAACCGATATTTATTGATATAAAATATGTTCACATTAAGAAACAAAAAAAACATTACACGACAGTTTGATCCTGTGTGAATTTGCAAGAGGAGAAAAGGGAGACATATACAGATGCTCTCAAATCCTGCTAATGGCTATACAATTGTAACCAGTGTAGTACAAACCCAAAATAGAACCACAATGAAGAACACATTTATAGAAACCAACCCACGATAGAATCCCTATTACATTTTCCCAAAACATTTCACCCAGAGAATCCAACTCCCATACGAGTGAGGGAAAACACACACTTAGAATGAAGAGATGATTTCATTCTTATACAAAATATTGCCCAAGGGAAATACCTAGATACCTCCAAGAGACCTTCTGAAGATTATCCAAAACATGGGACAAAGGCCCTTAATGCACCAAAATGAGAAGGAAGGCTGCTCTAACTAAAAAGATCTGATCTTGATATGTCAGGTTGGAACAACCTTGGACCATCACAGGGCTTGAAGAATATTCTGTCTAAAAAACTCTGATTTGTCTCTTTTTGCCCTACCACCATCGTGCATGCACTTCCAGGGAGAGTTTGTTATTTTCTACCATCATTTGATTTGATTCTTTAATTGAAAGAATGTTCAATAGAAAATTATAAAGAATGCAGATGAAGAACTTCAAAATATTTTATTTGACCTCACATGGGAAACACATTCTCACACAAACATCTTATCTTCATCCTCCCTCATTTATGCGAGAAATTTGAGAAATATTGGGAAATTAATGGATCATACATGTTATTTTGGAAGTTCACTCTTTTATATCACCTTTCCACCACTATAAGTTACAAGTATTCTTTATTTTTTATAAACAAAACACCTGCAAGGTCCTTTTTAGACTTTTTTTTTAAGATAATGGTGCTAGCGGAAATGGGGATTAATATGGTGGAGATGTCTTCAGAGGACATGCAATCTATCTTTTGCCTCTCAGACCGTGATGAATATTTTGTCAGGATGGTTTTTGGAATTCAAGATGGACAAGTGCTTTACCTCGAGAGTTTGACACACAATACAATGTGGTTGGATTTAATGTCCAAGTTTACCAGGATGAAGCCCTCATTTTTATTTTTTTAGGTCTCGATTTACCATCTTCTCTGTCCACAAGACCATGTTAATATGGACACTTTGATTTTTTTTGGATTCCTTGCTATCCTATCATCAAGGTGGAAATACAAATGACATCAAAGTCTTATTTTTTTGCTGAGGTGTTAGAACAGGAGCTCCCAAAATGTGAACTCGTAGGTGATCCTCAAGGAAAGAAGGTTCTAGTTGCTCAATGACTAGATGTGCTAGAGAAAAGCGTGTTGTCCCTTGAAAATTCTACGGTGAAGTCCACTCTCCCTCCCTAAAAAAATGCCGCATTATGCAAAGAAGGAAAATAGATGGGTCTAGACTAGATCTAGTCTCGAAATATAAAAGATTCTCCTGAGAAAAACTCCATACATGAAGGGATGAGTTGACCTTTTGGAATAGTTCACATCTCTTAGAAAGAAATAAGAATTAAACCAAATTGTCAATGGAACCCGGGTGAGCATTTGGGGCCTCATGGCCATGGGAATGTCCTATAGAATGGCAAGAGATATACAATTTGTGTTCAATGTAGCCGACAACAAGGAGTTCATGGCTCACAAGGAGAATATTTTGGACTGTCTTCCAGTTTTTATGGAAGAATTAGTAAAAGTTGAAACATAATGTAGCATTTGTAATATCTATTTTCTTATCATATATGTTTTTATATATAATTCCATGGGCAGGCCCCCCTATAGAATCCCATATTTACTTTCATGTATATACAATGTTTTTTTGGATAAGGTAAAAAAGAGTTTGCTTTTAAGGGGACCAAAAAAACCCCGTACATAAAGAAACCAGTTTTAGCAAAAAGTCTAACAAGAAGCCATGAAGGCAGAGTAAAAACGATTTGACCGTAGACCACCACAAAACAGATCTAGACTACAAAAAGTATGCATATTAAACATTACATTTTTTGATAAAAAACCTAAAAAGAGTAACCAACATGAGAAAGGAAAAAGGGTAGCCAAAGGCCTGCCGTTAGTTCTCTGTAACCTTGTTGCAGGATCTGGTGCTCGGCCCGCCATCCTTCCTGCAACTTTAATGATCACTCTCTTAGGTATTTTCTCCTCATAATCCTCAGTATGGGTGCCCATACTCATGGGTTCCTTCCGGATTTCTTGCATATACAATGTTTCATGATGGCTCAGTATCCATTTTACATCCTCTGCCTCCTTTTCAATTTTATTTCTACGTGTATATAGGTGTTCAAACATACTCAAAATGGTTAAAAGGTGATTACCTGCAAAATATTGCTGAAGAATATTGATCAACTCTTCTATATTTACGAATCATAGAGTGCAGGTACTAATGAGGAGTGTCATCTCATTTTTTGATTCCATTTCATGAACATATTCTCCTACCTTTTTTCCTTTATATCCTCGATCGTTGATATTATGAATCAAGTTTGAATGTGAGCCTTACATGTGGACAAATTTTCCATGTCAGATTTAGTTGAATGACATGTCATTTACTTATTGGTCCACCTCTTAAATTTTCATACATGGCCCACCGACTGCTTTACTTTTCATGAGGTGTAAAATGGCAACACATGTCCCTTCTTCCAGGCCAACGAGGGGAAGGGAGAAGATAACAGTCTTGCAAAAAGCGTGAAGCTTCCAACTGCAAGGATAAAAAGTTTCCCCAACATATGATGGATTTACATTGTGCCACGTATCCATTTTGTCTTGCCTTCGGGGGGTAAACATGCAACTTTTAGCATTTCAGGAATTGCAAGGTTTCCAATTATAGAGTTACAGATATGGCCCGGCTTGACGTTTTGGCATGCATCTTTTATCGAGCTGCAGAGATGGAAGTACAACTTGCAATATTACAAAAACTAAAAGGTTTCCGAATACTAAACTGCGAGGATGGTCCCTCAGACCATTGCCACCAAAATGTGCCACATGTCCTTTACCATCGTGCTTTGGAGATGGGGATGTAATTTACAACCTTGCAAAAACTACGTGTTTGTAAACCGCAAAAAATTACACACCTCATATTGTTGAGATTCTTTAAATATTCTCCTTCTCAGGATTTGGGGAAGATTTTTCGAGTTTCACATCTGTATCAAGTTTGAATTTTCATAAGGGTCAACAAAGGAAATAATATTCTAAGAATATTACTTTTTAGGGCTTAAAGTTGCAATTGTAGTTTGCAATTTTGTAAAAAACGTAAAGTTGTGCTTAAAGTCTGCATACCCCTAGATGCTCTGGATCTTCCTTTTGTCACGCCTCGGGGGTGACATTGCATGTTCCAAAATTACAAGAGTGCAAACTTACGAAATTGCATAAAACTCATTTTCAAAGGCAAGGGGCCTTATTCCAAAGGATCAATCACACCATTAAGGCCGTAACAACATTTCCCATGCACCTCAAACATGTAAATAATTGAATCAACCAAGAAACATATGAAACGTTAAGGTATTAGCAAAATACTAGCAACTGATTGTGAACATGACATAATTTAGTCAACTTGAAGCTCGAGGAAACATTAAACATCCCTGAAAGGCCTCAATACCTAACATAGAGGGACGAATACACGAACTTCTCAGGGGGTGATATAAAAAGTTCCCTAAATTATAGCAGAATCAAATTAGGCACCAACACTTGGCCGTAGTTTTACTCTCCAAAAACATTTCCATTACCAGTTTAATAACAAAACCAAACTTATATCCAAAGTTGACCTACTCAAATACCTCTCACCAAAACCCACGTGTACCAGGAGGATGACCAACTGGATCATATTACTTAGTGATTTTAACATTGAATATGTCAGCTAAAAAGTAGTGAAAGGACAAGTGCTTTCCGATCAACTAGAGGAAACACCATTACCATGTAGGAACCACTAAGTGTGGATCTTCCACATGCTTTTGTTTTATACATTGAAGAATATTCTACTTGGAAAATATACTTTGATGGATTTTTCACATATAATAACTCGAGGGAAGGATTTGTAATTACTACCCCTATAGGTGGCCTTATCCCACAAGATTTTAGATTCAAGTTTACTTGTACAAACAATATTATTGAGTATGAAGCCTTCATTGCCAATTGAAACGTCGCTATCAAATGAAATATCAAACATGTTGAGGTTATACGTGACTCATAGCTAATCATCAAACAAGTTAATGACAAGTAGAATGTCAAATATAAGAATCTTATTCCATATAAACGCATGGTGGATATCCTGAAAGAGTACTTTGTTCAAATTACCTACCAAAAATTCTCATGAACATAGAACATATCAACAGATGCTATGGATACCATCGGATCGTTTCTACGATTATCACCATATACCACCGCTTTCTAGTTCCTTATTGATCATCTAATGGTACCTGCTTATGACATGTTAGAATCATGTTTGGTATGTGAAGTTGTTGGCCCCTTTTCTCCTTGGTACCTAGATATATATAACTACTTGCAGAATGGTAACTTCCCACCTGAAATTTCTCTTTCACAAAAATGAACCCTTATAGAATATTTAACGTGTTACACCCTCCTTGGGGGAACTCTCTATCATTGAGGTTACGATGGGACTTTGTTATGATGTATTAATTCAAAAGAGGTTATCCAAGTAACCAAAGAGGTGCACAAAGTCATCTGTGGTGCTCATACTAGTGACATGGTTCTAGCAAATAAATATCTACATACAAGTTATTATTGGCCTATTATAGAGATGGATTATTGTCATTAAATACAAAAATGTGTTTTTTGTCAAAATAATGACAACTTGATCTATGCACCATCTTAATCTATGTAACCCATCACTACCATTTTCAGAATGGGGGCTCGATCTCATAGGAAATATTACACCCACTTCATATGATGGCCATAAGCACATCATCACTATGATTGAGTACTTTACCAAATGGGTGGTGGATATTACTCTCAACTATGTTACCGGTGCTCAGATATCAAAATTTATCATGAACCACATCATTTGTCGTTATGGCATCCCTTCTGGCATTGCATCAGACAATGGTAAATATTTTCATAATAATAAAGTTAAGATGATGTGTTAATGCTTTAAAATCTACCAAAAATGGTATATCTCTTATTTCCCTCAGGGTAACGGGAAATTCGAGGCCACTAATAAAACCCTTGTTCAGATTATGGAAAAGTTGGTTAGTAAAACATGCCATAATTGACATGTCCAGATCCATCTCACCTTTTGGGCTTACCGTAATTCTATTTGCATGCCTACATGTGCAACCACATACTCCCTTGTGTTTGACACTAAAGAACATTCCCTTAGATATCAAGCTACCCTCTTTTTGATTATCCTTAAAAGACTATTTGAATAATGAAGAGGATTACAAAGTGGCTAGACTAGTAGATCTCGATCTGCTTGATGAAAAACACCTTCATGCCTTGAATCACCTCAAAGTGTATAAGAATCGAGCTCTAACTAGCTAAAACAAACGCATCATCCTCGTGAATTTGAGGTTGGCGATCTTGTCCTTAAATAAAACTAGTTCATTACCATAAGGAACATGAAGAGAAAGTAAAATTTGAGCTTAATTGTTTAATACCATACCTTTTGGTCACTAAATTTGGTTCAAGAGCTTATAAACTCACTTATCCTAATGATTTAGAGATCTGGGATCCCATAAATGTCACACATCTCAAAATTTTTATACCTAAGCTTAGAGGAATTCAAAAAAGAAAAAAATACTAAAGAGAAATAAATTCGTTCAAATGTGAAAACCATGCAATTCATTGTTCACAAGATCCTTGCGCTTGGGGGCATGATCGCTCCTTCCTAACTTTTCATTGGATTGCGTTCATCATCTTGTTGAACATGTCCCTCTTGACATTGATCTAGCTTGTTTTATTCTTGTATATATGCACGAGAATTTACCTTTGTATATTATCACGTCTCGTTGGGGGAACTTGGTGATTTATTCACATGTACATAGTTTTCAAAAACTTATAAAATCATAAACATTTGAAAAACCTATCAAACCCAAAAAATTGGTAAAACCTAGAAAATCCAAATCCTAAACATTCAAAAAACCTAGAAAATCCAAAACATTGGTAAAAATTAAAAATTTCGAAACATTTAGAAAGTCTAGAAAATCCTAAAACATTCACATAATTTGAAAATAAAAAACATTGCTAAACATAACACAAAACCCAAAAACAATGTCTAACAGAAAAACATTAAAAATGAAGAACTATACTACAAAACATCCTACTTCAAAGCTTGCTAGTTCTAGCGCATGCATGCAAATCATCTTTTGATTTTATTTCATCAACAAAGCTTATTGTTTGCTATGTTTTTCTTCCCGACATATATCATTTCTCATGGAATTTTCATATTGCACATTTTATTTTCTTGGGACTTATATGTCCTCCATCTAATCCCTTGCATGTATCCTCGCTCGGGGCATCATCTTAACCTTTGTTGTACAACTCAAACATTTGGGTACTAAAGTTGGATAATAAAAACATTGGTACAATTGAATTAACCATGATTTGTTTAAGTGTATTTGATTGCACTTGTTTTTGTTTGTTTACTTTCTTGTATTGCATTGCTTATGTATTTTACTTTGAGTCAGTTCTTTAGCATTACACAGAAATTGGTATTATGGATTTTCATGTCATTTAACCTTTTTGTTGTATGCTTACATTAAATAAAAATGTTATTTCAATCAATGACACTATGTAAATTATGTTACGATATTTCCATACCCCATCATATCCAATTCATGTCTAACTAATTCCCCATTCTAATTAACAATTCCTCTAACTAACCATTCCTTTCATCTACTTTACCAAGATACTACATGTAGGTGACACAATCAGAAATGAAATGGCTAAACTATACATCTAAAACAAAAAAACAAAATGTAAAAATAACATAACTAGGAAGTAGTAAAAAAAAGATGTATCATCATTATCTACTTATCACATCTAATCTAATCATACATCCATATAAAACCATTTATCCAAAACATCACCATAACCAATGTTATACATCTACCACAAGCTAAAAATAAAGCATCATCATATAACTCAAAGAATACACATAGATAAAATACAAAAACTCATCTATATAAAAATGGGGATGCCAAATGGCACTCGAGTTTACAAAAAATGGCCTAAAACCATATGATACTTCTCATTAACTCATATTAAAAATATCATATATACAAAAATGAGTCATCTGTTGGCATGAATCTCTCTAGGTGTCAGAATCCCTAGTGACCTAGGTGACCCTCAAGACCTTGATAAACCTATATGGATCCAACATGCTGATGCTATAGGCGGCCCATAAATGATGGGGTGCCCACTGATGCCCATGATGTTGCATCCGTCGTGATGCACTCACCGTTGTGAGTTTCCAATAGCTGACTGATCTCTGATATGTGAGAAAAGCTAGCTCATATAAGGTCCGATAATATGTCGCCTCACCTTGGAGTCAGGTAATGTGGTCTAGCAAGTCCACTATGCCATGGCATTCAACTATTGTTTGAGTGATATCTCTCTCTCTACACATGTATGTCTCTATTTCTCGGGCTACATCCCTCTATATGCAAACTACATCTATCTATCTCTTCAATTTGAGTCTCTCTCTGAATAGGCCACATCCCTCTATGATATCAAATTATTTGTCTTAGAGGTCATCTACATTGGTGCTGTTGTAAGGTAGGCCACCTTTATTGTCAAGTGGACTACCTCAGATGCACTATTCACACTCTGCTGACCCACAAGTCTTGAAATATTGGCCTCGCGGGCCACTATCTCAGTAGTCACTACCCCTATCATCCTTTTTAAATTTTAAGCAGTGCTAGAGGGGTGGTGATTTTGGATGGAACCATAGTGAGAACTATCGTAGTAATAAGAGGTCTAAGCCTCACATTACACACATGTCCTAATTTCTCAATCCCTAAAAATGTTTTCATCATCGACCTCCCCCTATCTTCACCTTGTGTCTCTCAAGGGATTTCACTGCTAAGAATGGTGGATACCTATCCACAGATTTGTATCACATGCTCTTTAGAACTAGACATGACACCAAGGCTACCATTAGGTCTGAACATATTGCCACATATCATATAGAGCCTTACACGCCCATTCTCATTAGTGCTAATTGTAAAATTTTTAATCAAGAGGATCACCCAAGTGTCCAAGAAGCAGATACTAAAATTGAAGGCATTCTAGATTTGTTACTTGATGAGTGTGGAACTGAATGTCATGGTTTTAATCCATATAAATAAATTGAAGAAGTTGGACTTGACATCTATTGTTTGCATGAGAAAGATTCACTTGTTTTTGATGTCCTGAAAGTAAATATGGAGGATGATGGCATCTGGTAATTTTTTTTGATGGATCAAGAAGCAAAAAAGGAATAGGAGGAGGTGTGGTATTTGTATTTCCTATTGGTATGATATATTATTCTAATTTTAGGTTTCAGTTTAGTTGTTGCAATAACTCAACAAAGTATGAATCTCTCATACATGGTTTGTAATGGGAAAGAAAGAAAATATAAAGTAGTTGTTGACTTTTGGGGATAGTGATTTGGTTGTAAATAAAGAGAGAGGGATGAATGTGGCTAAAAATGACCTACTTAGAGCTTGTAAGAATAGAGTATGGGACCTACTGGAAGAATTTGAACTCTTTAACATTTACGCCATCCCAAGGAAAGAAAATAAATTTGTAGATAAATTAGCCTCATTAGGAGAAAATTTTGACATCACTCAAGATATCAAGAAGTTTGGATTGCAGTCACATATCAAAGTAGTGGTGAGGCTAGTTGTACTCAAAAATAACAAAAATTGGAAAGTTTTTTAGAATGATCAACAAATTGTCTATTTCATCCAAGAAGAAGATGAGTTTTCATCAAGGAATCAAGAAAAATTGGAGCAACATTATGGAGACTGAATTTTCCAACTCAGGTTAAAAAAATTACTTAAAATATTAGTGAATTCGGATTCCATCTTCAATTTTGATACCAACTCAAAAAATAAAATACAAATATGACAGTCAAAGGTGAGGACTATGAACCCATCTCAGTTGGAAAGGAAAAATTACTTAAGATTTGAAAGGTATGTAATCCACAAGAGAAACATGCATTTGTAGAGATTTTTCAAGAATTTATGATATTTTTGCATGGATTTATGAAGATCTTAGGGGTTTTATCCCAACCTAGTTCATAACACTATTGAACTAAACCCAATTTTCAAGCCCATTAGGAAAAAATAGAGGCGTTTCAATCCGTGGATTGAGCCTCTCATGAAGAAATAATTAGATAATATGATTGATGAAAACATTATTTTCGCTATCAAGCATTCATCATGGGTTACAAAAATAGTTCTAGTGCAAAAGAGAAATGGAGAAATAAGACCCTGCATTGATTTCAAAGATTTGAATAAAGCATCTTTGAAGGATCATTACCTGGTGCCTTCTATAATTAATGGTAGTAGGGTCAGAATGGTTTTATCTTTTAGATGGATACTCCTATTACAATCGGGTCATGGTGAAGATCAATTTAAGACAACCTTTACCACCAAGTGGGGAACCTATGCCTACAAAAATATGCCATTTCATTTTTCTAATATAGTGGAAGCATTTAAAAGAGCTATAGATATGACATTCAAGGGTTTATTAATAATATTGTTATTATATACATGGATGATATCAAACTGTTCTTCAAGAATGCAAATGATCATTTGCTTCATCTCAAGTAGATATTTGAGAGATGTAGAAAATTTGGGGTTTCTCTCAATCCCTAGAAATGTATCTTCCTAGCACATGAACTTAAGCTCCTTCGCTACATTGTCTAAAAAGAAGGAATTATAATTGATCCAAAAAGAGTAAGTGTCATCCTCACATTATCATTACCCAATCTCAAGAAAGCATTACACAATTTCTTGGGAAGAATCAATTTTGTTAGGAATTTTGTTTCATTTTTTTTTTTCCAATATGGCTAATCGATTGACATCAATGTTGAAGAAAGCATTCTCTTCAAGTAGACTTCAAAAGGGAAGGAAAGTTTTGAGCATATCAAACAAGAAATTTCACAAGCCCTAACTCTCATCAATCCTAATTTCACTAAGGATTTCACCTTGTATTCCTTTAGAGGCATAAAAAAATATCCACCATGCATGTGCAAGTGACCAAAGAAGGTTAAGAGAAACCAATTAATTATTTAGCTATAATCTTAAATATTATGAGGTAGGGTATCCATTTGTTGAGAAAAATTCCTTAGATTTCATAAGGAGATTAAATAAATTTAGACATTTAGTGTCCAACAATAAGATCCATCTTTTGGTTTTACATGCTAGTTTGAAATATTTTCTTCTAAAAAAGGATCTTAACAAGAAAAGAGCTAGTTGGATAACCGAAGTGATGGAATATGATGTTGATATCAAAGTGAATAAATAAAGTCAAAAGAAAGGGTTTGCGTGAGAAGATGGTTTCATAACCATGAAATTAAGAAGAGGCTATTTTAGTGCTCTAACATGGTAAAAAAGAACCCAAAGATGCTCCGCATATCCATTGTTGGACTTGCGACGTTCTAAAATTTCTCCAAATAGGTTAATGTACCTAAGGATTAAACAAGGCTAAGAGAAGGTATTTAAAACTTCAATCCACCCCCTTTGTGATCATTGGTGGAACCCTTTTCAGAGGAATTACTTTCCAAGATTGTTTAAGGATAGTAACACATCAGAAAAAAATGTAAAAGTGTACCCCTTTCGCAGGAAAGGAGAGACTAACAACTCTTCCACTCCACCCCATATCTATAGATAGACCATTCATGCAATGGGGATTGGATTTTATTCGAGTAATCAATCCACATTAAAGCTTTGGTCAAAAGTGGATCCTCATAGCCACAAATTACTTCACTAAATGGAAAAAGGAAATTGTTTTGAAGGAAGAAAATGAAGTTAACAACTTAAGATTTTTATGAAGGTATTGTGACCATATTTGGTGTCCCTTCCAAATTTATTTCTAATAATGCTATGGCATTCTTTGGCACCAAAACCACTGATTGAGTTGTCAATAAAGGAATATATTCAAGCACATCTTCAAATTACTACCCCTTAGATTATTCATAGGATGAGTCAACAAAAAATAGCATTTTGAGGGTCGTAAGAAGGACCTTAGAAGAAAATCAAAGAACATGGAAAAAAAATCAACCTTATAGGATTATAGGATCACTCCGAAGAGGTCAATTGGAAACTCACCCTATAAGTTAGTTTATGGTAAGGAAACAAAATTGCCAATATTCCTTCAGTTACTAACCTTAGAGAGCATAAACCAACTTGATATGTAGAGCTTATGGAGCTAGAAGAGTTAAGAGATCAAGTCAAGAAAGAAATGAAATTGAATAAAGCTCAAGTGAAGAAGTGTTTTGACATGAAAGTAGTGGCAATAATTTTTTAATAAAGGGATCTTGTATTCAAATGGGACCAAGACAAAGCCAAACTAGGAAGACACTCAAAACTTGATGTTATTTGGAGTGGAACCTATGTTATCTCTGGTTCTAATCCGTAAAATGATTTCTAATGTTTGAAACTCGATGGCGATCTTATGGTTCTAGTCAATGGGATCTACATTAAATTTTATTTTTGAAGTGAAGGTTCCACATTGTACATATTAATTTAGTTTTAGTTCCTTCAATTGATTTAGTAACAATATTTTTTTTATGGTAGTGTAGCTTTATTTCCCTATGTGCCTTGGACGTGTCATGATAGTTTTATATGGTTTTGCATTCAATATTTTTTTGAAGAGGTTTCAGTGGTCTTTGGGTTCATCACTATTGAGCCATGCTAAGTTTAAGAAAGATTTTTAAGTTCTCATACCAACTTCCAAGTTTTAAAACACGACTCCATGCCCAATGGATTACTTCAAGGCTACTTGTATTCTATCTAGAAGGCATATATCCCCATGAGTCACCAAATTGTGGTCTAAAATAACCCGTAGGGATACTTTGACAACTAAAAAAATCATTTCAAAATTAGGCATAAAATTGTTTGAAAGGACATTAAATACTAGAATTCAGTGTTCATCAGATTAAAGGAACTTAGTGTTCTATGGGTTCTCCTAAGTTAACCACAAAAAAAAAGTTTGATCTCAAGAATTAGGTAGATTCAGATGGATCTTTGACCTTCATGGAATAGGAAAGGAGTGCTACATGGACTAAGAAAAATTTGGTGATCTGTGGGTTGATTGCAATATCGTGTAATAAAGGATCTAGTATGTCAGGTAAAAGTTATAGGGTACAAATGAAAAGTTGAAGCACTACGTAATAAGGGAATGAAGAATTTGAAATTGACTAAGTTCAAAAAGCCATGGACACTTCCTAATATTCCATGGATTTTACCAATGCAATATCCCACATATGTTTTAGTCTGTGGGATAAAGGATGCAGGTTGAAGGAAAATCCTTCACGGCTTAAAGCGTCAGAGAGAAGGAAAAGTGTATGAAAATTAGAAGTCTGCGATAGTTCATGAGAAAGGCTATGCAGATGGTAAGATATTGGTGTCTCAAGGATTTCTAAATCCGAAGGGAAATTCAAATTCAAGAAGCTGTAGGGTGTTGTAAAGACTACAGAGCATTCAAAGAATATACAAAGGATTACATTTCAAATAAAATTCCCACATGATAAATAAATCATATCCACAAGGCCACATAACAAAGCATATTTGTTTTTGGTCATATCTTCTGGTGTGTTACTCCAAATTGCATAATATTTTTTTGCTATTTCTATATCTCTTCAGAGCCTTCATGTTTGATTATGGAGTTACGATATCAAAGGAGGTTTTGAGAGAAATGATGAGAGCTTGAGAGGAACAAAGGAAATAAAAATTTCTCGTTTCAAGTACCCAAACACCTCATATACCCTAAGTAAAATATCAAACAATGCCCATGACCTCATTTAAAAAACTTGATGCTGTGTTACAGAAGAAATAACAGTCTATTAGGGAGATTAATGGTGACATGATCTATGGACTGAAGTTTTCTCCATTCACAACAACTCAAAATATGATTTTCCCTCCATATCTCTCTCTCTCTCTCTCTCTCACATTATCATATGGTATATGTAGAAAAAAAATCATGCACTTGGGTGCATTTTTAGGTCCTAAAAGCATGCTAGCATTTACATTATATTTAAGAAATAAAACTAGTAATTGACAACTATCTTTGGCCTTTTTATTTGTCTTTTTCTTTCTCTTTTGGTCTTACACACCCTACAACCGAGTCATAAGTTAACTCATTTATCTTTTATGGCATTAGACATCAATGCCCATCCAAGGAAGAAGCGCCCAAGTGCTCCTATCCTTTTTGGGCACCCCTGATCCTCTCTTACCTTACTCTCTCCTTTTGGGTCTCTTTTATAGTTTGGGAATTTTTTTCATTTATGGGTCAGCCTTCCAGTTTTTAATTATGAAATTCAAATAAGGAAATCATATAAATACATAGTTATGTTTACAAAATGAGGGACCAAGCACTAAACATTAGTATCATCACATAAGTTTGCATTCCAAATGCAGAAAAACACTCCAAAGGTATCCATATAACATATTAAGCTCACTCTTCGGGTGACTACTCGGGTCAGTTTGACTCCCCATTCTACATTTTTATTTTTAGGTTTGATGTGGGTTGTGAGCTTGTGTAGGTTAACTTCACTTTTTCAGGTTACAGGTACCTTCGGTGATCAAGGAGTGACTATCAGGAAATAAAAAAGGAACAACTGTGACACTCTTGCGGCATAACAGAAATCAGATCTTGATCTTCTGTACAATCACAAGTGCCCAAATCCAGTCATCATTTCCCAGGAACCCCTATCCTAATGTGGGCACCCCTATCTGTCCTTGTTCAAGAATTCAATAATTTATAGAAATTAGTTACGATGATGTTCCTAACCTTTCCAATACTTTACCCTTCCTAGATTACTTCCAAATTACACAGAAATTAGCTAAGTATCTTTATATATCTCTTGTGCTTAGGGTTTCATATTTTACATGTTTTATTTCTTGTGTCTTTATTGTATTTTAGCATTTAAATATTATACATTATAGTAGTTAGTCTGAATAAATATTTAATTAATATTTGAAATTAAATTAAGTCATTGGTAAACCCACCCGCTTCAACCCTACCTTGTGAGAATGTATATAAATCTATCCCCCTCTTATGAATTTATGGATCAATATTTTATTCCTCCTATACTTCGACAAGGGTTTTTGGTATGGTTTCCACCAATTCTGACTTTATGTGGGTCTGTACTCAAAACCCTCCTCACTTTGTTACTCCAATGCCCAATCTAACCATCAATGTAGTCATCACTTGCCGTACTCATCTTCATACTGCTCCACCTACTTCTGTTCCACCACTTATTACTTCTATAGTTCCTACCGCTACTCCTAAGGTCTACACCATCATTGAGTAGCTTAATAATACACCAGATAAAATCTCACTTTATGATCTCTTGCGTAGTGCACCTAATTGTTAGAATACATTAAAATCCACCCTTCACTCCATCCAAATTGAGAGTAATAATTTTCCAGTTGCCTTTAACCATCTCATTCAATCCCTCAAAAATATATCACATGCTATATCTTTCAGTGATGAGGATATCCCTCCTTCGGATGCTAGGAATTTTGCACTTTTTATTATCACCACTACTATTGGCTCTATTTTCATCAAGTGTGTACTCATTGATAATGGACCCACTGTCAATTTATGTGCTTTCTCTCTCCTTAAAAAAATGAAGATTTATGAAAAATTCATTAATAAATATTCTACTCTCATTCGCAGCTATGATTCTAGTACTCGCACATGCATGGGAACTATCACCTTACCTTTACAAGTTGGCACTAAATTTTTTCCTACACTATTCTTTATTTTTGACTCTTGATTTTAATTGAATTGCTTACTTGGTAGACCACGGATTCATCTCATGCATGCTATTCCCTCTACAGTATATAGGTGTGTTAAATTCCTTCATGATGGCTATGAGCATACCATTTCTACTAACCCTAACCCATTCAAGTTTTTCTACATTAGAACCTGTCACTTCCATGCCCATCCCCCCATCACAGCTTATTCGATACACCAATATTAGTACACATGATGTTGGTCAATCTAGCAACCCTACTCCCTTATCTACCTCCAAATGCATTCCATCTGTTCCTACATATACTAATGATATCCTATCACCCACCATATCCACCTCTATAACCACTACTTCCCTTCCTGTCATGGCTCCTCTCTCTCCTACATTTGGCTCCACGCCTACCAATATTCTCAACAATGTTATTCAACAAGATAATGCTAACATTGATGATTCTAATGATGAGGTTTATGTCATAGATCTTAACAATGACACATTACACAATATTTACTTCACCCCTCTTGAAATAGGTGAATAGAAATTCAAAAATCCTCCTCCTTCTACTAATACCGCGGAACCTTTTTATAGGACTATCCATACCTTGGACATCTTACAACCTACTACACCTCCCCACATTCATTCCAAACCTCAACCTAATCCCTTCACATGCACCCTCTTCATACATGAATCTTATTGGCCTTATATTCCATTCGGCCCTACTTGTTTGGAAACTATTTGAACACATGATGGCTTAACACACTTTGAATTCAAAATTTCCAATCTCCTTCCTCCACCTCAATCTCCTCATCTCTATTATGGACGTGTATTTATTACTGCCGCCTATGGTATTTACTTTTTCCATTTATCGATCTTCCTTGAACGGACTTCTCATTCATCTCCACTTACACTTGGACAGTCTTCGCTTGACTAAATTGGTGGAATTATAGATCTTAATCAGACTGATATCACATTTCCCATGCCTTTTAGCCACATTTATATTTACAATGATTCATTTCTTGGCTATACTCCAAATCTAACTCATTGGTATGCACATGATTGCACATAACCTCCCTTCACTAATGAGGAATATTGCATGGGTATGCGTAACTTATGCCACAAAGGATTTTTAAACGATCAACCCCACACCATTTCTTACTAGGTATCAAATCCAAATCCAATTGGATACGATCCTAACACCGATGATCTCCTCGATAAATTGAGTTGATTACTCTTCCATCACACACTTGGGGGAATCACATTTTTTTCCACCCTACCATCACTATAAATTTTATCTCATGTCTCCTAACACACTTTGTGCTCCATGAATCTTCAGTAATCATTTTATACACTCTTATACCCTTTGATACATGCATTGTATCATCATTACCCTATGAAGAAATCTAGTTCCACGGTTCATATGCAATTGATGAGGGTCTAATTTTGAAATGAACCTAACATCATGTAGTCATTTTTACCCCTATCACAAAAGAAAGGAATCCCATGCGCGCCGGCCTATCACCCAATGGATGTTGGGAGCTCACTCGAGGCACGTGCGGGTGCCGAGTCTCTCTTTTATGTGAGTTTAGTGGGAAACATCATCTATGATTTGTGCTTAAGAGATTTAAAAGGAGTTAAGACATACAAGAACCATAGAGCTTAGAACGGCCTCTAGATCCTTGCAGTCATTCCAGACAGAAAGTACTTAACAGATTATATAACTTGTACCATTACAGAAAGAAGTTATACAAGCATCCATACTTAGCATAAACATAAATGAAAGAAGACCTATGAGAAATATGTATGCATCAGAATCATTGATATTCATATTCATATAACTTGGTAACCTCATTACATCCATGGAGCCATTACAGAATGTCACAGAGAAGCAGACCGCAATCATGCATTACAACTGGACTAATGTAGCTAGGCTATCAAAAAGGAAAAATTACAATCCCCATAACCAATACATCCTTTCCCAAATACAATTACCCATTAACAGAGTTCTTGTAGTATTTATGCAAAGCTCCACCCTTTTCTAGTTCTCTCTCTCTGTTTACTCTACAAGCACTTGTATTTATAGCCTTTATGGGCTGCCAACTCATCCTCCAGTGCCCTCAGATCCAATGCCAAGTGTCTGAATGTGGTCCTCCATGTGAGCATGCTCCTCCAAGCCTGAGCTTTCCACTTTTCACCATGATGTTCTTCTAGAAGCTTCTACCGGTAGGCATGCTCCTTCCTGGGCCAACCTGTCGCCAGGCTGGCACCTTATCCACTCAACATGCACAGTCAGGTCATGATTTTCATGTGTTCTGTCCCAAATGCCCAATTTGGCTAAGTCCTGAACCCTTGGTTTTGTCTGCGCATGACGCAGCTTTCCTTAAACCCTTCCTTAAACCTTTCCCTGCGCGCCTTTCTTCAATTTGGGCCCTTGCGCACCTACGTGCCTTTTGTACTTAGCCAACATTCTAGGGGCCCAACATCACTCCACACTACGTTTGTTCTCTGACCGCGGGAACACTTCTCTTAGTGAAAGAAATAATACAATAGGCTTACACCTAGGAAAAAGAATAAGGGGATGAAAAAATGGGGAAAGAAGAAAGAATGGGAGTGTGAAGGAATCACTACAACAAGCTAGGAAAATCCTTTTGTAAGTCATCCTCCAACTTGTTCTAGGCATCAACTTCATTCTGCGCTCTCTGACAGAGGTCACCGACCAGGGCGCTCACCTCCCCAAAATTTAGTCCATCTCCTTGCGCGCTCATGGTATCAGTGATTTTCTCCAACTCTTTTCCTATATCCTCCACCGCATCCATTCTTCATGTAATACACAAATATAGTTCCTTCAACCAGTTTTTAATTGAACCCCTTAAGGTTTCAATGGCTTAAAATTTCTTCTTGACCTCGGAAAAGATTTTATCCCTTTCTACCCTATTTCCCTTGTTCTTCTCCTGGAACTCCTTGAGTTTTGCTTCATGAGTGGTGACTAAGGCACCTGCCACTTTGTCTCTATCTACAAAATTGTCATATGTGGCCTTAGCTGTCCAGGAAGCAACCCTTACATCAACAAGAATCTTGCTGTATTCCGTAACGAGTGTTATGATCTTCAACTTATCCTCTTTCTCTAGGCGTGCAGTAACTTCTTCTACAGACTCCAAGGCTAGCGTCTGTCTTTCCATGGTGAGGACCCTTATTAAATCCTCCAGGCATCCCAAGGCAGATCCATACTTCTACACGGGCGATGCTAGGTCCATATGCTTCAATAATATAGCCTTGTTAATGGATTCCACCTTCTTGTACACAGTGCATACCTTGGCCTTTTCATCCTTCAACTCCCACTGCCACTGGGTGCTGATCAACTTCTCTTAGCTTAGCTCCTTCGTTATTGCAGCTAGCTCCTCCTCCTCCTTCAGCTCCCCTCTCAGATCTCTGATCCTATCATTTCACCCGAAGAGTATAGCTTCAATCTCAATGGAGACTTTATTGAGTGCATTGCACAGTTGTTCATCCGAGAGCTGCTGGGTATCCACCACTGGGTTGTCTTCTCTTGGTCCTGGCAATGTTATTATTCACCCATGGCTTACCTCAAACTCTGGCTCATTAAGGTGGGAATCTATTTCCCATGAGAGCATCTTCCTCGTCCACAGATATGCAACCTCCATGTCAAAAGATGACATTGCTATAAGCTCCTTTTCCGTAATTGTACTTTGGAACCGTGCACGAAAAAATTTCTTGGGGTCATCAATATAACCCATCTCCTACCTCTCCCCCTCTACACACCTTCCTCCCGTGTGCGTACGCTTAGGTATACTTAAAGTCAAAATGGGGCCTCTAGTGCTGCCGTGTTCCTCTTCTGCGCTCTCCTCCTTCTCCTTGTTCAACACTGGATCAGTGCTGTGTTCCAATTTGTCCTCCACCAGGGTCTCAATATTCTTTGTCTCTTCTCCTTCTGCCACCTTGGTTGTCTGTTCCTACACAGAGCTTGGAGCCTCTTGCTTCTGTGCGCTAGCCTCCTCACCTTTTCCCATGTCATGGGCGCCTTCTCCTACCTAGCTATCCTTGCGCCGCACGAAAAAGGAACCCCTGTTCCTCTTCTCTGCCTTCCTCTTATGAATCATGCACATTGAAGACAAGTGGCCCTTGATATTTTCCAGGGTCCTCTTCCCCACTAACTTCTTCTCCACTATCATCCTCTTCGCTATCATATTTTTCTCCTATGTACTTGTCCAAATTCTCAATCTCTTCCGAGACGGTCTCTTCTTCTACCCTCTGTTTCTTCCTAATCAGGGATTATGGTGTAGGTGTCTCTATTTCTTCTTCTACAGAGGACTCCTTATCTGATGGATTTTCTGGCTCTGGAGTCTTTTATTTCACTATGGGCCTCTTCTTACGCACGTACATACTTGTCTTGGCGCTTGTCCCGGGGGAGCCTATTGCCTGTGTGTCTACCACACTTGGAATTTTCTTTTCTGGCTCTTTTTCCTCCAGTTTAGGTGTGGGTCTCTTCCTACTAGTTGGATCTTGAGGTATAGACACCTCGTTCTCCAGATATGTATCCCTTCTCAGACTTGGGTCTTATACAGATGTACACACGCGCCGCGGATCCTTCTGCAATGGGCAGAGTCATGGGCCTTGTCATTTGAACTTCATGCGACACGTACCGCTCCATGTACGCGTGCTTGTTGGGGTAGACCAACCCTTTGCACATTTCCTTGTGGTCTGGTCAAGATTACCAAGGTCTAGCTTAAACTTCTTGGACTCCTTGAACTTGTTTACTCTCACTTGGAAGTATTGAGCTGTGAAGGCAAAGGGGAGCTTACACCATGGGCTCCATATCTCATCTGTCAATTTAAATCTACCTAGGTAGAAATGATGGTACACAGAAAATTCTGTTTCTCCCCTAGTGGCCACTGGTAGTTGTTTGGGAATTCTCCATTCTACCTTGAATGCGTTCCTTAGGCACGTGTACCATTTTTCCAAGCATGCCTTGTGCACTGTTGTCATAGTGTCACAAATTTTTTTCTCAAACCTTTTGGCGGGTGAGGGGTCTTCAGTAGGGTACTCCCACATGAACTTTTCTGATGCATCTGGTACCCCGATCTATAAAAACAAAATGGTTAACAGGACATTGCCAAAAAGGATCCTATCACCTTCCTTCACACATCTAAGAATCTCAACCGCGATGAATGCAGACAAGTTGTAGATGGTGCCCTCTGAAATTTTCCTACAAACATTCAACCATGGCTTATTGACTTGGGTCCATCTCTCCTGGCCATTTAACTTTGATACCAGGTACATCCATCTTCATTATAGTATCCTTAATGTCTGTGATATCATAATACCTTAACCCCTTCTTATATGCATAAGTGGTGATAGTCTCCTTAATATCTTCTTTTTCAGTCAAGTCATCCTCCAAACCATCTCCTTCACAGATGAGGCCTATGAAATGTGAAATGAGCTAAGGGGTTATGTGCATCTTGCACCCTGTGAAGTGGAAGTAGTCCTCATGCACGTGCGACATCAGCCATTGATATAAGCGCTCAGGTTTCTTGAAGTAAGGAAAATCAAAAAGTTGTAGTAACTCTGCCTTCTCTAACTTAACCTTCACATCATCATTATAAATGGACAACATTTCTAGTGTCTTTTTGTTTGTTGGGCGCACTAACTCCAGCGCCATCTCCTTCCCAATTGTGGTTTTCCAATGATTGTAGTCATTCAAAGACATGTACCTCAGATGGGACTCCCACTCCTTCCCCAACAACACTCCATCTGGGTACTATATTTTTGCATACCACTCCTCATTTGTGCGTGCTTCAGTTTCTTGTTGCTTTCCCTTTCCCTTTCCCTTACCCTTATTACGTGTGCTAACTAGTTTCTTGGGTGCCTTTATCTAGGTCTTCTTACCACTTCAATCACTCTGTGTTACTCTGTTCTCCTGCAACCTTAGATGCTGAACTTGTGAGGAAAAATTCTTAAACCTGTGCCCTAGTTCTTCAAACCCTAACTAGGATACTCCCTTCACAAGACGACGCCTTCTCACAACTTTTCCTACACCCGTGAAATCCCTTCCTCCTGGTTTGCAAATCCGAACTAGTTACTCACGCTTCAATCTCTCCAAATGTTTCTTCACACGGATCAATTTTTTGGAAGCCCTAGTTTGCAAAGGTGTAAAAAGTGCTTCTTTCTCCTTATACGCAAAGTGAATAATGAAGTGCTTATACCCCTTTATTTATAGTTTTCCCCTTTTTAAGCATTAAGTGCTACTTCACTTACTACCATCATTTTTACATTTAATGGGGTTTTTTATAACAAATCCCATCTTCAGCGCTTTCCCTCACACACCCAAACCTGTGCGGACAATCCTCCAACCTTCTGGTGTGCAACCAATCCAACATGACAGGAGAATCTTACGCATGCGTAACTAGTGCCAAAGGCACTTCTTCTGTCATGATTTTTGCTGTTCGCCTACCTCATGTTGCTTAATGCACTTTCTCCTCCTTTATACGTGGGATTTGAAAGTAGCTTTATCTTGGCACTAACCATCCTTCTTCTATCTTTTCTCTCCATACATCTCTTTCAACAGGGCCATTCAACTGGGATTTTCAACACAAACTTCCTTGGCACTTTAACCATACACTCCTTCACATTACTCCACCCCACACTAAAATGATGCGCGGTCCTCTGCACATTCACAAATTATCAAAAAGTAGTAATAAGGTTACCGACGCCCAAGGCGCAAAACAAAACAATGCGAAAGGGAAACTCAAGAAAATAATTGCATAAGGGAAAATTCTAAACTAACTGGCAAAACTACCTTATTTACAAGCACCAAGAAGACTTATTTATAGTAGGGCTTTAGCCTACTCCCATTGAAGTGTCCAGGAAATTTCTTTCCATCCAGTGCTTGTAACTGGCACGTGCCCGAATCAAGGATGCACGAGATTGTGTAGGGACCCAACCAATGGACTTTCAACTTCCCAGGATGGCAAAAAAACTTGGAATCATACAGTAAGAACATCTTCCCAACCTCAAAATTATTGTTTCTGATGTGGCGATCATGCCAAGATTTTTTTTTTGCTTTCTCTATTGTTTGGCTCCACCTGGTGAGTGATTGTCTCTCATCCAACTTCATTAACTCATCAATTCTATCTTCCAGTGCTTGCTCAATAGCCAAGCCTCATGCGCGCACTATTTGCAAAGAAGGTAACATGAATTCAAATGGCAGAACAACTTCTACGTAAAATACCAATTGAAAAGGTGTGGCTTTTTTCAATATTTTATAAGTTGTCCTGTAAGCCAATCTTATACTTTTTCATCCCAATCTTGTCTTCCGACATCACAAATTTTGGTTAGGGTATGACTCAGTATTTTGTTGAATGCTTCCGCGGTTTCATTTTCTTGTGGGTGTAGTCTTATGATGAGCCTCCATGAACTCTGCTAACAGGATCGTCATGGTCTCATTTAAGAAATGCGTACCCCTATCACTGGTTAAACTCAAAGGACATCCATACCTCAAGATAATGTTCTCCCATAAGAATCTTCCTGCTGTGGCTGCTGTGCAGTCTTTAGTTGGGGATGCCTTTGCCCACCTTGTCTAATAGTCCACGCAAGTGATGACATAGCGTGATCCACTGCTACACGTGGCTGGTGCAATAGGGCCTACAAAGTCTATTTCCCACTTCTCAAAAGGTTCCATGCTAGGTATATGGCGCAAAGGCATTTCTTCTCTCTTTCCTGGCTTGCCAATGCACTGACAATGGTCACACGATTTACAATAGTCTTTACAATCCTTGTACAAGGTTTCCCACCACAATCTTGCCATTAATATCTTATGCGCAGTGGCATCACCTACATAATGCCCACTCGTACTTCCTCCATGAAGGTGAGGCACTCATGATCTAGTAAACACCTGCACAAAACTTCATCACACCCTAGCTTGTATAATTCCCCACTAATCAACATGTAGGGCGTGATGCGTATGGCTAGTTGCTTCTTCTTTAGTGACTTCATTCCTTCTGATGCTATACCTTCCTTTAAAAATACTACAATCTCCTCTAAATTTGAGGGTGCGCGCCACAACCTAAAAAATTGTGCGTCTGGTATTTTCTCTTCAATACTCTGTGCATCCTCCTCTGAATCAATTCTTGACAGATGATCATGCCCATAATTACTCTTCCTAGGATTAACTACTACTGTGAATTCAAACTCTTGGAAGAACAACACTCACTGACATATGCGCCCTTGTAGAACGAGTTTGTTCACCAAATAATTTAATGCCATGTGGTTGGTGTAAAATACAAAGGGTGTTGCCAGCAGATATTTCCTGAACTTGAAAAGTGCGTAGATCATTCACAATGCTTCGCGCATAGTCGTGGTGTAATTCTGCTCTGCTGGTTATAACTTCCTACTTGCAAAACATAGAGGATGGTCAACAATTCCTTCACCGAGCTATGTAAGCACTGCTCCAATAGCAGTTCTTGAGGCATCTACATGGACATGGAAGGGCTTTCCCCAAGAGGTAAAACGCAATATAGGCACGGTGACAAGCCTATCCTTTAATGTATCAAATTCCCTCTACTGCGCCTCTCCCCAATGGAAGGCACTTTTATGTCTGAGTAGCTCCTCTAAAGGCACAACGATCGTAGCATACCCTCTGATGAATTTCCTGTAATAACCCGTCTGCCCAAAGAGTCCGCGCACTGCGCTCTGGCTAGTAGGCTCCCCTAACCCCACAATAACTGCAACTTTGGAAAGATCTACCAACAAGCCCTCCTTACATATGATGTGGCCCAATAACTTCCTAAAGGGTGTAGCAAATACACACTTCTTAATGTTGAGGGATATCCTCAACTGCCTACACCTCTCATACATTAACCTTAAATTGTCACAATGGTCTTTTACTAGCCCATACACTGTCCAATCATCCAAATAGACTTGAAGAAACTTATGGATGAAGTCCTGGAATGCTTGCACCACTATGCGTGAAAAAATAGCAGGCGCATTCTTCAAACCAAAGGGCATGATCATGTATGCAAAACTTCCCCACTTAGTGGCAAAATTTGTCTTCTCCTGGTCTTCCTTTGCAATCCGAACTTGGTGGTACCCCGAAAATCCATCCATAAAGGAATAGATTTAGCACCCAATGACTCCTTCCAAAATTTCTTTAGTGAAGGGGGTTAGAAAAGGTTCGATGACACAAACCGCGTTCAACTCTCTATAATCCACGTAGATCCTAATCCACCCATCCTTCTTGATGCTGATTACCATCAGACTTATCCAATCATTCTTCCACTACTTTAATGATCCCAAAAGCTATCATTTTGTCTATCTCATCCTTAACCTTTATGTGTAAATTAGGATTCATTTGGTAGGGTCTCTTCCTAACCAGGCATGCATCGTCCTTCAACTTTATCTTCATCTCCCCCAAGGAATGGTGAACTCCTTTGAGCTCATGGTACACGCACAGGAATAAATCCTCAAATTCACGCAACAGATCAATGATCTTAGATAATTCCTTCTCCGACCAATAATCTCTAATAATAGCTTCCTTAGGTTCTTTCCCTAAACCAATGATAACCTTATGTGTCTTTAAGGGCTCATGGTAGGCGCGTGCACGGGTATCAACACTATCCACTACGTCGCGCATCCCTATAGAATGGATAACATCAAAGATTTCTTCTTCCTCCCCATCAATTACATACACCAAATTCCCTTTGTCCTTTTCCAAACACGCGCACTCAAGATGTAACTCTTTTTTTCCTCCACATCCTCTTCAAAGTGTGCTTCTAAACCTGGTCCTCCTAGCAACTCCAATAACCTATCTTCCACCATGGAACTATCCCCCATGGTAAGGCACTTGACACCCTGCAAGGCCTTATCAACTGATGGCTTGGTACTCTGATACTCAAAGGTCTGAATGAGGTCAGCTGCTAGCTCTTTCCAATTCCCTGTCTGGCAGTGTGTCTCTAAATGTATGTACCATGCACACGCGTAACCTTGCAGTGTAGAATATAACCTGTGCACCCATAGGGATGGTGGCAAAGCTTCTGCACCTTCTCTCCAGACCCTCTCACACTCCTGGATATGGAAAGAGGCGGGCTCCTTCCCATGGTAGTCCTTGATGGTGGTGGGCACGTTTCTTTTAGAGAATCTGACAGAGAGCAATTCTTACCTCGTACCATTCCAAAAGGATCTCCTGATGTGTAGCCCACCACCGTGCCACTATGCCGAGTAGGACATAGCTTAGCATCCCTCTCTGTTCCTTCTCCTCCTTCCACTAAGCTTCCATCTCCTGCAAAAAGATATCTAAGGGAAGGCTCCTCCTGAATACTTAGGCAGCTCCTTTCCTCCTAGGCACTGGACTGTGTGTGCCTTTGTTACCTTGGTCTTTGAATCTCTCAACTACCATCCGATCAATTCATAAGTTCTAGGCACCCAATTATCACATGCTAGACTGGTGGTATCACTTACTGACTGAGCATCCTCAAACTGGATAACTCCTTCGGTAGGATGGATTATCATTAGGTCCCTAATTGAGTGCACTTATATCTTGTCCAAAACTTCTCCTCCCAAAGGTTCAGTATAGGGTGTTGACTTCCCATCAGCTAAGGGTATAATGACCCACTCCTCCTTATTTTCAAATTTGATGTACCCTTTGTTGAACAGAAGGTCTGCATTGTTCTTATAACACCATGGGTGCCCAAGTAGTGCTGGGAAATTGTCTACCTCGACGAGCTCCAAGACTTCAAAGTCCCCAGTAAACTTAGCTCCCTGGATAGTGATAGCTACATATTTTAAGACACCTACGGGAATTTCCTTTGTATTTTTTTCCATATACAACACATTCGAAGAAGGATGTAATGCAAGTCTCCCAATCTGATGCCATACATCCAAAGTTATAACATTGACCTCCGCACCTGTGTCAATGAGGATATTAAGGATCCATCCATCTACAACTACATTCAATGTGATCTCCTTATCATAGTCAAGGCTATGAGGGAGAAGGTTTGCGTGTAAGACCTGCCTCTCACGCTCTCCTCCAGCGCATGGTACCTTCTCTCTCAACCATGATCCTAGCAAGGGAATGATATTATCTTGCGTTAGAATTTTACATACTTCCTTGACCTCATACAGGTCATTCTTTGGTGCCTCGACTCTCCTTCCTTGTTCGTCCCTCCTAGACTGCTCCTTTAGACACTGGATTTAACCTTGCAAATTCTGAATAACATCCATGGTGTCTTGATATACCTCTTTTTGATGCATAGGGTCTAGGTACTTTCCATGAACTACTTCCTCCCTTGAAACTAGGTTCAATACCTTGGTATCTCTTTTGTGCTCATGATTTCTGCTATTGTTGTTACCAAAACAAGCTCCAAACCTACATTTCATGTTACCTGTGGCATCCACTGTATGTCTACCTTCTTAATGCTGACCATTTCAGTGCCCTTGTCTTTTTAGTGTTGTTGATTCATGTGTTCAAACAATTCCAGGAACTCCTCATACTTATTCTTATTTCCACACCATGAGCATTGCAACAGGTCTAGGTACTCTCATTCGTAATGTTATGTAGACCCATAATTGAAACAGGTTCCATAGAGGAACTCCATCCTTCCTGCTCCATGGTTACCACAGCCACGAAATCCTCCTTGAAAACCCCTTCTGCGCACGCCTCCATTTGCGCACTCCTCATAACAGTGATCATCACCCTTAGAACTACTGGCAATGTTGGTCTAGCACACCCCATGATCAATGGCCTCATGGATCTGATCAATGATCCTACAGTCCTTAATATCATGGGTTGTAGAGGTGCAGATCTTGGAGTAGCAAGACACATTCTTCCAGATTACGCATTGTAGCAAGGGGCATCCACTTACACCATGGTCCCCATGAAAAATTTCACAATCTAGTATCATAGCACATACTGCCCTCCAGGGGAAATTATCCTTGACATGCCCCTCTACTTCAAGTTCACAATCTGTGCACCATAAACCACTGTGAGTCTCATGGGTTGAGTTCGCAGACAACTTCTCCGACTGCTTAGCCATAGCAACAATTTGAGCCTCCAAGAATGGGATAACACTAGTATCAACACTACCAATAGCCTCGGTGTGTAGAACAACTTCTAATGCCTTGCGCGGGTTTGTGAAAGTTTTATGTGATAAGGCCCTTCTAAAAGGGGTGATCGATCCTTCAATGAACCACTGAGTATGTTGTGAAGGGTGAATATCATATAATAATTTAGACAAGAGAGTTTTAAAGTGCGCATCATACTCTTACACACTCTCTACCATTCCTTGCTGAATCTCCTTCAAGGCGCTGATTCTCTTATGTTCAAACTCAAGAATGTGGAATTTTTCAAAGAATGCATTCCTTAAAGCAATATAATCCACCAATATTTGATGAGGGTCATACTTCCTATACCAGATATGTGCGTGCCCTTGCAATGTGGTTGCAAAAATGACTAGCCTTCTACTCTGGGGTTGTGATACCCTTTGCACACCATAATAGTTCACACTTGTGAACATGTTCTGTAGTATCCTCAATACCTCTATAATCAGGAAAATGTAGAGACATTTCAAAGAAAATTTGGGGGGGGGGGTGGTTGGGGCCCAAATCCTCCTTAGCCAGAGCCTTGTTTTCCATGTGTGTTTCCTCCGTCGCCTAACCCACTAGGTCCACCAGGTCCTGTTCCTCCCAAACCACCAGATCCACTAGATCCACCGAATCCTATTCCTCTTGAACCACTAGATCCACCAGGTCCCATAGTGGTTGTGCCAAGGGTCCCCGTAGTTCCACTGAACTACGTGCATATGATATGCGACAATACCCCACTACTAATAGTATACCCCACGCCACTCCTAGACAAGAGACCAAAAGCTTGTGTGTCTATTCCTTGTTCAAAAATTCCTCATAACACTGGGTTGGTGTTTGCAACCATAGAAGGCCCAAATGAGAAATTATATCTTCTTTGTGTAGACTGATCAATTCTAATATAACCAACTAGACTAACAATATTTTTCTCCTGATTTGGAAAACCAAGCGCCAGGGTTCGGTCATTAGGTGGACTCAAATGTGTGCCAACGGTTCTTATTTCTCCGTGAGATGAACTCTCATCAGAAGCTGAAGGGGTATCTCTTACGTGCTTGCCAAGATGGGGTCGCACATACTGCTCAGGTTCCACATCCTCTACATGAACCTCAAATCCTTCCTGCAACGTCTTCCGCCATACATCCATGACACCTGTAACCTCGCATTTTCTAGAAATCTCCCTTTTACGTGCTTCACTATACTTGACTCATCTCTCCTCCCTTTATTTTTCTATCGCAACATTTTCCATCTTCCTCCACCCTAGCTTCCTCGCACAGTGCTCAGAATGGTTTATTCGGCCATTGGGAATGCCTATAAAGTCATGGTAACCATCAAGAGCTTCATAGCCAGAGGGAAAACACGTAGAAATGATCCCCTAGGCTCCTACAAAAACTCAAACTCAACAACCTCTGGACAAGAATATGTGGAGATGGTGTTCTCCAGAGTGTAGCTAGCCAGTACTCCTTTCCACCAATGATCCATAACATGGGTCCACGTCAGATCTGCATCCTGTAGCCTCTGGTATTCTTCTTAGGTCCACACATGCAATCCAAAACTTCAACTTGATCTAGATGCATAGGTTGAGAGCCACTCATATAGTTCTACTGGGAAGCAGTAGAAATTTTTTTCATACAGATCATGGTAGAGGTTCTCTTCTACCCATCTACGTGCATCAAACTCAGGTCTAGTATTGAATCTCTGAGAAAATTCATCCTCTGTGCTCTTGAACCATGATTCAACACTTTCCAAAGTTAACCGTTCTGTCATTAATTACTACATAGATCATGATGCATGCCATTTTACATTACAATTTCAAAAAGAGGTCCCGGAAATGGGACAAAGATGTAGTCATTTTTACCCCTATCACAAAAGAAAGGAACCCCATGCATGCCAGCCTATCACCCAACATATGCTGGGTGCTCACCTGAGGCATGCACGGGTACCGAGTCTCTCTTTATGTGAGTTTAGTGGGAAACATCATCTATGATTTTTGCTTAAGATATTTAAAAGGAGTTAAGACATACAAGAACCATAGAGCTCAGAACGGCCTCTAGATCCTTGCAGTCATTCCAGAAAGAAAGTACTTAATAGATTATCTAGCTTGTACCATTACAGAAAGTAGTATACAATCATCCATAATTAGCATAAAAATAAATGAAAGAAGACCTATGAGAAAGATGTATGCATCCGAATCATTGATATTCATATTCATATAACTTGGTATCCTCATTACATCCATGGAGCCATTACAGAATGTCACAGAGAAGAAGACCGCAGTCATGCATTACAACTGGACTAATGTAGCTAAGCTATCAAAATGGAAAAATTACAATCCCCATACCTAATACATCCTTTCCCAAATACAATTACCCATTAACAGAGTTCTTGCAGTATTTCTGCAGAGCTCCACCCTCTTTTAGTTCTCTCTTTGTTGACTTTACAGGCGCTTGTATTTATATCCTTTCTAGGTTGCCATCTCATCCTCCAGCGCCCTCAGATCCGATGCCAAGTGTCTAAATATGGTCCTTCACGCAAGCATGCTCTTCCAGGTCTGTGCTTTCCACTTTTCACCATGATGTGCTTCTAGAAGCTTCTACCATAGGCATGCTCCTTCCTGGGCCAACCTGTTGCTAGGATGACACCTTATCCATTCAGCATGTGCAGTCAGGTCATGCTTTTCACGTGTTCTACCCCAAATGCATAATTTGGCTAGGTCCCGGACCCTTGGTTCTATCCGTGTGCACTACGGGTTTCCTTAAACCCTTCCTTAAACCCTTCCCTATGTGCCTTATCATTGCGTGCCTTTCTTCAACTTGGGCCCTTGTGCGCCTACGTGCCTTTTGTACTTAGCCAACATTCTAGGGGCTCAACACATCATTCTACATTTCGTGCTCTACACTTAATGATACATCTTTCTAGCATCTACTCACATAACTGACTCATATCTTGATGACACACTCTTTTTTCTATGGTTCATTATTAACTTTTGAGGGATATTTTCTAAATGAAATTTATTTCATGCATATCTATTGGGGGGCACGCTGCCCATATTGCCTTCACATTTTTGATACCATTCCATCACACTCATACACTTGCATTTATTGGTTGTATCTACTCTTGCTAGCTTATTCTATGTACATACTACACTTTGTTTTCCAAGCTAGATGAATTCTTAATATGCCATTATCTTTCTATATATACACATGCGTGTTCACTTGTTCTTTTGAGGTGAATGTAGATCTCTTACAGGTTCTTACAATGCTGCAATGATGGTTAGCACAATACCTATTACCAGTCCCATTGAGGCTCTTTGGGCATCTAATATTTCTATCAACTCCCACACAAGTTCTATTGCTATATTATTCACTATTTCTCATTACAATTACTTCAATTTTCACTAATTTATACACGCTCATGACATACTATTTATCTTTCTAACATGCTAACGGGTGCCTCATGTATAGAATGTTCTTTGTAGGATTATATTCTGCCATGGTTGTCAGATACATTTTTCTTGCTATTGTTTTTCATTATATGCTATTATATTTGGGCTTTGACGTATGTCTTGTGTGATGATTGTATGCTTTTGGCCGCTCTGGCCCTGATTTTCTTATGACATTGTGTGTGATGTCCCATGTTTGAAACCCACTTTTCCCGGTCTATATTATATGCACACTTGTTTTATTACATTATTTTATACTATATGCCTTGCTTGCACTAACACATATTTATAGAATACTTTGTTTGCATGTGCCTTGTTTTCTACCATGCACATCCCCCACCCCCTACAGAAATCCATTTCATATCAACATCCGGTCCTTTCCTTTTGGCTGCATCCTTCTATCATTATCACATGCACCCAAAATGATGGGGGCATACATTGGGTGGATAAATCACCCCTACAATAGCTCGAAGCTACAATTTAGTTCATCATAGTACAAAATCAGTACATGAATACAATTACAGACTGGATCATAATCAAACATGGGTCAGAATCACATAACAGATGAATTTGACAACAATTCCAAGACACTTGTGTACTTATCTGGGTGCTAATTTACTGGGGGAAGATACAATAAATATATCAGTACAACATAGTTTACAAAAGGTTACAAAATAATTCTATAGTTATAGGCACATAAATCTAGTTAGAGAATGCATTCTATCTCCTACAATCAATTATAATCAAGAAAAAATTGAGACAAAAGGAAAAAATCAAGGATGCACCACTTACAATGGTGTTTATTAGGTAGAGTCATGGAAGGGGAGTAAAACTAGATCTTTATCCACAACACTTGCTCTTTGGAATGAGATCTCCCAAAAAACTCGCACTTGTCATGAGATCACCCAAAAACTCACTCTTTGCGTGAGATCGCTTAAAAACTTCACCTTCAACATTTGGATCAGAAATATCAAAACAATAGGACATAATTTCTATCTCATACTCTCTCTTACATATCAGGAGCACACTTTCCTTTTTACAAACTTTTACATACTTATACACATGTATTTTTGATATATAATATACAGAGCTATGAATACTCTTTCAGTATTGTTTTGCACGTTTGTCCTTAATACACAACAAGAAGAATCTTACTTCAAAAAACACATGTTCTAACAACACATATTCACACATACGCTTCACTCTTAGGTTCACACTTCCCTTCTCCTAGTCTCTGCACTTCATCTTATAATCAATCCATGCTTGACTAGTCCACTCAGTACAATATTCACCGCAAACTCTACATGGATCACAAGGTACACATTTTCTATTTACTTTATGTTATCGAGTATTCACTTAATAAAATAAATTGGGGGTAAATATAGACACAAAATCATGCACTTGCTATATTTTTAGGTCCTACAAACATGCAAGCATTTACATGATTCCTAAGAAATAAAACTAGTAATTGATAACCATATTTGGCCTTTTTCTTTGTCTTTTTCTTTCTCGTTCGGTATTACACACCCTATAGCCTAGTCATAAATTAACTCATTTATCTTTTATGGCCTCAGACACCAGCTCCCATCCAAGACAGAAGAGACCAGACACTCCTATCCCTTATGGGCACACCTAACCCTCTCTTACCTTATTCTCTCTTTTTGGGTCTCTTTTATATTTTGGGAATATTTTTCATTTATGGGTCAAACTTGTAGTCATCAATTATGAAATTCAAATAAGGGAATCATATAAATACATAATTATGTTTTAAAAATGAGGGACCAAGCACTATACATTACTATCATCACCTAAGTTTGCATTCCAAAGGCAAAAAATAACTCCAAAGGCATCAATCTAACATCCATTCAATGGACAAGAGCTGCATACTCTGCATACACAACATAGGAAGGGGAAGTTTATTCTATTCCACCCACACATTTGCATCATTTTGCAAATCCACCCCATTATCAAGTGCATCTTTCACAAGGGCATCCTAGGGAAAAAATTCTACACACATACAATAACTACATGGAGTCTTAGATGTAGTGCAAAACTCATTTGTAAGTTCACTCTTTGGGTGAGCACCAGGGTTAGTCAAAATCCCAATTATGTATTTTCCTTTTTAAGTTTAATGTGGTTTGTGGGCTTGTATAGGTGACATTCTCTTTTGTAACTTACAAGTACCTTCGGCGATCAAGGAGTTACTATCAGGTGATCAATAGGGAATAACTGTGACACTCTTAAAGCACGAAAAAAATATATCTTGAGATTTTGCAGTCACAGGTGCCTAAATCCAGTCATTAGCACCCAGGTGCCCCTATCTTGTTGCAGGTGCCCATGTTTGACCTTGTTTGCAAATTCCATAATTTAAAGAAATCAGGTATGACGTTGTTCCTAGCCTGTCCAACACTTTATCCTAGTCAGATCATTTCCATATTGTGCATAAACTAGCCAAGTCTCTTTATATATCTCTCATGCTTAGGGTTTCATATTTTACGTGCTTTATTTCTTGTATCTTTACTGTATTTTAGCCTTTGAATATCATACATTACAGTAGTTACTCTAAATAAATATTTCAAATTAAATTAAATCAATATAAATGTAAGTTCTTATGCATGTTTTACGGGTTCCTTTCTACAAAATCTTCATGATCTTCCTTAGAGCGACACATTTTCTTTCCTTGAGACCATTACAAATCCATATTTCATACCATATTCTTAACCTCTAATTTATAAGCATGATGAATGAATTCTAAATGTAATAAATTTATGGTTCTATCCCCTCCAAATGTTTTTGATTTTCTGTGGATGTTTACCCTTTCGTTTACATTGAGTTATATTCATTCATGTCTTTCAGAATCATGTGTTTCTATTAGATCTTTTCCAGTGTAATTATTCTATGTCTTCTGGTTGAATTTGAACCCTGTTTTAGCTTTGGTGCATCACATTATTTCATTTTACATAAGTTCAACCCTTTTTCTCTATGGTCCATACATATTTATAGTTTAAACTTACTTTATTTGCATTTTAAAGTTGTAGGTTACTTTTTAGTGGGCTAAAATAGAAGGAACCCCTCTTCTCTGGAGGTTTGTCTTATTTAACAATGCCCCACACTTTGAGACATTCTTGTGTTCACCAAAAGTTCTAATTCTACTTCATAAGGTGAAATTTTTTCATGTTAACAAGAACCAATGCCATCAAATGTAGTGCTAGTGAAATAATTTGTCGTGTTGTAAATTATTGAGTTTTCATCAACAATGTAGGGCTAATCCTATCCTTCTTGTGTATGGGGAGGATCCCATTATTTAATGTAAACTAACCTAAATATGTAGTGTGGCCAATAGGCATAAAATCACATAGGAACACTCCACTGAACATATGGTAAATGATTGTATAGAGTACAAGGGATAAATTTTCAGCGAAGAGAGGTAGAGGGGATTTAGGTAAAATAAAAGAGAGAGGGTTACTCTTGTGAAAACAAAGTTCACCTACAATAACCATAGTAAGTACACATCTAATTATAAGAACATAACAATGCAAATAATGATAAGAAAAAACAAACCATATACAAAATATTCCATTGATTCATCTATCAAAGGTGCAGACGCCTTTATTGGTTCTATAATATTATCATATATGCAAATTGGGAAAGAGAGAGTAGAGGAACATAAGACAAGAAATAGAAGAATTGTAACTTTTATTACTTGAAGTAGAAGTTGTAATATCAACAACATATGCTTAATAAAATATTTCCAACCCATAATAATGGAGAATCCATTCCAATTTATAAAATTACAAACTATCCTTTCATCTACCCCCACATGACCTTTCACATGTCCTCATCACTTGTGACCTTTCATATTCATAGAAAGTGAGTTTTTTCTTATTATTGGAAAAATGAATCTTACAATGTTTAGCTAAGGACCACTTAAGTGAATAATAAGAAATATCAAAAATTACATTCTTAATTGAAAATTAAAATATGGAGAGAGAGAGAGAGAGAGAGAGAGAGAGAGAGAGAGAGAGAGAGAGAGAGAGAGAGAGAGAGAGAGAGAGAGAGAGAGAGAGAGAGGGTTCATTGATCTGATGAAGATTGAGAAATTTCTAATGAAGAACTTGCTGATTTGAAGCATGGTGATCACAATTTACTCCTTTTATAAGATGCATGAATACTCAAAACTATTTAATGGGTGGTTAGAAACACTTTTGCAAGAAATTTCAGTACAAGTTGGATATGACTATGGACATCACTAATGATGTTCCTTTCCTGATCTCATAGTGAGAGTGAGGATCACTTTATTGTTTCTTAGGATTTCACAATTAGCCCTTGTGATCACAAATCAAATTTATGATGCTTGAACCTTTTCATGCTTGTCCTTCACTTACCGAAATAATCCTTCATCAAGCGAGTGAAAGGATTACCCCTAAATGAAACTCTCGTCATATGGTCACCTATTGGAACAAAATGAGATGATGAAAATGTATTTCCTTCTTGAGATATGCTTAAAATATTATGAATTAGGTGAGTGTTTAAGAAAACTACCATGTGTATGAAAAAAATGAAACATAGATAATTTCCCATTCTTGTACATATAATGCTCTGAATGAAGATCATTACCTTTTTTCCTTTCTTGGCTCCAAAATCTATTTATAAACCTCTTCTTCACATGTTTTTCATGGGAAGGTTTCTACTACTGAGAAATATAAATTTAGATGCTAATGAAGAACATGTGTCTAGGATAGATCCATTTTACATTGGTCAATATGCTTTATGATATCTATGATGATATTTGTCTTCTTATGAACCTTCCTTGGATATGGAACCACTGTGCACTCTCTTTTCATTATCTTATTTTTTGAAGGTTCATGTTCAATGGCTCTTGGTTGTACTTGAAATGATTCACCCTTTGAGGATTGATCACACTACCAAGTGTTTGATTGAGTGTTTAAGAACAATGTGATGCCAATGTCATCAAATGAGGCCTGGATGGTTTCTCATTCTTACATACAAGGAACTCCACATGAAGGTCACCTATATACCTTTTTTGACTCAAAATACCTTCCTGGATGAAATAAAATTTGGGAAAGCTTGTGTACCTTTATGATAATATGTTTCCCATGTAAAAGTATGAGCTATTTATTATTCACACAAGATGGCTGGAATACTCAGATGACTTGAATAGCTCACTTTGATTTACTTCTAGGAGAGATGATAATTGATTCAAGACATGATGTTTCTAAACTTTCATGATGAGTTTATCACTTCAATTTTTATCATCATGAAATCCTTTGATGAATCTTGGATTCTTATGGGGCTCATGGCTCTTTTCAAATTCTATTCCGACCTCATAATGTTCCTGATTTTCACCTGTTGTACCTCAATAGGCTCTTTCTTACTCCTTGACACAATTGTGATTAGAATGGTGCTTCAGGATCCTTACAGAGAGTTTTTTTTTTGATCTACATAATAACCTTATGACCATGTGATGATGGAAAAAATCAGCAAGGTGAGTGAAAATGGAGCCAAACATTGAAAATTGAAATTTTCTATTTTTGGCAAGCAGGATCAAGAGCTACTATTTTGGAAAATTTTAATTTTTTACAAATATCCTAGCACACTAAAAAAACCTTCATTGATGATTCTTTACTATTTCTAGGAATTTTCTATTTTTAGCAAGTTACTTTTTAGAAAACTACTATTTTGGGAAAATTACATGTTTTGCCTTGTTTGTTGTTTTACACCATTTATGAATGTGTTGAATGATTAGAGATTTTTGTTTTAAGATACTTACTATTTTTAGTAGGTCAATGTACAGATAACTTTATAATTTTTAGAAACTGGTAATGTTGATGTCAGTATGTAATGAAATCACCATTGGATTTGACTCTGGACCGAGATTTTGTGCTTCAATTTTCATTGTATTTATTTTGCTTGAAATATTTCAAATCAAAGATGAAACTATTGTATGTAAAGTTTAAAATTTTCATCTATAGAAAACTAGGGAATCATATAATATGCAAAAAATATGATCATAAACAAACTTGTGAGAAGATCATTCTATGAAAATCTTAGTGCAATAAATTTCTGGATGAAGAGTTATGAAGAAAAATACATTTTTGAAGTCATGACTATTATAGAATATCTTGGGAAGAATGAATGATTTATTTTGGAGTTTTTCAGCATCAACAATGGTGGATGGGTGAAATGTGTAGAGGAGATAACTCAAAAACACTTTATTTTTCACTTTTGTGCTTCCCTATTAACCATGGTTTGACCTCGAGTGAAATACGAGTATGATATGAAGTTAACACCTAGTTTATCTTGAAAAAAAGGGAAAAGAGACATAAGGGGAATCCAAGTGTTATTAGAATAAATATTTCAAAAGTTTTAGCATGAGATATAGAGAGAGTGAGGGAGATGGGAGAGCCAAATAAGCACCTTGGAGAGCCGGGAGAGGTCACATGAGCGACTAAGAGAGAGGGATTGCACCAAGGCACATTTTATCATCACCTCTATCACCTTGGGTGAAAAGGGAAAAAAGAGACACAAAATTATTCCTTTACCCATTTGGAAAGTCATCTTTAGCATGGGGGGATGAGAAATTTCCAAAAAAGGAGCATGGGGGCTGAAAAATAAATCTGTAGATCTTGATGGGTGGTTATGTGAATGCACAAGGGAAAAGGGAGGGAATAAGGTTCATTTTATTGTCCCTTATATTCACTTGTGTGAAAAATGATATAAGGGACACAAAAGTGTGCCTTGGAAAATGGTGGTGACACACGACACACATGAAAAATGACTAAGTATGGAAAACACTCACCTAACACATCTCTGACTAAACCTGAGTTAAATTGAATACAATGGGGGTGGCTTAATGGTTACAAGGATGAACTGGGGAGAAATTGTTTGTCCCATATATCCCCTTGGGTGAAAATAGAAAAGACGGACACAAAATTGTGCCTTTATCCATTTGGAAAGCCAATTTTTATACTAACTTATCCAAAATAGCCTAAAAACTTGAAATCTTCACCTCTAGAGCGGAAGATGGTATTTTTACATAAAATTTTATATGAATTTTAGTCCTAAGATAATTTCAATATAAATGGAATAGTTTTCAGACATCAATTTTTCCTATAACTCTAAAAATGGATCCTTTGTCTTTGGGACAACGAGGTGTGCATGCAAATATTGCAATGTTTCAAGAAACTATAAAGTCTTGGATCAATTGAACATTTAGATAATTAATCCATATTTTTAAATCCTATTTGATTTATTTATAACTCATTATGGAGCTTGTAGAATCATTTTTGGAAGTTCAAGTTCATATTATGACTGTCCATTCCTTACACCTAAAAAACCCACTTTTGCTTCGATTGTCTCTAAAACCACAAAAACGTCTGATGGGTGTTGTTATTCCTTTCATTTAATCAACTCTTTGTTGATGTCGTATTCAAAAAAGGGTGTATTTGAAGCTATATGAAACAAGAAAATCCTAGTGATATAGTAATTGTCTATAGGTATTTGCTATTTTATTTTCTGGGGGTCTTTTTGCAATATCCTTAGGATTCCATGGCCAAAGCATTATTATCTTTATGCTTTAAAAAACTTGCTGAAATAAACACTCATTGCTGGAATGAATTGCTCGAAATAAACACACATACAAAAATAAATAGATTGCTTGAAATAAACAAAAAATTCATAAGTAAACACACTTTGCTTAGAAATAAACACACGATTGGAAATGCTGTGAAAAGCTTGCAAGGAAATACAAATATAGTCTATAACACCTGCAGGGACAAGTATACAATAGAGTTCAACCTAAAGAATAAAAAGCATTTACAAAATTAATAGATCTACACTATTTGATTTAAAAATATAAATACCAATAAAATGAGGATCCTGGTTCTTGGAGGAGTGGGCCCTTGCTCCACCTTGAATCATGATTTGAAAAAGTAATCATCTCTCAAAAATATTCTATCTTTCAAAGCGTACCATATCTTTTTGTATTTGTGTGTATTTCTCTTTTTTTCTTCTAAATCTATCTACAAGTCTTTATATATATATTTCATTCAAAGATACATTTACAACCATAGTTTTCTACCAGTTCAGATGGAACTAAGTTATGCCCAAAATAGATGTTGAATTTGGAACCTTGGTGGATGTACAACTGTCTGATAAGTTATCCCTGGATCTTTGAGTATGAAGAATCGACAATATTCTAATCTACTCCTGATTGAAAGGCTCAATGATTTCTCTATCATTGGATGTTGTCAAAATAAATAGATTCCCATTGGTTCCGGAACTTTGGAGAAGTTCTGGAACTAATGGGGGCTGTTCTAGATCTAACCATGAAAGTTCTAGAGCTAAATGCAGGACTTCCGAAACTAAGTACTGGAATTCCAGAACTAAGTTAGAAATTTCTGGAACTAAGTGATAGAGCTTATAAAATGTGTGATGGAGTTCCAGAACTAAGTCTGGAAGTTCTTGAACAAAGTCTTATTGAAGCCAAGGCTCCCAAAAATATGTTGATCACTTCATGCTTCGTTCTCTTGACTGATTGTGACCCGTTTTATTACAAAAACTGAATTTCCACACACTTTTTTAGGAATTACAGAGCTTTTAAATGTTAGAACTAAATTAAAAAAAAGATATACAATTACATCCTAACTTACATTAGATCAAACAAAAGTCACAAAATGTAGTCAAACTTGATAAAAAGGAGAGTAAAATAAGATCATTTATTTCACATTAACGAGACATATTTTGGTCTTATCATCTCCCCCGTACTTGCTTTTTTGTGATTCCCCTTACAAAATTTACTCTTCAAATATTTGGTTTTGTATTCTACATATTGACTGCTTAGGTTAAATGGCTGAAACTACATATCCCAGTGTTTTAGTATAGAAGTAGAAGACGCTGATCCTGCTTGTACTTTCCTCTGCCATTCCTCAAATTGAGTGGGATCTTGAGGGTCTCTATTTTTCCATGGAGACATGGGGGTGAGAAGAAGGGGAGGCCTTGTTCTCATTTCCATCCATATGCCCCTACGTTTTTCATTGACCTGAGGGATTAGTGTGCACAAGGCTTTAGCTCTTTCTAGGCTCCATATTAAGTTTATGGGAGATATCACTTCTCTTATTTTCAATGCAACTGTGAGAAACTCCCATATTTTCAAACATCCATCATAAATCTCTTCAAAATTTTCCTCCTCATAAGAGGTGAAGGCATCATTACTTTTCTGTAAACTATCTAGATAATGTGCCTTGAACCGACTATCAAAGGCATGGGATCTAAAATGTATAGCAATGGCAGATGGTTTACCATAGTGATCCCTTATACAGAGACCAAATGAAATAGATTTTAATAGATGCTCAGAGTCCCTCTCTTTCCATGCAATATGATTTTGAATAATAGAAACAAATGCATTCAATTGGCTTTCCCCTAAATACAAATTGATCATGAAACATGTGTTCTTTTCTAGCATAAGATTGTAGAGAAGATTTTTCTGCTTTGCACTAGCTAAGGAATAGGCTTTCATGAACTCAGATTCATCTTTTATTTCATGTGGAAGGACACATGTAATTCTTGACAGCTGTCAACGAATAAATTGTTCTTCCAAAAATACCCTGTATGCAGGAGAAGGTCTCCTGCATGTGAATAACTTTTCACTCATTATGCAAACCATTTGTATTTTTACAAGACATTTAAATTTTTCTTTTTCCTCTTTGTATAATTTTTCTTCCCATTTATTTCTTGCTTTCTTCTCTTTTTCCATATTGTTTCTTAGTTCCTCATTTGATGTTTTAAATTCATTAAGTTCCCTGTAGGTATCATCCCACAACTTCTTGAGTGGCCAGTGAGTCAGTTCAGTCTGTACAGATACTGTTGAAATAACACTTGGTCTTATGGCAATTTGACATTCTTCTTTTTACATCATCTGCTATTTGACCACTGTCAATTCTTTAGTTCTATTTGTGAGCTGATTTGTTAGTTTCTCAATGAGCATTTCCCTTTGTTATAACTTGAGTTTTAGGAAGTTTAATTCCTCATCCTTCTCTCTGATGATGAGTTCTACTTTGGACAAAAACATGGTCTATTTTCAGTGTTGTTTTTCCTCCCTTTCTAAAATTTAATTGGGAAATGAGCATTCCTCTTCTACCAAAGGGAATTTCCCTTTCCATTTTCATGATGTCAATTCCTCTTCTTCATGTGATAGTGCTACTGATTCACACAACTCTTAAAAAGTATGTTCTTCAAATATTTCATCTTCCTTCACCTCAAATTGGCTTGGTTCTAGAGGAGTCATGGCCATGCTGCCAAAAATATCAACAACTTCATTTTTCAACCCATCATGTTCTTCCATATCTTCTGTAATTTCTCTAGACCTCTTATGAATTCTTCTTCTTTGAGGAGCTTCAAAATGTCTAGAAATGGGTTTCCTCCTAGAGCTTCTTTTTACTTTCATTTCATGCTTTAGCTTAGGTGAACTATCACTATCAGAGAAAAATATTAGTTCTCCTGGTACTATTGCAGAGGAAGGAGTTTTTTGACAGACATAGTAGATTCTAGAGCTTTAATCCTTCTTTTAGATCTCCTTCTTTTTGGTACATTACCCCCACCTATTTCCTTCTTTTCTTCTGCAGGGGTATCAATCTCCAAATTATTTTTAGGATAAAAAGGGGTTGGTATTCCCCTCCTGATAATATCAGGGTTTTTCTTAAACTTGTTAAGAAAATTTTCCTATATTTCTTCTCCATTTTTCTTTAAAAGAAAATGGTGCTAACATACCAAATGGATTAAAACATGATGTCTGATTATTTCAATCCCTAGGAATACCTCTGAGCCATTGTCTTGATGGAGTAAAAAAGAATCTTGGAAGATTTACTATATATTCTGGTTTTGAATTCCCATACCTAAGATATATTATCATATTAAGAACTTCTCTTCCCACAGTCTCAAATTGCCATCACAAGTTAAATACTTAACTACCCAAAATGCTACCCTATCAAAGGGTTTGGGAAAGCTAGCCCTTATAACCCCCTTGATGATTTTCTTGGTGTTATAGATATATTCAGGCTCAGATTCCCCCTCTTGTATCAAGGTTTCCACCAGATCTTTAAGGGTTTCCTTGATAGGATTTGGGACATGCACAATTGGTATTCCAGACACATTACTCATTGTATTAAAAGTAAAAGGAATTACAATGCTTATAAATTTAGTTATGGATTCTTCTAAATTTATAACTAATTCCCTTACCAATTTGTCATTGTACCTCGAGAACATTTTTAGGAACTCCAACCACCCTTCTCGTAAAAAAATGGCTACCAGTTCTTCATCTGTAAGAAGTTGGGTATCATCCTCTGGATCTGACTTCTTTTTAATCCCCATGGAAAAGAGGATGATTAAAATTCTTCTTTCTTCAGATTCAGATTTAGCTGTGGAACTTTTGTGTTAGCTGCGGAAATGTTGTGTTTATCTGTGGAATTGATGGGTTTAGCCGCGGAATTCAAATACAATTCTTCTGCTTCTTCTTTGAAATTCTTCTGCAACTACTTATCAACTTTGTTTATTCCACCCAAATGATAGCTAATTACAAATACACAACCAATTTCTTATTCCATCACCATCACCATCATGATTACTTGCTTTTTATCATAATGTACAATAAATGACCCATCATATCGACTTTTTAAAACAAGTCTAGTCACACATGCGATCTTTAATTTAACCTTTAATAAGTTCAAGACATAATTACCGTTCTTTGCTGATGTAATCCATCTGCCTTGATGACTCATCATTCCTAAAAGTAAAAAAAAAAATGGTTAGAAAAGATAGCTGAAATTTAAACAATTTTTTCAAATTTTGCATTAGTCATTTATTGAGGAGACCAACCGCCATTGCTGGTTTTCAAATGATCTTTGAGAAATATTTTTTTTGGGGAAGAGAACACCATTTACTTGTTTTCATTCCTTCCCCCCCTTTTTTTGGGGAAGAGAACACCATTTGCTAGTTTTCATTCTTTTCCTTTTATTTTGGATCTATGCATCTGATTATTTGATCATTTTGGAAGAACTCGGTTTTTCCATATGATCAAATTATTTGTTCGCTTCAATATACTTCAAGAATTCATCCCTAATAGGAGGATTCCTATAAAGTTTTAGCCTATGTCCATTGACCAAAAGTGTCCTTTTGCTGCTATCAATGCTGAATAGATCCATTGTCAAATATCTGCTCAATCTGATAGGGTCCTAACCATCTGGTTCTCAACTTGCCCTTGAATTGCTGGTACTTGGAATCAAACAGTAATGCCCAATCTCCTACCTTGAATTGAATTTTATTGATATGTGTGTCATGCCACTGCTTCCTTTGATCTTGGATTATCTTTGTATGTTTAAGTGCTTCCATTCTCAACTCATCCAATTCATTGAGATGAAGAATTATTTCCTTTTGTGTTGCATCCAACTCAATACCCACTTTAGCTGCTTTCCTCAATGTTTGTAGTTCAAATTCAATAGGTAACAAAATATTTTCCCCATAGACTAACTCATATGGTGAAAAATCTGTTGTAGTATTCCAAGTTGTATTATAATCCCAGACAGCCTCAGGTATTCTCTTTACCCAATCTCTATTGCATGCTTCAACTGTTTTGTTAAGGATGTTTTCCAATTCTCTATTTTTTACTTCTGCTTGTCTATTTGACTATGGGTGATAGGGATATGACTTCCTATGATTGCTCTGATAGTACATTATGAAGGCATGTATCATATTACACATGAACTGTGGCTCCTAATATGAAACTTTACTCCTTGGTGCACCAAATTTCATCATAATTTTATGCCAAAGGAAATCAGAAACTGCTTCTTCAGTGACATTTGTTAAAGCCTGCACCTCTACCCACTTTGTCACATAATCAGTACACACAAGAATGTGCTCCTTTCCTTGTGAAGGAGGAATAACGGGACCAAAAAAATCTAGCCCCCCATATTTCAAATGGTTCAATCACTACTTGAGGTTACAGAGGCATTTCAATGGTAAAGGTTGGCTGTCCCATCCTTTGACAGGGATCAAACAGATTGATACATCTCTTCACATATTTATATAGAGATGGCCAATAATAGCCAGCGCCAAGTATCTTGTGAGTTGTTCTTTTTAGTGAAAAGTTTCCTCCACTTGGTTCATCATGGCATGCCCTGAGTATGTCAAAGATTTCATCTTCTCTCACACACCTGCGTAAAATAAAATTAGGACCACATTTAAACAACATTCCATTTAACCATTTAAATTGTGCACTGGTTTTGATCAACTTCTTCATTTGTTTATTTGTGAAAGGAGGAAACTTCCCTGGTGTAAGATAATTTTCCATATCACCAAACCATGGTGTATCAGCTGAAATAGAAAACAATTGTTCATTTGGAAATTTGTCCTTAACTAGATCTTGCTCCTATGTAGTGGTCAATCTTGACAAGAAATCAACTATCACATTAGATATTTCTGGATTATTTACTATGGTAATATGAAATTGTTTTAAAAGTAATAACCATCTAATTATCCTACCTCCAACCACTGGTTTGTTCATCAAGTATCTAATTGCTGAGTGATCTGTATGTACAAATATTTTGTACTCTGTAATATAATGTCTGAATTTATTAATTGCATAGATCACAAAAAGAAATTATTTTTCAGTGGTAGTGTAATTTCTTTCAGTGGGAGTAATATTTTTACTAAGGTAGTAAATAACATATATTTTCCTTTCTTCATCTTTCTGTTTGAAAACTATACCAATTGTGTTATTTGAGGCATCCATTTGGATGTGAAAAGGTTTATCCCAATTAGGTCCTCTCAATATTGGGGCGGTGATTAATTTTTCTTTAATTTCCTCAAAAGCATGTTGACACTTTTCATCCCAACAAAATTTAAAATCCTTGGTAAGTAAACTAAACATGGGGGAAATTTTTTTACTAAAATCCTTAATAAAACACCTATAATATCCAACATGCCCTAAAAATTACTTGATATCTGTGGGGGTTTGAGGAACAGGTAAGTCTAAAATAATGCTGATTTTGCTTTGGTCAACCTGAATTCCTCTTTTTGAGATGTGATGTCCTAATACAATCCCCTCATCAACCATCATCAAACATTTCTCGTGACTAAGAGACAGATGGTGTTGCTCACATCTTGTTAATACTCTATCCAATTTTTGTAAAGCATCATCAAATGTGTCTCCATGCATAGTAAAGTCATCCATGCATACCTCTACACAATCCTTTGTTAGGTCTGCAAAAATTGCTAATGCAACTCTTTGGAAGGTTGCTGGAGCATTACATTGTCCAAATGGCAATACCCTATAGAAAAAGGTACCCCATGGATAAGTAAAAGTAGTTTTATCTTGATCCTCTGTAGCAAATCTGATTTGATTATATCTATTAAAGCCATCCATGAAGGAAAAGTATTGTTTACTTGCAAGGTTGTCCAAAACTTGATCTATGAATGGTAAGGGAAAATAATCTCTCAGTGTGGCTTTGTTCAACTCCCTATAATCAACACAAATTATCCTTTTTCTGTTCTTTTTAGGTATAATTACAAGAGGAGACACTCATTGACTATCTAAGATAGGGTAGATAAAACCTACTTGTAATAGTTTTTCAATTTCTTGCTTGATTATGTCCCTTAAGAATGGATTAATCCTTCTATGAGGTTTCCTAACTAGTTTAATGTTTTTAGTATAGATGTTATGGGTGAAAATACTTGGATGGATTCCTTTCATGTCTTTATAGTCCCAAGCAAAAGCTCTAGTATGATCTTTCAGAACATCAAAAAATTTAGCTTCTTCATCATTCTTCAGCCAGCTATTAATGTTCAAAATTTTACCCGTTGAATCTCAACATGTTTGGTTCCAATGTATGATGAAATTATTTGTTGAAAGGGTTCCATTAAGGTGTTTAGTGGACATGGATGTGCTAATAACATATGATATGCAACAACATCTCCAAAATTCCCTTGAGAAAGAATACTAGACAAAGGATAGTAGGAAGAGTTATGATACTTATCTTGTTGTCGGTCAAACTCCTCATCACTTATGTTTTCCAGAAGTTCCTCACCATTTCCTGATACCTTTGAAACCAAAGCTACTAATTTTTTAGCTATTTCTTCTCCTCCGCAAGAGAAATCTTGTTCTTTTGGAGTGAAATTATTTGCATTTGCATGGGATTGTTGTTGCTATGGTTTCGGAGATAAGTTTGACATTTCTGGAACTAAATGTGATGGTTCCAAAACTAAATGTGATGGATTCGGAACTAAACATGATGGTTCCAGAACTAAGTCCATAGGTTCCAGAACTATCCCCAATTGATCCAAGGAAAGTTAGTGTTTGTTCAAAGGTTAATTAATCATATCCTCCATCTCCCGTATGTTATCCTGCAATGGTATCATAACCAAAGAAGACAGATTTTGTTTATTAGTGTCAGTATCATCAACCCATAATTTTTCTTGATTATTGATAAAAGCTTGTGCAGAGGGATATAAGGAAATTTTATTAGAATTCTTACCATTTGAGATAGTCATATCACATGATCTGTAATCAATTAAGGCAATAACTATAGCTAACCATGGTCTGCCCAAAATAATGGGATAATCAAGTGTTTTAACTTTTGGCTGCAATATGAGGAAGTCCACTGGATAATCCCATGATTCCACCATAATTGTCACATCTTCAATAACTCCTTCTGGTTTTTCTCCAGACTGTCAACCATCTATAATATGGTGTTATTAGGTTGAATATCTACTAATGGTAATGTTTTCAAAGTGTCCATTATCATCACATTTATAGCTGCCCCAAATCAACCAAAACATTATGTATATATTTATTCCCTATAGATACAAAAATAACATGGTTGCTAGGATCTCCATATTTGGGAAGTAAGAGTTTTCCTGCTAATAAATCAGCAAGTTTCCCATCTACCTTAATAGTCCTGGGGTACTTCTTCTTCCTTCCAGGTATTTTTAAACATAACATTTTGATTAACTTGTTCAACTTTGGAATGTCCTTGATTGTTTGTAACAATGGTATTTCAATATTTAATTTCCTCAACTTATGCACCAACTCAGATTCCTTGGTGCATATAACTTCTTTGAATATCTTTGGAAATGGAGTTTCAGTAGAGTTTCTATCTGGCTCCTTATCTTTTTTTTTCATCTTTATCGGGAAAATCCTCACTAGGGGTTTCAATTTCTTCTGTTATTTTAGTAATTATAACAGATGGAATGTTAATTGATTTTCTAGATCTGGTTTGAATATCTTTACAATCCATGGCATTTAGATCCACTTGTTTTTCTTGTTCTGCGCCATAGAAAGGAGTTGTTTGTTTGTTTCTGGGATTAGCAACTAGTTGTGCTGGTATTTGTGTTTGAACCACATTTTTGGTTTGTGAATTTTGTGTTGGGGAACCCATTATGGCTTGTTTATTCTGATTGGGATATGTCATCCCTTGAGCATAATTATTAGGGCTCCACCTAGGTTGTGACCAAGCATTTGGGTTACCTTGACCAGACCATAGTTGTTGGTGTCCTTAGGCATACCAAGATTGTCCTGACCAATCCTGAGGATTCCATGTTGGTTGAGGAACCCAAGATGGTTTTCCCCAAATTTGTGGTACTATTTGAGCTGCCCATGGCATCTTCTAGGGGTTAACAACTGACCTGGGCATGAACTACCCCTGGCTAGGTTCTCTCTGGACAAAGTTCAATTTTTTTATGTAGATGGAGTGCTGGTTTGTTTAAGCTGATTTTTAATAAATGGAAGAAGAGAACAAGCATTACTCTCATGGTCCCTAGATTCATAGATAACACATTTCTGTTTTATCCATAGGACAATATCTTATTGCATGCTTCTTCCTACATCTAGGACAATACATAGCTAATGGTTTAGTTTTAGCATTTACTTTAGCTTGCAACCCATCCATGGTGGAGGTTAATTTAACTAGAGCTTCTATTTTAAAGTTTTCCCATTCATCCATTAATTTGTTCATATATGGGTTCAGATTTTTAACTATTTTTCCTTTCCTAGGTCCACCCCTTGTTCTTGAATAGCTTTTACAAACATCTTTAATATCATTCATTCTTATTTGATCAATGTTTCCATCTCCCATCAAATCAAGGGCTTCCCTAGATTCATCATCTAGACCTTTAAGAAAAATGGTTTTTCTTAACTCTTCTTGTAGTACAAATCCACATCTTTTACTTAAAAAGAGGAATATGTCTAAATAATCTTCGATATTCTCATCCTTCTGCTTGATTTTGAAAAATTCTTCCTTCATATTCCCCCTCTCTAGTAGTCTTGATACTTGTATAGAAAGGAAATTTCCATTTGTGCCTAAGTGGTAATAGAATTAGATGTTAATCCTATAAACCACCTCATTTCTGCATCCTTTAGGGTAGATGGAAACAACTTGAGCTTCTGATTATCTATTTTGTAATCATAGGTCTGAAACAATATTTTAAATTCAAACATAAATTGGTCAGGATCTTTAGATGACATTCCTCTAAATGTGGGTAAATGTGCAGGTGAAATATTTTTCATAGGTGTATCATCATCATCCAACTAAATTGGATAAGTAAAGGTCATATCAGGTTCTCTTTCAGCTTCTCGTGCCATTTATGCAGTACCTTCTTGAATTTTCTCCCAATCAATATGGTATGTGATTTACTTTGGGGAAGGTGAAAAGTTAGGAGTAGGAGGTTGACTACTCAATTTTGAATCAAAATATAATCCTCTTTCTAAAGGTTCCACTTCCTTCTAGTGAATGATCCAAGAATTCCAAAGGTGGAAATTCTACTTCATGTCTAACATTAGATAATGGTGCTTCCAATTCTTGGTCAACTTCCTTATTTGAACTAGAGGATGATGATAATTCTTGTTGAGATTTTTTTGGGAGAAATATACCCTTTGAGTCTCTTGGTCTACTCATAAATTTAATGATGACGTAGGGAAGATTATTCAATTACTATATGTATGATTTTTGCTCTTGTTGACACCTAATTAGACAATTCTAACTAGTTTCCCTGAAAACAATGCCAAAAAATGATGGGTGTTGTTATTACCTTCGTTTAATCAACTCTTTGGTGATGTCATATTCAAACCAGGAGTGCCACTGAAGCTATATGCAACAAGAAAATCCTAGTGATCTAGTAATTGTCTGTAGGTATTTGTTATTTTATTTTCTGGGGGTCTTTTTGCAGTATCCTTAGGATTCCATGGACAAAGCCTTATTATCTCTATGCTGTAAGAAACTTGCTGAAATAAACACTCATTATTGGAATGAATTGCTGGAAATAAACACACAATACAAAAGTAAACACATGATTGGAAATGCTGTGAGAAGCTTGCAAGGAAATAAAAATCTAGTCTATAACACCTGCAAGTACAAGTATACAACAGATTTCAACTTAAAGAATCAAAAGCATTTACAGAATTAACAAATCTACACTATTTGCTTTAAAAATATAAATACCAACAAAACAAGGATCCTAGTTCTTGGACGAGTGGGCCCGTGCTCCACCTCAAATAAGGATTTGAAAAAGTAATATTATCTCAAAACGAAGTGGCTATTTTATTGCTGAAATATTCTGTCTTACAAAAATGTATTGTATCTTTCTGTATCTGTGTGTATTTCTCTTTTTCTCCTCTAAATCTATCTACAAATATTTTTATATATATTTCATTCAAAGATACATTTACAACCATATTTGTTTTACCAATTCAGATGGAATTGAATTATGCCCAAAATAGATGTTGAATTTGGAACCTTTTCAGACATACAACTATCTGATAAGTTATCCCAAGATCTTCAAGTATAAAGAATCATAAATCTTCTGATTTGATCCTGATTGAAAGGATCATTGATTTCTCTACCATTGGATGTCATCAAAATAAATAGATTCCCATTGGTTTTGGAACTTTGGAGAAGTTTTAGAACTAAAGGGGACTGTTCTAGATCTAACCGTGAAATTTCCAGAGCTAAATGTAGGAGTTCCGGAACTAAGGAGTTCTAGAACTAAGTCCGAAAGTTCTGGAACTAAGTGACAGAGCTAATAAATTATGTGATTGTAGTCATTTTTACCCCTATCACAAAAGAAAGGAACCCCATGCATGCCATCCTATCACTTAGCAAAAGATGGGTGCTCACCTGAGGCACACACGGGTACCAAGTCTCTCTTTTATGTGAGTTTAGTGGGAAACATCATCTATGATTTGTGTAAGAGATTTCAAAAGGGATTTAGGACATACAAGAACCATAGAGGTCAGAATGGACTCTAGATCCTTGTAGTCATTTCAGATAGAGTACTTAATAGAATCTATAACATGTACTATGACAAAAAGAAATATACAAACATCCATACTTAGCATAAAATGAAAGATAACTTATGAAAGAGATGTATGCATCAGAATCATTGATATTCATATATATATAACAGATAACATCATTACATCCATGGAGACATTATAGAGGGTCACAGAGAAGCAAAACGTAGTCATGCATGTGAAATATCCCTTGCTGGGATCTTACAACAAAATGGACAAAATACAAAAATTTGCAGCAAATGCTAAATCTGATTTTTATGCAGAAAATTACAGCTAGGGCAGCAAACAAAAAAATATGAATAACTCTCACAATATCCGTTCAAAACACTTGAAATTTTAAATGGAACTAGATAATAATATAAAGAACACAAGGGAAATATTTTTGGAATTTTTCAGTCAATATAACGCTGCCAGAAATTTACAGCGTGCCTAAAATAGCCGGAAAACTTCAAAAATTAATATCTTTCCTAATACAAGTGCAACAATGATGAAACTCGGGAAATAACATGTATAAATATAGAGGATAACTTTCCAACCTTCAGATCTGAAAATGGCCAACTGGAAACCCTAGAAATTAGGGCTGTAATTTCCCAAACAAGTCACCCCCTTTAGTAAATGGCCAAAACCCTTGTGAAACCCTCTGTAGATGATGCCGAATCCTTCCTCTATGGCTGCCTTAGGTTTGATCCAAAAACTAGCTGAAAATCTCCACAAAAACTCTCAAAAACCCTCAAACCCTAATTCTAAAATTCCTAAAAATACCTCTATAAAACAACCCTGAAATCCACTCCAAATGACAAGCTAGGGTAGATCTTTCACTACCGAAAAATTCCCTGGTAGCTAGGGATGGATCTTTCACCACCGAAGCTAGGGTTCCCGTGGGATCTTACTTCACAAGATAAATAGTTGCAAACAACAGTTGCACAAGAAAAGAAAATAAGTGTATGCATGAAATGAATATCCTTTCACCCCTCTTCTCCTTTTATAACCTTTTTCATGTCAAAGAAACCCTAAAACCTCCAAGGCACACTTTCTCATAAAGAGAGCCCAATTAAAAATAACTTAAAGTTGCTTTTTCCATTCCTAGGCACCTTGGCCCAAAAAGTGATCCCAATGAAGAAATATAACATTTAATGCCATACATATCCCCTCAAGTCACCAAAAAGGTACTTTAAGTGGCCCCAACGAAGAAACATAACATTAAATGCCAAAAGTGTCCACTTAAGTGATCCCAACGACAAAATAGAACACAAAGGGCCCATTAGATCCTCCCAACACCCAAAATATAACAAAAAACATAGTAGGAAATCAGAAAACCATCCCCAATAACCTCCAAAGTCGTTAGTCCCTTGGGAATGACCAGGGATAAGACCAAAATAGGGCCGTTAGGCTAACTGCTCAGAATTGGGGACATTACAACATGATAATTGAACTAATGTAACTATGCTACCAAAAAGAAAAATTACAATCCCCTTGCCTCATACATCCCTTCCCTGATATAATTATCCACTAGTAGTTTTCTTGCAGTATTTCTGCAGAGCTCCACCCTCTCTCTAAGTCTCTATGGTTTTAATCTACAGGCGCTTGTATTTATAGCTTTTATGGACTACCAACTCATCCTCTAGTGCCCTCAGATCTGATGCCAATTGTCTGAATGTGGTCCTCCATGTGAGCATGCTTCTCCAAGACTAAGCTTCTCACTTTATCCCATGATGTGCTTCTAGAAGATTCTACCAGAGGCATGCTCCTTCCTGGGCCAACCTGTTGCCAGGCTGGCATCTTATCCACACATAACCATGTCATGCTTTTCACATGTTCTACCCCAAATGTCCAATTTGTCTAAGTCCCAAACCCTTGGTTATGTCTGCACGCGCCACATGTGCCATGAGCTTCCTTAAACCTAATCCTTAAACCATGCCTTGTGCGCTTTGTCCTTGTGCACCTTTCCTTAACTGGGACCTTGCGCACCTATGTTCCTTCTATACTTAGTCAATAATCTAGGGGCCCAACATCACCCCACACTACGCTTGTTCTCCACCCGCGGGAACACTTTTCTTAGTGTGAGAAAGAATACAATAGACTTACACCTAAGAAAAAGAATAAGGGGATGAAAGAATCACTTTGACATACTAGGAAAATAATTTTGCAAGTTGGCATCCAATTCATTCTAGGCATAAATTTCGTCCTACGTATGTTGACAGAGGTCGCCGACTAGGTCACTTACCTCCCCAAAATTTAGTCCATCTCCTTATTTATAGTTTTTCCCTTTTTGAGCATTAAATGCTACTTCACCTACCATTGTACTTTCTTAATTTAATGTAGATTTTTCAAACAAATCCTGACTTAAGCACTTTCCCTCATGCACTTAAATTACATGGAAAATATTCCAACCTTCTGGCACGTAACCGATCCAACCTGACAGGAGACTCTTGCGCACATGTAACTAGCACCGAAGGCACTTCTTCTATCCTTATTTTTTCTCTCACCTACCTCAGGTTGCTTAATGCACTTTCTCCTTCTTTATACATGGGATCTATAAGTAGCTTTATCTTTGCACCAACCATCCTTCTTCCATCTTTTCTCTCCATACACCTCTTTCAACCGGGCCATTCAACTGGGATTTTTAACACAAATGTCCTTGGTACTTTAACCATGCGCTCCTTCACATTACTCCACCCCACACTTAAAATGATGCGTAGTCCTCTGCGCACTCATAGATTCTCAAAAATTAACAATAAGGTTACTGGCACCCAAGGTGCAAAAAAAAATAACAACGCGAAAGGGAAACACAAGAAAAGAAATTCATAAAGGAAAATTCTAAACTAACTGGCAAAACTGCCTTATTTACAAAAACCAAGAATACTTATTTATAGTAGGGCTTCAGTCTACTCCCATTGAAGTTTCCAGGAAACTTTGTCCCATGCAGTGCTTGTAACTCACACGTGCCCGAATCAAGGATGTATGAGATTGTGTAAGGACCCAACCAATGGACTTTTAACTTCCCAGGATGGCACAGAAACTTAGAATCATACAGTAAAACCATCTGTCCAACCTCAAACTTCTTGTTTCTAATGTAGCAATCATGCCAAGCCTTTTGCTTTGCTTTTTTTGCTATTTGGCTCCACCTGGTGAGTGATCGTTTCTCAGCCAGCTTCATTAACTTATCAATTATTTCTTTCAGTGCTTGGTCATCAGCTAACGCTCATGCGTGTGCTATTCACAGATAAGGTAACATGAATTTACCCAGTAGAACAGATTCCATGCCAAACACCAATTGAAACAGTGTGGCTTTGTTCAACCTCTTATATGTTGTCATGTAAGCCCATAACACTGCTGATACTTTGTCACCCCAATCTTGTCTTTCGACATCACAAATTTTGGTTAGGGTATGACTCAATATTTTGTTGAATGCTTCCACAGTTTCATTTTCTTATGGGTGATAGGGCGTAGTCTTGTGATGAGCCACCATGAATTATAATAGTAGGATCCTCACGGTCTCATTCAAGAAATGCTTACCCCTATCGCTGGTTAAAATTAAAGGACAGACGTATCTTGTGATAATGTTCTCCCACAAAAATCTCACCACTGTGGCTGCTGTGCAGTCTTTAGTTGGAGCTGCTTCTGCCCACCTTGTCAAATAGTGCCTGCAAGTGATTACATAGTGTGATCCAGTCCTACGCGCTACTGGTATTTCTCAAAAGGTTCAGTGCTAGGGATAGGGGGCAAAGGAATTTCATCTCTCTTTCTTAGCTTGCCAATGTGCTAACAATGGTCACACGCTTTACAATAGTCTTTGCAATCCTTATAGAGAGTTTCCCATCACAATTCTGCCATTTAAATTTTACACACGGTGGCATCACTTGCATAATGTCCACCCGCACTGCCTCTGTGTGCTTCCTCTATGATGGCAAGGCAGTCATGTGCTAGTACACACCTGCGTAAAACTTCATCACACCCTAACTTTTATAAGTCCCCACTGATCAACATGTAGGGCGCGGTGTGTATGGCTAGTTGATTTATTTCTAATGCCTTCATCCCTTCCGGCGCAACACCTTCCTTTAAGAATACTGCAATTTCTTCCAAATCTGAGGGCGCATGCCACAACCTAAACAATTACATGTCTGGCATAGTCTCTTCAATAATCTACACATCCTCCCCGGAATCAATTCTTGATAGATGATCAGGTCCACAATTACTCTTTCCAGGCTTCACAACTACCGTAAACTCAAACTCTTGAAATAATAGCACCCAACGACATATGCACCCTTGTAGAAAGGGCTTGTTCACAAAGTACTTTAACGCCATGTGGTTAGTGTAGAATACAAAGGGTGTTGCCAACAGATACTATATGAACTTGAAAAGTGCGTAGATCATTGACAATGCTTTGCGCTCAGTCGTAGTATAATTTTGCTCTGTTGATGTCAAATTTTTGCTTGCAAAACATAGAGGATGATCAACAACTCCTTCACTTGGATGTGCAAGCACTGCTCCAATGGTAGTTACTGAGGCATCTACATGAACAGGGAAGGGGCTTGTCCCAAGAAGGAAAATGTAATATAGGAGTGGTGACAAGCCTATCCTTTAATGTGTCAAACACCTTCTGCTGCGCCTCTCCCCAATGGAAGGCACTTTTATGTCTGAGAAATTCTTCTAGAGGCATGGCTATCTTGGCATACCCCTTGATGAATTTCCTGTAATAACTCATATGCCCAAGAAATCCACACACCATGCTCTGACTAGTAGGCTTCCCTAATCCCACAATAACTGCAACTTTGGCAAGATGTACTAGTAAGCCCTCCTTACATATGATATGCCCCGATAAAGTCCCAAGGGATGTAGCTAAGACACTTTTTAATGTTGAGGGATATCCTTAACTGTTGACACCTCTCAAACATCAGCCTCAAATTATCACAATGGTCTTTCACTAGCCCATACACTGTCCAATCATCCAGATAAACCTGAAGAAATATGTGGATGAAGTCCTAGAATGCTTGAACCACTATGTGCGAAAAAACAACAGGTTTATTGTTCAACCCAAAGGGCATGACCGTGTATGTAAAAATTCCCCATTCAGTGGCTAAAATTCATCTTCTCCTGGTCTTCCTTTGCAATCTGGATTTGGTGGTACCTTGAAAATCCATCCATAATGGAATAGATTTTGTGCCCAGCGAATCCCTCTAAAATTTCTTCAGTGAAGGGGGTTGGAAAAGGATCGATGACAAAAACTACATTCAGCTCCCTATAATCCACGCAGATCCTAGTCCGTCCATCCTTCTTGATGCTTATTACCATCAGACTTATCCATTCCGATTCTTCTATAGCTTCAATGGTCCTAAAAGTTATCATTTTTTCTATCTCTTCCTTCACTTTTATGCACAAATTAGGATTCATTTAGTAGGGTATCTTCCTAACTGGGCGTGCACCATCCTTTAGCTTTATCCTCATTTCCCCCAAGCAATGGTGGATGCATTTGAGTTCATGGTACTCGCGCTGGAATAAATCCTCAAATTTGTGCAAAAGATAAATGATCTTAGAGACTTCCTTCTTCAACCAGTAATCTCCAATGATAGCTTCCTTAGGTTCTTCTTCTAAGCCAATGTTAACCTTCTTTGTCTTTAAAGGCTCATGGTAGGCGTGTGCATGTAAGCATCAACACTTATCCACTACCTCGCACATCCCTATAGAATGGATAACATCCAAGCTTTCACGTTCCTCTCCATCAATTAGATACACCAAATTTCCTTTCTCCTTTTCCAAACACGTGCACTCCAGCTGTAACTCTTCTGTCTCCTCTACTTCTTCAAAGCACCCTCTAATCCTAGTTCACCTAGTAATTCCAATAGCCTATATTCTGCCATGGCACTATCTCCCATGGTAAGGTGTTTGATACCATGCAAGGCCTTATCAACTAATGGTTTTGTACTTCGATACTCAAAGGTTTGAGTAAGTTCAGCCACAAGCTCTTTCCAATTTTCTGTCTGGAAGTGTGTCTCCAAATGAATGTACCATGCACGCGCACAACCCTACAGTGTAGAATACAGCTTGTGCACCCAAAGGGATGGTGGAAAATCTTCTGCGCCTTCTCTCTAGATCCTTTCACACTCAGATGTGGAAAGAGGCGGGTTCCTTCCTATGGTAGTCCTTGATGGTGGTGGGCACATTACTCCTAGAAAATTTGACAGAGAGAGCAATTCTTACCTCGTGCACTATTCCAAAAGGCTCTCTTGATGTGTAACCCACCACCATGCCGCTGTGCTGAGCAGGACATAACTTAGCATCCCTCCCCGTTCCTTCTCATCCTTCCACAGAGCTTATACCTCCTACAGAAAGATCTCAGGGAAGGCTCCTCCTGAATACTTGGGTAGTTCTTTTCCTCCTAGGTTCCGAATGTATGCGCACCTTTGTTAACTTGGTCACTGATCCTCTCAAGTGTCGTCCCATCAACTCATAAGTTCCATGCGCCCAATTGTCACATGCTAGACTAGTGGTATCACTTACTGACTGAGCATCCTCAAACTGGATAACTTCGTTAGTAGGATGTATTATCTCTGGGTCCCTGATTGAGCACACATATATCATGTCTAGAAATTCTTCCCCCAAAGGTTCAATATAGGGTGTCGAATTCCTATCAGCTAGGGGTATAATGAACCGTTCCTCCTTATTTTCAAATTTGATGTACCCTTTGTTGATCCGAAGGTCTGCATTGTTCTTGTAACACCATGGGAGCCCAAGTAGTGCTGAGAAATTTTCCACCTCGATGAGCGCCAAGACTTAAAAGTCCCCAGTAAACTTATCTCTCTGGATAGTGATAGCTGCATCCTTTAAGACACCGATGGGCATTGCCTTAGTTTGTTTTCCATATACAACACATTCAAAGATGGCTGTAATGTAGGTCTTCCCATCTGATGTCATGCATCCAAAGTGAGAACATTAACCTCTGCGCCTATGTTAATGAGGATATTACTCAGGAGCCATCCATCTACAACTACATCCAATGTGATCTCCTTATCATAGTCAAGGTTGTGAGGGGGAAGGTTTGCGTGCAATGACCTGTCTCTCACTGCTCTTCTCTCCATGCGCGTGGTACCTTCTCTCTCAACCATGATCCTAGCAAGGGAATGATATTCTCTTGCCTTAGCATTTTACACACCTCCTTGACCTCATCCAGGTCATCCTTTGGCACCTCCACTCTCCTCCCTTGTTCCTCCCTCATGATTGCTCATTTAGATATTGAATTTCCCCTTGTAAACTTTGAATGACATCCATGGTGTCCTGATATACCTCATTTTGATGCGCGGGGTTTGGGTACTTTCCATGAACTGACTTCCTCCCTTGAAACTAGGGTCTTCTGTCTTGGTATCTCTATTGCACGCGTGGCCTCTTCCCTTTCTTGTTACTAAGACAGGTTCCAAACCTGCATCATGTGTTACCCGAGGCATCCATTGTATGTCTATCTTCTTGATGCTGACCATTGCAATGCCCTGTCTTTCCGGTGCTGCTGATTCATGTGCTCAAATAACTCCAGGAAATCCTCATACTTATGCTTCTTTCCACACCATGAGCAGTGCAACAGGTCTATGAACTCTCGTTTGTAATGATATGTAGACCCACAATTGAAACAGGTTCCATGCGGGAACTCACTCCTTCCTCCCCCATGGTTACCATGACCACAGAATCCTCCTCAGAAATCCTCTTCCACACGTGCCTCCATCTGCGTGCTCCTCATAACGGTGATCATCACCCTTAGAACTACTGATAATGCTAGTTTGGCGCACCCCATGATCAATGGCCTCATGGATCTGATCAATGAGCCTACATTCCTTAGTATCATGGGTTGTAGAGGTACAAATATTGTAGTAACTAGACACATTCTTCCTGATTGCACACTGTAACAAGGGACATCTACTTGCATCATGGTCCCCATGAAAAAATTCACAATCTACCACCACGATGCGTACTGTCCTCCGGGGGTAACTATCCTTGACATGCCCCTCTACTTCACAATCTGTGCACCAAAAACCACTATGAGTCTCACGGGCTGAGTTCTCAGAATTTTTTTTAACTGCTTGGCCATAGTAGAAATTTGAGCCTCCAGAAATGGGCTAACGCTAGTGTCAACACTACCAATAGCCTCGCTGCGTAGAGCAGCTTCCAATGCCTCGCGAAGGTCTGTAAAAGTTTTATGAGATAAGACCCTTCTAAAAGGGGTGATCAATCCTCTAAAAAACCATTGAGCATGCTGTGAAGGATGAATATCATATGATAATTTAGACAAGAGAGTTTTAAAGCACACATCATACTCCCGAACACTCTTTGACATTCCTTGTTGAATCTCCTTCAAAGCATTGATGCTCTTCTGCTCAAACTCAGGAATGTGGAATTCTACTAAGAATGCATTCTTTAAAGTAGTATAGTCCACCACCATTTGATAAGGGTCATACTTCCTATACCAGTTATGTGCGCACCCCTGTAATGTGGTTGTAAATTGACTAGCCTTTCATTATGGGGTTGTGATACCCTTTGCGCACCATAGCAGTTCACACTTGTGAACATGTTCTGTAGCATCTTCAATGCCTTTGTAATCTGGAAAATATAAAGGTATTTCAAAGAATACTTGAGGGAGTGGCTGGGGCCTTGGTCCTCTTGCACCAAGAGCCTTGGTTTCCTCCGGTGTTTCCTTCACCGCTGGATCCACTAGGTCTACTAGGTCCTGTGCCTCATAGAGCCACCAGATCCACCATAGAACCACTAGGTCCTGAACCAGGTCAGATCCCTCCTAGACCAACTAGGATCCATCATCAGGTCTTGAGTAGTCCCCAAGTGGTCCCACTGAGCTGCTATGCCTACAGATGGTATGTTATAATGCCCCACTACCACTACTTATACCCCACGGCACTCCCTAGATGTGAGACTGAAAGCTTGTACACTTGCTACCTTGTCCAAAAATCCTCCGAATACTAGGTTGATATGTGTAGCCATAGAAGAAGGAACTGAAAAATTGTACCTCCTAGGCACGGATCTATCACTTCCTCTTATATCCAACTTAGGTCAATAACAATCCTTCCTAGATCGGGAAAACCAAGCGCCAGGGTCTGGTCACTAAGTGGGCTTAGATATGCACCAATGACTCTTCTTTCTCGTGTGACGAAACTCTCATCAGAAGCCGAAGACATCCATCTTATGCGCTTGCCAAGATGGGGTAACACAGATTGCTCAGGTTCCACGTCCTCCACGTGAACCTCAACTCCTTCCCGCAGTGTCTATCCTCCATAGATCCATCACACTTGCAGCCTCATGTCATCTAGCAATCTCCCTTTCACACACTTCACTATACTTGAGTCGTCTCTCCTCCCTTTCCTTCTCCATCATAATATCTGCCATCTTCCTCCACCCTAGCTTCCTCACCCAACACTCAGAATGGTTTAGCCGGCCATTGGGAATGCCTCTAAACTCATGGTAACCATCAAGATCTTCATAGCCAGAGGGATAACACGTAGAAATGATCCTCTGGGTTCCAGCATAAATTCAAACTCAGTCAACCTCTGGACAGGAATATGTGGAAATGGCGTACTCCAGAGTGTAGCTAGCCAATACTCCTTTCCACCAATGATCCACAACACGGGTCCACATCAGATCTACATCTTGTAGCCTTTGGTATTCTTCTTGGGTCCACATACGTGATCTATAACGCCAACTTGAGCTAGACACATAGGCTGAGAGCCATTCATACAGTTCTACTGGGAAGCAACAGAAGAAGGTTTCATATAGATCATGGTAGAGGTTCTCTTCTACCCATCTACATGCTTTAAACTCAGGTCTGGTACTGAATCTCTAAGTAAACTCATCCTCTATGCTCTTGAACCATGATTCAACACTTTCCAATGTTAACCGTAATCTATCATTACTCATTACATAGATCATGATGACATGTCGTAATTCCCACTACAACTTTGAAAAGAAGTCCCAACAAACAAAACCAAGATGTAGTCATTTTTACTCCTATCACAAAAGAAAGGAACCCCATGCGCACCGGCCTATCACCTAGTAGAAAGCTGGGCACTCACCCGAGGCACGTGCACGTGTACTGAGTCTCTCTTTTATGTGATTTTAGTGGGAAACATCATCTATGATTTGTGTAAGAGATTTCAAAAGGGATTTAAGACATACAAGAACCATAGAGCTCAGAATGGCCTCTAGATCCTTGCATTCATTTCAAATAGAGTGCTTTAAAAAATCTATAACTATATACCATGAACAGAAAGAAATTTGATACAAACATCTCATACTTAGCATAAAATGAAAAAGAACTCATATGAAAGAGATGTATGCATTAATCATTAATATTCATATTTATTTATAAACAGGTAACCTCAATTACATTCATGGAGCCATTACAAGAGTGTCACAGAGAAGCAAACCATAGTCATGCATTATCAATCTGGACTATATGTAGCTAAGCTACTCAAAAAGAAAAATATACAATCCCATTGCCATTGATATATCCTTCCCTAAACACCATTACTCCATCAATTCTAGCAGAGTTCTTGCAGTATTTCTATAGAGCTATCGCCCTCTATATCTAGATGATATCTCTCTGTGTTTTTTATATCTCTTTTCCCGCACAGTGCTTGTATTTATAGACTTTCTAGAGCTTCCAACTCAGCCTTGCTAACACCCTCATATCTGATCGCCAAGTGTCTGAATGTGGTCCTCCATGCGAGCATGCTTCTCCAGGCCTGAGCTTCTCCACTTTATCCCATGATGATCTTCTAGAAGGATTCTACCGCAGGGCATGCTCCTTCCTGGGCCAACCTATGTCACTAGGATGAGCATCTTATCCACTCTGCAACTAGTTGGGTCATGCTTTTCATGTGTTCTACCTTGGATGCTCAAATTGGCTAAGTCCCAAACCCCTGGTTATGTTTGCGTGTGCCACGGGCTTCCTTAAACCTAATCCTTAAACCCTGTGCACTTTGTCCTTGCGCACTTTTCTTAACTGGGATCCTTGCACGTGCTACGTGCACCTTCTTTATACTTAGTCAATATTCTAGGGGCCCAACAGTTTTATGAATGGAGTTTTACAGAACTAAGGTCTGTGAAGTATCTTTGGAACTAATTCTTCTATATGTGTTTTGTTATGTATGAAGGTTTCCCAAAATAAATGGATCACTATTCTTGAAATAAATGAGATTCTGCCCTTCATCTGAAAATAATTACCTTATAGCTCCAAATCTCTAAAACACTATGTTTTCATGTATTAGATCCCCAGAAAGGTAGCACAATGTTGAATACTTGCTCATAAAAATGTGAAATTTTACCTTAGATAACATTTTGATCAAACAAAGTGTCCAAATTTTCTACCTTAAGATAAACCTCATGGAGAGTGAAAATTTTTCCTAACAGTTAGATGAATTTTGACTATTTTTGGGGATATTTTCAACAACAATTAAATTGTAAAAATATTCTTTGGAAACATGAGGAACAAGTTCCTTTGGGTCCTAGAGATGATCGCTGCATCCTCAAATGAAATAATGATGATTTCATTTAACACTTACAGTGTATTATAGATCCAAATCTGACCCCGTGAAACTGTTTCAGAAAAATGGGTTATGTATAGACTTTGGTGGAAACACTTAGTGTTTTGAATGGCACTTCAAAGCAATAGTATTATGAAAGTAATGTGGAGGTCTAAACGTCAGATAGAAACTATTCACCATTGTTCAGGGAAAAAAACCACATATGTGTTGCATTCCTAGTATGTGTTCATCATGTTTACAAAGGATAAGTTAGACATATCCTATAAAATATGAATTCGTGAAGGTAAGAAGGAAAGAAATCACTTCACTCCATTGTAGAGAATTGTCTATTGCATGAAGAAAGTGGAACACTTGGTAAAATGTCCCTCTCCACTTGCAGGATTTATATAATACCGTAAAAATCTAGAGATACTTGGGGGAAATTTGAATTTTGATCTTCCATAGACAAAGATAACCTTTGCCCATGGACCCCTGTCACCATTGATCTCTATGATAGATTAGTTTTTCCCCTATAACTTCACCAAAATGTGTCTACAAATGAGAGGTATGAGATTCATTTTTACATTTAGGGAATTTGATATTTGAAATGAGTAAAATTTGTATTCTATTTTCATCCCTAAGGTTTCATGATTATTTTCATATAGTTACCCCTCTCCGCATCCTTCATCGTGTAATCTATGGGCATTGGGGGAGATGAGAATGAATACAATTCCATTTTTACAATATGGGGCTCTCAATAGGAATTTCGACAAATAAACCATTTCCCTTTATCCTATGGAATTTTTGAATATTTCGCAACCTAAAACATTGCGGTCATAATTCTTGTAAACTCATAACTTTATCCAAATTTTCCATAATTTGTTGTCCTATCTTCTAGAACCATGAATGTTCTAGTGAGTTGAAAAACCTATAAGACACCAATTATCACATATTTTTAGAGATAGTCTCATTCCCATACAGATTTGGACTTATAACCTTGGTGACTTTGCCATTATGTACACAATTCTCCCATTCATTTATCAATTACAACTAAATCCAGGAAATTCCTTATGCTATCCTTTCTCCATCATGAAGTTCAATATGGTTCAATTTTGAGCTCTACATAACATTACATTAGAAGGACCCAAAAACACTAGGATATTGTTTCATGACCCTTAATCATTGGTCATGTCCTTAGTTAAGTATTGTGACCTATTCCCTACATATCTATACACATGGAGTTGAGAGACTCAACAAAATTCCTTCTGTGTACCCATCCAACGAGACTTTTGTACAAGTATTGATAACTTATATGAAATCTTTCCCGTGTTGATCCAAATTTTAGATGAAATTGGTTCATAAAATTACTAGCAAGGTTATATCCTTTTAGATGCAAGTTGTTTTTTGACCCTCAAAATTCTTATACACCCATTTAATAGGATAATCTTGATGTTTACCCAAAACACTTGAATAATTGACACTTTGTTGTAAAAAACTTTGAGAATCTGTGAAACATTAAATTATCGATAGTAATTCTTCACAAATTTTATGCTTAGCCAATTGGTGAATATTGATGTTGAGAAGGAAGCTTCCTCGGCAGAATCTTGAACTTGATGAGTCATCCAAAAATAGAAAAGGGAGTTTGTTTTTGGATAACATTTTGGTGACTACGATGGGATTATCCCTTCTACCTGCATTTATGATGATCAGCTCCTTAACAATTATTGCATGTCATAGAGTCAAGTAATCTTTAATAATGATGACCCTTATTATATTTTCCTTGAACTTGATGTGGCTAGACTCATTTGATGGAACCATAGAAATCCACTATGATAACTTACTTTAATGACCTTAAAAAATTATAAATACCGTCTATTAAATCTAGAAACTTATGTACAATAAAATAGGTAAATGAAAAGGTTCTCACTATAACAAAACAATGTGTATGAAAATAAATTAGATTGAAGTCAACTAATTTTACATGTACTAGATATAACCTTTGTTTCAAAAACAATGTTTAAGATTAAATCCCATTGACTGGAATCATGAAGATATTCTTTGCTAAAAGTATTGAAAATTAGAAATCATTGCTATGTCTTATGTATCTGAAATAACATAAGGGCTTATCAAAAATATTAAAATTTGACTTTCTCCTACATTATAGATTAGCTCATTCTTGGTCCCATTGTAAGGAAAATATCTCTTTCTGGATTTCTTACCACTGTTTACCTTTGAAAGTTATCTTAATGTTTGATCTTGATTCTTTTCCATTTTCTTAGATGACACTTAAGTTGATCTCTTATCTCTTATAGCTCTATGATCTCCCTATTTTATCTCCATGGCTTTAAATTGGTTCAAACATTTCTATGATTGATGAAATGTTGGTAATATAATAGATTTGAATAAATTTTCTTCATTCCACATAGACAAGTTATTTCAAGGGTGAAGTTTTTAATGAGGATTGATCTCTTAGGAGTAATCCTATCATGTCCATTCTCTTGAAAACTTAGTTTCATCTTCATATGAGAAGAACATATTTTATTCCCATATGAAATTCATTCAATTATCCTTAGGAGATTTTTGTTCAATGAAGATTGATTCAGCCTGTCCATTTCCTTATTGGTAATAAGTATAAGATGTACTCAAATATATTATTTGGTCTTGATCTTGGATCCTAATCATTGATAAATTGGTGTCAACATAGAATAAAAGGAGGTTATCAGAAATGATTGGTTGGAAGGAACACCAACTAATTCACAATACCTTCATAAAGATCTTAAGATACTAGATTCATTTTGCTCCTTCAAAGCAACCTCGTTTTCCAAAGTTGAGTGAAGTAATCTATGAGAAACGTGGATCCACAACTATTTGGTGAACCTAGTGCTTGAATGTAGATTAGATTACTCTAGTATGAAATATAATCCCCATTTCATGAATGGTTTGATCTACATGGAGATTTGGGTTATTATAAAATCCTAGTTCCTAGGTCTAAAAATGCAAGATTTATTACATGAGGATTAATCACCCATGCATAATATTCCTTCAAAATACTTGGCCATCTAGTAGCTTGCCTGCCTGAGATTCATTATTTTTTCAATGTTGGGTTGTTAAGTGATGATCTACTTGGATGTATGTCATTGAAATTTTCCTAAATCATGTGTCAAGAGATCTGAAAATCATAGCAAACCTTCTCGTATGTATATGAAATGAAGTCAGAGCCCTCAGTTAAAAGTAGGACTTAGAAAACTACAATTTTGCTAAATAGGATTTCATATGACAAAGGGAATAGTTCTAGGTGCTGTGTGCAAATTTTGAAGTCTCTAAGGTCAAGTCTTGGGACATTACTACGGATTGTGAAGACAATCAAAGATAACTAAATGTCTACAAGTAATACGATAGAGAATGTGACTCCTACAATGAGCAAGTTCCCTCCTATCTCTTGAATCCATTATAACACTAATTTGTCTTTGTGACGTGGACTCTAGATGTTTAAGATGTCTTTCCAAATCAGTCACCTTCGAGGAATTGAAAAAATTAGTTTGATCTGGATAGGGGACATAAGGCTCCGGGCCCTGATGGTATGATCTGCAAACTTCTTCTCAGAGATGTTGGGAAAATCTATTTCAAGATCTGTTGAAATTTGTTAATGAATTCTATAGAACTGGACCCATCTCATAAAAGATTAAAGACAATACACATAATGTGCTTGCTTTTAAGAAGATGGATGCAAAGGATTTCAAAGATTTTAGGCCAATTAGTTTGGTTAATGCAATCTATGGGGATCTTCACAAAGTTTTGCCACTGAATGCAACCTATTCTAATGGAAAATCTCTTCAAAAAAGAGCGACAAATACAAGGTAGGGCCTATTCAGGATGGTGTTATTATGGTTCATGAAGTTTTTCAATCCATTCAATGGATAAAAGTAAAAAGGTTGGGATGGCTATCAAGTTAGACATGCATAAGGATTTTGACAGAGTCTCCTGGAAATTCATGGATGGAGTTTAATCCAAGTTTAGGTTTCAAAATAAATTCAGGAAAATAATACATTCTTGCATGATCTTCTTAAGATTCTCAGTGGTTGTTAATGGTCCAACCGGTTGGTTTTTTTTGCAGCAATAGAGGAATTAGACAAGGGGACCCCATCTCCCCTTTGACTAGGATTCATTATAATGGCTTGAGAGTTTAAGCTATCTATCTTCAAAATCTATCTTCATATTGGTACGATAAAGGGATTTCAACCTACTTCTGGAAAACACCATGTTTCCAAGTATACACCAACAGTTTGCTATTGATCTCTCCTGCTTCTGATGGCCTCAATAATTGAATTTGGAAGGTTATCAAAACTATCCTTATGGATTTTATGAGGAAGCCTCATTTAGTGGACAGAAAGTTAATTTTGACAAAAGCTCTATCTATTTTTTCAATACTCCTATTGAAAGGCAAAGAAAGATTGCTCTCATTCTTGATGTACTATTAATTCCCTCCCAGCTACTTATTTAGGGCTCCCTTGAAGGACTAATAAGGTTTCTAATGAGGTTTGGAATGATCTTCTTAAGAGATTTAAAATAAAACTTCATTGTATGGAAAGGAGCATTTACTTTCCAACTGTCAGGCAAGTGTTTGCATTGTTGAAAAGCACTCTTCAGGGAAAATACCTATTTTTCATAATGTCAATGTTTCAATTCCTTTTCCAACAAGAGTGTGAATAGCATTGATTGAATGCCTCTAAAAGCATTTATTTGATGGCATGGTACTGAAGGTCTAGATTCCATGGCCATGCTGAGTTGCTTAGATAGGAGGTCAAAACCAAATAGGATTGGGGGTTTAGGAATCAAAGATAATCAAACTTATGAATGCCAAATTGCAAAGTTGGGTCGGAAGACTCATAAAAAATAAGCCTTGGACCAAGTTGATGGAAATACATACCTTTCCAATCAAAGCAAGAATTCCTTTATCCTTTTTGATCAGACACTTCCGAATGGTTCTATTTTCTGGAACAATCTTCTACACATCAGACATATTCTCTCTCAAGGATGTAGTTGGAAGCTTGGGGATGGTCAATACATTGATTTATAGAGAGGGTGATAATCATGGTTAGATGTTAACTAGATTTCCTCTTATGGTCACATTAAAGACAACTTAATTATAAATTATGGGCACAAAGTTGCAGGACTATATTGAGGTGGTTGAAAATAAAAGGAAATGGAAACAGAATAAGAGTAGATGAGGATAATGTGCAGTTTGAATGTTTCATCCATGCAAGTTCATCTCTCCCTAATTCATATCAATCCTCAAAATCATAATGATGAACTCATTTGGAAAGATTTTTTTGATGGAGAGTACTCAGCTAAATCCAACTACAACTCTTTCTTTGCCTCTATTGAAAGTGATATTGAGTGGCATAAGCTGTGGATGCCCGAGCTAACCCCTAGAGTAAATTTTTTCTAGTGGCTCATCATTAAAGGCAAGATCATAACTAATGAAAATCTCATTAGGAAAGGATTCATCATGCCAAACATGATGCTACATGTGTCATGAAGAAGTTAAAGATATCAAACACCTTAGGGTCTTCATTGTAAGTACACTTCCAAAATTTGGCATCTCATTTTTGAAAACTTTAATCAGGAATGGATCTTTCCCCATACTTGTCTTCAGGGCCTAGGAACAATGGAACTCTCCTTACAAACATTGTGTGGTGAGGAGATTATGGCAACTGTAGTTCTCACCTTCCACACCATGTGGCGGGTTTGGAAAGCTTGTAATGATGTACATTTTCAGGAATACCTAAAAAGTTATGCAAAAAAGTCTACAAAGAAATTATCACTGCTGTGAAAGACAACATTGAAAGATTTAAACCTCCCAAAAATAGACTTTACCCTGAGGAAGAAGAGCACATTTTAGCTGCTTGGAATATTGGCACTATTTTGAACAAGAATAACAATAGTATTGATAGATCCATTGTCCGATGGATATATAGCCTCCCAGTGCTTGGTCATAAGTTGAATTTTGATGGGGCCTTAAAAGGAAATCCTAGGATTTCTAGAGGTGGGGGAGTCATTAGAGATCACAAAGGTTGTTTTTTTGCTTACTTTTTATCATGGAAAAATGGGTAGGCAAAATAATCACTACTCTGAAGCTCTTAGCTATTTTTTTGAATAAGGCTAGCCAGGGAAAATTCAAAAACATTTTTTATGGCATGGTACTGAAGACAGATTTAGATACCATTTAGTTGCTTAGGAACAGGTCTATAAACCAAAGAGGATTGGGGGTTTAGGAATCAAAGATATCAAGCTTATGAATGCCACTCTTATTACAAAGTTGGGTTGGAGACTCATAAAAGAGCATAAGCCTTGGACATAGTTGATACTAAATCAAATACCTTTCCAATCAAAGCATGAATTCCTTCCTTTTTTATCAGACACTTCCAAATTGCTCTATTTTCTGGAACAATATTCTACACATCAGACATATTCTCTCTCACAGATGTAGCTGGAAGCTTGGGGATGGGTAAGATTTTGATTTCTAGACTGACAAATGGTCTGATGTTAACTAGATTTACTCTTATGGTTACATTAAGGACATCTTAATTAGGAATTATGGGCACAAAGTTCAGGACTATATTGAGGTGGTTGAAAATAAAAGGAAATGGAAACAATTCATAGTAGATGAGGATAATGTGCAGTCTGCTATTGCATCCATGCATAGTCATATCTCCATAATTCATATCAATCCTCAAAATCATAACGATGAACTCATTTGGAAAGATTCTTTTGATGGAGAGTACTTGGTTAAATCTGGCTACAACTCTTTCTTTGCCTCTATTGAAAGTGATATTGAGTGGCATTAGTTGTGGATTCCCGAGCTAACCCCTAGACAGTAAACTTTTTTCAACAAGTGGCTTATCATTAAAGGCAAGATCCTTGACTAATGAAAATCTCATTAGGAAAGGATTCATCATGCTTAACATATGCTGCATGTGCCAGGAAGAAGTAAAAGATATCAAACACCTTTTTCTTCATTGTAAGTACACTTCCAAAATTTGGCATCTCATTTTTAAAAACTTCAATCAGGAATGGATCTTTCCCCATACTTGTCTTTAGGCCTGGGAACAATGGAACTCTCCTTACAAACATTCCCCTGTGGTGAGGAGATTATGGCAACTGATTCTCCCCCACACCATGTGGTGGTTTTGGAAAGCTCGTAATGATGTAATTTTTAGGAATACCAGAAAGTTATGCAAAACAGTCTACAAAGAAATTATCACTGCTGTGAAAGACAACATTAAAAGATTTAAACCCCCCCAAACTAGACTTTACCTTGTGGAAGAAGAGCACATTCTGGCTGCTTGGAACATTGGAACTGTTTTGAACAAGAATAACGGTAGTATCGATAGATCCACTGTCTGATGGATTCAGCCTCCTAGTGCTTGGTATAATTTGAATTTTGATGGAGCCTCAAAAGGAAATCCTAGAGATTCTGGAGGTGGGGGAGTCATTAGAGATCACAGAGGTCTATTTTGTTACTTCTTTTTTCTGGTAAAATGTTCGTAGTACAAACTAATCACTACTCTGAGGATAGATTTGGGGCTACCAAGGAGAATTCATAAATCATTGCAATTATGGCATGGTGGATTTGAAAGACAGATTCCTAGGCCACTACCATTGCAGTTGCTTAGGAACAGGTCTCGCTCCAAACGATTAAAGCCAAGATTGACCAGGCTATCAAGTGAATGCAGAGCTCTGTTGCTGTATGACTGGCATTCTTATGGTGCAAAGTTTTTTGGCTAGGAAGACTCAGTGAAAGAGCATAAGCTCTTGTTCGTAGTTGATAAAAATCTTCTACTTTTGTTCGGATCACTGTCTATTTTGATCATTTTTTGTTACTATATTGTATTATCTGGCTACTTGAGCCCCCTGAATGGCTCTGGATTTTTTGGAAAAATCTTTTAGACATCAGACATATCCTCTTTCACGGTTTCTGGCTTTTGATCCTTTTTGTACACAGGGTATAGTCCCTTCAAAACTATTTACCCATAAAAAAAAAATATTAATATCTTTCTTAATATCAGACATTAACTGGATTTCCTCTTATGGCCACATTAAAGACAACCTAATTAGAAATTATGGGAAGAAAGTCCAAGACTATATTGAGGTGGTTGACAACAAAAGGAAATGGAAACAGATCAAAGTAGATGAGGATTATATGCAGTCTGTTATTTCATCCATGTAGAGTCATCTCTCCCTAATACATATCAGCCCTCAAAATCATAAGGATGAACTTATTTGGAAAGATTCCTTTGATGGAGAGTACTTGGTTAAATCTGGCTACAACTCTTTCTTTGCCTCTATTGAAAGTGAAACTGAATGGCATAAGTTGTGGATGCCCAAGCTGACCCCTAGAGTAAATTTTTTCAGGTGGCTTATCATTAGAGGCAAGATCCTAACTAATGAAAATCTCATTAGGAAAGGATTCATCATGCCTAACAGATGTTGCATGTGTCAGGAGGAAGTAGAAGACATCAAACACCTCTTTCTTCATTGTAAGTATACTTCAAAAATTTGGCATCTTATTTTTGAAAACTTCAATCAGGAATGGATCTTTCCCCATACTTGTCTACAGGCCTGGGAATAATGGAACTCTCCTTACAAACACTGTGTGGTGAGGAGATTATGGCAATTGGTTCTCCCTCACACCATGTGGCGAGTCTTGGAAAGCTAGAAATGATGTCATTTTTAGGGAATACCATAAAGATATGCAAAACATTTTTACAAAGAAATTATCATTGTTGTAAAAGACAACATTGAAAGATTTAAACCCCCCAAAAATAAACTTTACCCTGTGGAATAAGAGCACATTTTGGCTACTTGGAACATTAGCACTGCTTTGAACAAGAATAACAGTAATATCGATAGATCTATTGTCTGATGAATTCATCCTCCCAGTGCATGGCACAAGTTGAATTTTGATGGGGCCTCAAAAGGAAATCCTGGGGATTCTAGGAGGAGGTGGAGTCATTAGAGATCACAGAGGCTATTTTGTTGCTGCTTTTTCTAGAAAAATGGGTAGGCAAACCAATCACTACTCAGAAGCTCTAGTAGCTACTTTGGGGAATAAGGTACTAGCTAGAGATTGTAATATTTCCAATACTATAATTGAGGGCAATTCGCTAAACATTATCAATCTTGTTAAACCAAAAACAACCTCCAAGCTGGTCTATTAGGGACTTTGTAGCCGAATCTTATTGATATTTACAAGATTTTTTGATAATTTTGAAATCAAACATACCTATCAGTGAAGGAAATAGTGTAGTAGATGGCTCTGGAAAATATTGGGGTAAACAATACATATGCAAACTTGGCCAAGGGGTGACACTCTTCCTACTAAAGTAAGTGATGACATCATCAAATATTTGCATGATTTGGAGCGTATTCACTAATAGATGTAGGGCAGATGCTAAGGAGTGGCCTTATTAATTGCAAAGTGATGACATCATCAAAGATTTGCATGACTTGGAGTGTAATCATTAATAGATGTAGGGCAGATGCTACGGAGTAGTTAATTGATTACAAAGTGAGGATTAATGATTACAATCTCTTCTACACATTTGGGAGGTCTTCAAAAGCATAGTACTGAGGATGAGTCATATAGTTTTCAAATTTTTACCGTTGCAGAGAAGTGGAAACATCACAAGAAAAATGGGGGGACTGCTTTGCAAGACTAAGCCCACACATAATCCAGCATGGAAAAATGGTACAGTTCTCTGGAACTATTTGCAAAAAGGGGGTCTTATAAATTTTATTAAAAAAATTCCAAGGTTTTGATCAAGATATTTCGATTAAATTTGCACGAATGGATGGAGGAATTGTGCTGGTTGAGTACAATAATATCAAGGTTGATATTTCTGAGAAGCTTATAGCCCAGGTTATCGGGCTTAGTCTAGATGGAACCAAATTCTTCAACAAGCACGTGGATAGAGAGGTGGAGGCTAAGAAGTTTCTCGATGAGGGGGAGAATCTGGAGTTTGTGATGACTGGCATTAAAACTTGCATCTGTTCCAGAGCCCTTTGTTGAGATTGCAAGGATGGTGGTAAGGTACGTTACCTCTAGAGGGGAGATTTGTCACTATCCCCCAGAAGCACTTAATTTTCCTGAATCACTTTCGTAGAAACCTTACCATTAATTTTTCCTCATTATTTGTTGAATTCATTGGAGAAATCTGTACTAGAAGATGCAAAATCACACTAGGGTTGATTCCCCTTCACCAAGGATTGATCCTTCTCATTCACCGCCACTGCTCACCCTGCTCCCACCCTTGAATCCTACTCCTATCCCTACCTCCATTCCTCCCCTTCCCGATATGAAACTTGACATTACTACCACCAACAGGAAAAGGAAAGCGATGAAAGCTAAGGTCCCTCTTCCATCTTCATAGAGGGTTCTTAAGAAGCCATAAATATCTGGAACTTGCAGAGAATTTACTTCACATTAGTAATCTGGTGGAGGAATCCTAAAGATGTGGACCTGTTGGTCAGAGGTTGAAAAGATGGAAAAGGAGATTCATGACCTAAAGAGTGCTATTAGAGATATGGATAAAGAAAAGGGAAAACGAAAGCTACAAAACTCTGAAGAAGATGAGATCACTGCTGAAATATTCAAGAAGCTTCTCTCTCTGGATTCCAGGCTTGGCAATGCAAAAGGGCGTAATGAATGTATCCTCTCAGCTCTTAAAAGTATCTATAATTTTATAGAGCAACATGTGCGTAGTATTTGCAGTCTCAGCGGCATTATCGAGGATATTTGGGGTTCCAAGGAGAACAAAGATCTTGTAATTGCCAAGGTGGATTTGAAAGATTTATCCTAGGCCACCACCATTGCATTCTTCATCTCGTTCTAAACAATTAAAGCCAAGATCGATTGGGCTGTCAAGTGATGTGGGGCACTGTTGTTGTTTACTAACGGTGAAGTTTCTTTTGATTGGCATTTTGGTGCTGCTTTTTGGCTTAGATGACCAGTGGTGGTTCTCTCTTGTTCATTTTTTTGTCTCTACTACTTTTATTTGGATCATTGTTTGTCTTTATCCTATTTTGTTACTGTATTGTATAATCTGGCTGTTGAGCCCACTGATGTTGGATGTTTTGCAATGTTAGCTCTTTTGGTATCTAAATTTTGAGCCTTTTTGTTCACAGGATATAGTCCCTTCAAAACTATTTACCCATAATAAAAAAAAACACCCTTGTTGGATGATTCTCACCATATGCCTTAGTCATAATATAAATTAGATTTGATAGTGATTTCCATGGTTGGTGCTCATATTTTCTCTAGCTCAGCGGTATTCTTCAACAACTCCCCTTTTGCATTGGTCGATTAGGGATAAATCCTAATTTTTAGCCATTTTTTTTTGTCATTGCACGTGTACAAACAAAATATAAAAACAATATTTTCACTATTGTTGTGTGTGGATGATGTGTGGACCAATGGTGAGGATATTAAATCCTTGGAATGAGGAAAGTGCATAGAAAATCAACTCAAAGCTATATAATAGAATTTTGTAAGTGATGTACATATAAGATGAGGAAAATATGACTACCACCTAGATCAGTGGTGAATAACCCTCACTAACTGATACTGGTAGTAGAGCTGACTCCACACAACTAGTAAGTTAACTCAACACAACTAGTAAGCTAACTCAACATAACTAGTACACCTACACAAGCTAGCACAAGTGTAGAGCTAACAAACAAGAGTAGAGCTAACACACATGTAAGAATTATCCTAATAAATAAATAAAAGGATAAGTAATAACCTATGTTAAAACCCCCTGTAAGTGTAGCTTAAGTGGATGGAAAAGAAGGTGGGTCCAAACAAAAAGGCTTGATGAGGTACGAGGTTAAAATACTTTTTCTTTCAACTTGCCAAGTGGCTTTTCAAGACCATTAGCTTAACTATCAAATTCCAAGCTTCTTCATCTAGCTTGCTAAGCTATTATCTAATTTTGGAGGCAAAATGTTTTTAGTATTTTTTTTTCACAAGGAGCATTTTTGTAATTGGGAAATTTATCGTGGGGAGGAACATTTTTTTTAAAAAGTGGGAAAATATTTTAATAAAACCGTGTAATTGTAAGTATTTTAGGGGTTTCATTTTATGGATAAAAAAATATTTTTCAGGCCATTTCAACAGTTTTTTAAAAGAGAAATTTTCCCCTTGGCCCGTTGGGGGATGACGTCTACTGACCCCCACTGTCTGGTCTGCTGTATAGTACATTCCTGGTTCTTTTTTTTCTCGAGTGTTGAAAATTGAAGGGTGAGGCTCAGTTTGATAGGTAGTCAAACCCGCTCGCAAGAAAACATTTTTCTTCTTTATTTCTCACATAATATTGACATGGAGCTAGGATATAAGAAAAAGAAAGGGCTACACTATGTTTTTGGATGCATATTCAGTAGAGGTTGACGTCCTATTTTATTTAATATGTTTTTGCATTTATCATGGATTTTTGCTCTGACATATTTGGTTTACAGTGTGAGAATAAGATGTTGTTCATTGAAGTTTATTCCATTTAGGAGGACCTAGTAATTTTTTTGAAAGAAAATACATCTCTCAAGAAGTAAAACTTGATTCTACAAGCCCTCATTCATGGAAAATATGACCTCATATAATCCTTACAAAAAAAATTGCTAGAATTCAAAATCAACCTCATATTGTGGACATTCATATCCCTGCTCCTAGTCCACTAACATCTATTACTCCTACACCCAATGACTTTGATCTGTCAGTATCTGAGTCTTGTCCTGCTCCTGATACTCCTAATCCTATTAGTCTTGTTACTGCATGTTCTTCCACATATGTGCCTTTTATAGTAACACACTGTGTATCCCACATCAACTCCTTCTACTCACCTACATGTATATTTTGAGAAGCATACCACTTCATTCATTCTCACATGCTCCCTTCTATGGGTTCACTGGCGGAGGTATTGGTAGACATTTATAAGGTATTACTTCCCCTATTCCACTGGTTAAGTGGAATTATCCCCATGGCATTGGTTTTTGAGTAGGTACTTCATTGAGATCACACATTGATAGAGCCCCTATTTTTGTTCACTTGACTCTTTTTGAGGATCATGAGATACACATGAGTTTTGCACCTTCACTCATGCATGAGAAAATTGAGATTTTAGCTATCAGACATGATCAAATTGACTCATATTATGATGTTCCTTTACATGACACCATTGTGAATTTCACATCGAATCATATGGAGGTATCTTCTTCATCCACTTGTGTTGATTTGGGGTGGATTTTTGATCACTCGTGGTGGTCATATAGGAATTAATTGAGAGGAATATATAGGCATGGATCCTTTACCATTCGGTCTATTGCTCCACTTTATATACCCTCTACATTATAACGTTCCTTTTTTTTAGAATTATTAGTTAGTAGGTGTAATATATCTCTCTTTTTTTGGAAAGATTTTGTATCTTTATTATCGACACTTTTAGGCATGTTGATAGTATCTCTTGTGGGGGAGATATTTTGGTGAAGCTTGGTGTAATTTTTTCAGTATTTGAGTATTTTTTTTGAAAACCCATACAAATTTGTAACATCAATATATGCATTTAATAGTAAGGGAGGGTGTGGTGATGATCCTGTTTCTTCAGGTCTTAAGTCCTTGCCTTGTTGCCTTGGCTATTCTTGGATCATGACACTCCTATTTCTTTGGATCTTGTGTCCTTACCTTATTTCCTTGGTTATTATTCTTGGATCATGAAACACATATTTGTAGTAGTTGATCGAATAATGTTTGGTGTTTTGAAATTTTTTTGACATCACTCCATTGAAAATATCCTTATATGAAGCTATTCTGGTGAATCCCAGTGTCACTTGATTGTGAGATTAGTGATCAAGAAGTGGACCACATTGTACATAAAAATTCTTCAGAATTATACTATTTTTTTGAGATGAGCTACATGGGATGCCTTGCAGTGGGTTTTTTCTCTCTCTACTTTGTTATTACTAATTTTAGGTACCTTGAAGTGTCCCTTTTTACTAGTTATTTTACATGGGTACCTTATCAAGCCTTGTTACCAGGACCCACCTTCTTTTTTGCTCACCTAAGTTATGATTATAGGGGTTGTTAGTGTAGGTTATTATTTATCCTTTTATTAGTTTATTAGGATAATTATTTCACTTAGGTTATCCCTACAATTGTTGGGTTAGATTTCTTAGGTGTACTAGTTGTGTGGAGTTAGCTTAATAGTCTTATGGAGTTAACTTAACTTCCAGTATCAGTTAGTGCGAGTTACTCATCACTGATATAGGTAGTAGTTGTATTTCCCTTCTTTTATATGTACATCCTCATTATTTATCTAATTCATGTATTGAGATTAATTGATTTTGATGGATTTCCATGTATGATATTTTACCTATTTGTTTGTAAATCATTTTGTAAGGTTATTCAAGAAAATTCCTTTCAACTTATCAAATGTGGTGTGTTATTATCATTAGAGATATTCATGACTTGGAAAAATCTTCTTATTGTTCCTTTCCATTACACTACTTTGGCCAAAGGTTCAAGCATTTCTTTGCAATACTAGTTTCATATTTACATACTAAACGATAAAACTTGTCTCTGTCATTGCAAAAGCATCTCATTAAAGCTATCTAGATCTCATTTTTTTATTTAAAAAATTATTTGTTCTAAATTTGTAAGGATCATGGCTCAATATTCAAATAGAGAGGATCCTATTGGTCCCATCTTAGGATCCCTATGTGAAAGGTAATGATTATATAATGAATTGGGTTATTACGCATAGTTAACTTTCCTGTAGTCATTCTAAGTTGGCATGGATAAGATTCTGATGAAAATATTTTCGTGTCATGATATCTACACTTCGATATCTTACCGTTATGATTTATTCATTACGATAAGTTATTCTATGTCTTGAATGTTATCTGTATCTCGATAGAGGTGCACAATAACTCTTCAAATTACATCCTTTTATAAGTACCTCATATCATACTATCGTAATGTAAATTTGTCAACTACGTTTGATTTTTTAACCTTTTTGCGCATAAAATTAATCTAATTCATAACTATGGTAAACAACACATATAATAATTTATCATCATTTAATCATAATATTAAATTTAAATTAATCATGTACAAATGTACTATAAATTCTATTTTTATAATGTTTCCTAAACGCACTCGGATCAATAATGACGTAATTTTTTTTACACCATGATACTTTAGGAATAAATATGATTTTATTAACAAATATTCATTATCTTATACATATATACCGTTGTGAAAAGAAAACAATTTGTTCACCTATATATTTCTCGTAAACTAATACTAAACATATTTGTTCATACATGGTGAACTTATGGAAACAAGTATATCATCATACCATAATAGTGTATTTTATTCTATAAGTATAATAGTATATTTCAATGTTTCTTTTTATTGATTTCATCATCATATTATGATTGTTATGAAAATAATTGATCATTCCTAAGGAAGTCAGAAAAAACAGATAGAATATCATAAAATAACTTTAATAATTGCTAATTATACACTGCTATCAAACAAACTTATGACATTTCCATATTTCTCAAGCATGATAGACAACAAAAAGTATTTAATTAATACAAATAAAGTTATTACATGTTTTTGAAACAATGTAACCATATAATTAGAATAGTACGATTGGCTAAATTTCCTTCTTTCAGCTTGTGAATAGTACTTTCACATTTCATTTAAACATAATTAAAATAATACATTCATCCAAAATAGATTATAATAAAGCATCCCATGAAGAATTATGCACATTAAATCCTATTAATCACTTCATAACAATTACTTCGTCCTGCATATTGTAGGAGATATAAAATTGTATGCATGATCAATTCTATGAACTGACATGAATTATCCAATCATATTCATTTTTCTTTAATTTGAAACAAAAGAATATGTTAAGGTTATCAAAATCTTTATCTTTGTAATACATTTAATCAATATGCATATCAATGATCAAATTAAGTCATAATGTAACCTCCATTTCAAACAACCATGAATAAATTGAAATAATAGTCATACAAGTTTAAAAAATTAAATAGCTAATACCATAGTTCGCTATAACAAAAATAATATCAAAAACCTTATCTCAGTTATAATTTATCCCCATATAATGATACAAAAATATTATCAACTTTTAAGTTTCATTTGTGTATAGCAAAAAAAGTTTAATTAATGCAACTGGTTATCCCAAATCAACAACCACATTGTTATCTAAACCTTCCCTTTTCACCCCAAAAGGGAATTTAAAAAATTATTTATATTTCATTAATATTATAGTAGAAAATAAAAAGTAGATGGAACTGCATTACCTCTACAAGGATTTGCTACCCTCATTTTACCCTCTAACAAGTTTTGAATTACAATCAATCAGAAGGAAAAATCATTCACAAAATACTCACGTTCACACCTAATACACAAACAAAGATATCAATCCTTCTCCTCAAGAAACAATCAAGTTATATATTAAATAGGATTTGAAACTGCTCTTCTAAGAATGGATATCATCATATAGAAATCAACCCTACCACTTATAACACAAAGTGGATATATTTCTAAATAGAAGCCATACATCTTAGTTCGTTGAGAGTAAGTAAACATGGTTTCTTAGGTGAGCCCGAATGAGCTTAGGCCATATCTTCTAATCCCATAAAGGTAATAAAATAACAATTCCATACCATGTTTCAAAACCAACACACCATTACTAATCAACCAACAGAACTTGACCTTATTACCCAAGACCTAGAGAAACCAACCACACATCTAATGATGATTCTTGAAAGGTGCTTTCCATAATCAAATGTTATAGGTGGGGAAGATAAAGAGGGATCAACAACCAACTATTTTTTATTAAAAACATTATCCCAGATCTATTTATTTATATTCATTTTGAATCGATTTGAGTATCGAATATTCATACAAAACCCAATTTTATAAACAAATCAAGGAAAATCATGACCGTATAGGTCAATTACTGTCACTTAGAACAAAAAATTGCAAAATAAAAATAGTCCATGCATATTGCATACAAAATTTAATCCCAGAATTGAAATCAACAAGTAAACCATATTTTTCTAATACCCATTTAATGACTGAATTTTATGCTACATTATTAACCAAATCGAGAAATAAAGCTTACACCAAATGGATTAATAAAGCTTACAAGTTTTTCCAAAATTAATAACCAGATAAGAAAACCTAATAATATCTCCTTATTTTGAATTAAAAAACAACAGGGTTAAAAGTTCATTCATAAAAATGTGTATGTGTTTCCTCCAAATTTATTGCAAAATGTAGCTTCGTAAACCCACAGTTATCCAACAAAAACCAGAAAAAAATTCCAAATGTAACTCCCTTATAAATGGTTTAAATGCCATTGATAACAATATTTTATTTTTACTGATCATGCTATTAAAAAATCCATTTTTTTTCCTTCAAAACTTCATGCATAGCTTCGGAGAGAGCTCAAAGTTGGCCAATCAAAAGATAAAAATGAATTAAAATTTGCATGCTATGGCTTCAAAGTGAAGCTTTATTTTTCCTAAGGAACCCCAATTGTCCCCAATGAAACTGTGGAAATTATATGATATTAATGAACTTGCAGAGCCAACTAATGGTTTGGGATGACTCGCCAACTTATTTACCTCCAAAACCTTGCATGGCGATACAGGTAGTTAAAGATAACACTAAACATTAAACAACCCCAAATTATTTACCAATTTCCACTTGGTCGATGAACAAATTAAAAATAAAACCAATAAAATATTACCTCATATGTGCATGGCGGTCAATGACCAAACTTAAGAATTTCATACTTAATATATTAATGCCCAATGATATGGTCAACGATCATTTCAATTAATCAAAATTAAAACATTAACTTTTCCAAAGCAAGATTTAGTTGATGACCATATAAAATAGCCAATACAATATTGCCTTATCACATTCCAAACTTCATTGGTGGAAATCATGGCTTTCAATAGCCTTACAATATTAAATGCAACCTTTTTTGATGACCATATCATTAAAATAACTTTACAAAGCCACGTTTACATGGTCAAAGACCATTACATGATTTAATAAAAATTAACATTCAACCTTATATTATTTGAATCTACTCGCGGTCCAAGAACACTACAATATAACAATGAAAATGACTTTATCTCACCATAACAGTTAGTGCATTATGGTCAAATACTTTACTTAAACAAATTTACTTGATCCTTGGTCTAGGACCAATTAAATTCTTGATCAAACAAGGAAATCTAAAAAATTTAAACATTTAATTTATCATCGGTCAGAGACCCTTGTCTGAGAAAAAATAATAATTAATTTTTAATTCCTTATGGTGTATGACCAAGTTTGTAATGCCAAGGAGAATTGACACTTTAAAATAATATACATCACATTATTATTAACTTGCAGAATGGTCTGCAACCAGTCATTTTTTTAAGAAATAAATAATTTCTTCGCAAAGCGGTCTAAGACTGATTCTGAAACATCTTATCATTATCAAAAAATTGAAATAATGCATAATGATCTATAACTTGTAAAATCATTAATTATAAATAATAGTGGTGATGTACAACCACCAAAACAAGATACAAATGTGAGGTGTGACATACTACCCTCTTATAGAATCATTGTCCTGATAATTTAACTCATTAATTTAGACTTAAAATCTATGAACTTGGGTATATTTATAGGTCCTAAAGCATACTAATTTATACATGGTTAAAAAAAATAATGGGTGGGAGTGAGGAGCATGAGGAGGGAGGAGAGAATTCAAACAATGATGGGTGGGAAACAGATGGGAGACAGATACCACCTGTAGCTGCAACAGAGACATAGAGACAAACTGGGACATAAACATGTGAGACTGGGCCATTGAATGTTCCCTTGCAAGGGATATCTGAATAGGATATGCCCCCATAGTCATACAAAAATATTTTGAGATCTGGAATGAACAAAGCCTAGGGATAATCCCTCAACTCAAGGAGGCTAACACGGGTATGTATCTTGAATTTCCTAACTGTATCATTGATAAAACTTTGGGTAGGATGGAACATGCCTTGATTGGAAAGCTTGTGGGAGGCAGACCATATTGAATCAATAATATCTTGGTCAATCTAGAAATGGAAGCCATGAGGTCATTTAGAAGTTTCAACCATTCCCAATGGCTTATTTTTATTTAACTTCAGAAATTCTGAAGATCCTTTGAGGGTTTTGAATGATGGATCCTGGTTCTTGGGTAAACTAGGAATTTTTCTTCGTAAATGGACTCTAATGTTTACCCCTGATAAGGAAAACATTAACTATTTTCCTGTATAGGTGTGTCTTCTGGGTTTACCTATGGAATTATGGGATGTAGACATTTTCAAAGGGATTTTTAGTACCCTTGGAACTTTTGTGGCTGTAGACAATGCTACCCTCACTAAAACAAGGGTAGTTTGTGCTAGATTTGGTATCTACTCACTCATGGGTACTTCATTACTGAAATCCATAACTATGAAATCTCATGTAGGTATGTGGGAGAAGAAAATTGAATTTGAAAAATACCTTCAAAAATGTGAAAAGTTCCAGGGTTAGGGACATGTGAAACAACAATGTAAAATGGTTATTACAAAGGTTTACAAAGAAGTCCCCAAATTTGGGAAAAAACAGGACAAAGGTAAAGGAGTCAAGATTGAACATCACAAAATAGCCAAGGATCTATTTTCAAATAAGGGTTTCGTTATCAATGAAAATAATGGAGATGAACCCCCTAAGGTGGATGAGGTGGAAATACCTCGATCTAATAACTCCCCTATGGTGGATGATGAATGTTTCACTGAAGTCAGGAATAGAAAGCATCATAGAAAGGAATTTTTTAGATCCACATTTATAAGCAGAAAAGACACACATGAAGGTGGATAAAATGATGGCATCAAAACAATTAGAACCCTTATTAAGGGAATTTTAGGAAAAGGAAAACACAATCCACACTCTGAAAAAAGGTGAGGAGATGTATCCTAACCTTGAAAATGTTTTAGGACCTTTTACCAATCCTTTTTACCATTTGTTTTTTGAGGAGGTTATTGCGACTTCTAAAGATGGATCTTTAGAAAATATAGATGCAAGCAGAATTAAAAGTATCATAAAAGAAGCAAAATCTCTGATCAAAACCAAACAAAATGAAAAATATAGTACTGCAAGAATGGAAATAATGGGAGAAGAGGAAAAAGTTTCCAAAGATATTGTGAAAACACCTGTAAGGATAAGGGAATTGACAGGAGGGAAAGTTACATCTAAGGAAAAGAAAACAGGTTCAGGTAGACTAAACAAACAAGCGACCAAGAAGAAGATCAATTAGAAAGATATAGATGATGGAACTCAATCTAAACTCGATATGAGGAGATTTTGAAGAGAAAAGTACCAAGTTTCTGAATGAATTTAATATCATGGAATGCAAGGGGTTTGAAAAACCCTACTAAGTGGAGGATCATTAAGGAACTCAAAAATAAACACAAAGCTAAAATCATTACTATTCAGGAAACAAAGATGGAGGAGGAGAAATTTTTGATAGTTAAAAACATCTATTGGAGTAAGCTGGAGGCTATGGTTGTCAACTCAACAGGTGCTGCAAGAGGAATATCCATTCTTTGGGACCTTATAAGATTATAAGGGTGGAATTTAATAAGAAAAACCAATCATTTGGCTATACTTTTTAAAGAGAAGAATCTTAAGGAAATGTGGGTTATGTTAAATATATATGCACCTAACCATAATGGAGAAAGGAATTTTTTTTTAAATCAACTGTCTAATTTCCATGAAATAATCTGTGGTTCACAATGGATTGTTATGGGTGACTTCAATACCCCTTTAATGTCGGGTGAAAAGAAAGGGTGGAACATTGATCTTATGGAGAGCATGGAATACTTGCATGAATTTATAAATAAAAATAGTCTCATGGACATTGAGTTGAAAGGGAGAAAATATACTTTGTCTACCAGGAGGAAGGGGGATCAATTGATACAAGGTAAACCAGACATATCTCTCACCTATTGGGGGTGGTACGGTAAGAAGGTTTGTCTTTTTTCCCTCCCTAGGATAAGATCAAATCACAATCCCTTACTTTTCCAAGTGAAATATAAGGAGAGAAGAAGAAAACCTTTCGGATTTGAAAAGATGTGGCTGTAACATGAGGAAATTAAAAATCTTATCAAATAATGGTGGGATATCAAGATTCAGGGCACTGATATGTTCAGAGTTTCAAAAAATCTTTCTCATGTGAAAAATAAATTGAAGGGATGGAATAAAACATGCTTTGGTAACATTTGTGAAAAAAGGGTTCTTTAAATAGTGAAATAAAAATGTTGTAAGACTCTTTGAAAGTTTTAAATTGTGATAGGTTAGAGGAAGGTCAACAAAAAGAGAGAGTTATTTTCTGATTACCACAATATCCTATTAAAAGAAGAAACTTTGTGGAGACAAAAATCAAGGGTGCGGTGACTTAAAGAAGGGGATAAGAATACAAAATTCTTCCATATTGAAAATTTGAAAATAAGAGGTTTTAATAGAATATCCAATATTCTTGGAGAGGGAGGGTCCATTTTAACAGATGTTAGTAAAATCTAGAAGGATGTGGTATCTTTCTATAGTAGACTTATATCTTCAGCCCAGAGACTAACAACTCAAAGGAAGCTCTTTTATTAGATTGCATTCCTAAGATAGTCTCAAACATTCATAAAAATATGCTTGTTAAGGTTCCTTCTAATGAGGAAATTGAATTTATGCTAAATAATATGATTCTGGATAAAGCCCCAAGCCTGGATGGCTTACTGGAATTCTATTTCAAATTTTCTGGGAAATTTTCAAGAATGATGTGTGTCTAGCCATCCAATAATTCTTTAGAAATAAAAATATGCTTAAAGATATGAATTGCACCTTTTTAGCTCTCATCCCTAAGAACCATAGTGCTGCATTCTGAAGATTTGAGTAGGAGTCTTTGAGACATTCTCACAACCATTTGTCTTCTTAAAATTTAACAGTTCACCCATCACCTACCATCCACTTGTAACCCCCTGTAACAATGTGCTTGGCCCAATTAATAGATTTCCAGAAAGTGGACCCTTACAACTATTTTAATATGGAGGATCCTTATAGGTTATGGATAAATATACAACTGGAGGGCCTAAACAATAGTAAGATTAAATATCTTAATAATCAGCCAAGTGGAGTTATAGTTAAAAGGATAAATAAACTAGACAACATATATTGGTCAAAGGAGGTTAATGGTACTTTCTTGGTTAAGAGTGCCTTACACTTATTTTGAAAGAGAGATTGAACTTGATAGCTTTAAGTGGGAAGATGTTTGGATCAAGGAAGTCATTCCAAAAGTGAATATGTTTTGGTGGTTGGTACTAAAAAACAAAATACTAACGATAGCCAGCCTCAACAAGAGGAATTTCCATATGGTTAATAGATGTGTGCTGTGTGAAGAGGAAGTTGAAGACTCAGAGCACTTGTTCCTTGAATTCTCTTTTCTTGAAAAGGTCACGAATTCTTTATTAAAACTATTTGAGATAAATTAGGTTTTTCCATCCTCTTTAAAGACGCTTTGGAATTAGTGGTGTTTCCCTTTCAGAAGCTAGGGGATGAAGCATTTATGGATTCTAACCCTTATGCACCTTTTTTGGGAAATTTGGAAGGAGAGGAATAGGCACATCTCTAAGGGAAAGAAGGAGTCGGATAAGAGAATTTTTTCCCGATGCTACAATTCAATAAATTCTATCTTTACTATTATTCAACCCAAAAAGAAGACTATTCTTGAGACTGAAAGAAAAATATATACTAATTGGGGTATGTTGATGGCCAAAAAAGATCCCCCTAAATTGAATCCAAGATTAAAGGGTTGGAAAAAACCTAGAAAGGAGTGGTTCAAATTAAAATTTGATGGGAATATAAAGAAAATCCAGGTAAAGATGGTTGGGGGGTTTATTGAGATCATAATGGTAAATTCATTCTCGGGTATTATTGCAACTTGGGGAACCAATCTAACCATATTGTGGAGTCTGCTGCTACTTTTGGGGAGTCACAATTGCAGCTTAAAGAAACTTTAAGAGGTTGGACATTGAAGGTGACTCACTTAATATTATTAATATTATTTTCAATAAGGTTACAACCTCTCTCTCTATATAGGACTCTATTTCTAGCATTAAATAAATGACAACTAACTTTGAAGGTATTAAACTTAGACATATTTATCATGAAGCTAATTATATAGTTGATCATTTCACTAACAAAGAGGTATTGAGTGATGGTATGAAAATAATTTACAATTTTATTAATATCAACCCTTTAGTGAGAGAGCAAATGGAAAAAGAATATGATGATAAAAACTTCATTACTTGATTGTTGTGAAAGGAATTGGAAGGTGGCTCCGAATAATTTTGCATTTTTGGAAGAGATATGCAGGATTCTTGGTAATTTGTGTAGATTTTTGTGTAATAATGAACAAATGGGGCTTCACTCCTGTGAATTAATTATCAACCCAATTGATCCTAATTTGCATAAAGGGATTATTGTTTCCAAATCAGGATTGCATAGTCAAGAGAAAAGAGGGTTTTTATGGATTGGCTTATCTGTTAATAGGATAATGGGGGGTGAGATGGTAGGCATAGGGACTCGAGATATTAGCTATATCAAACATGAAGAAATGGAGGTATTTGAAATAATGGGACTGACCCCTTTCCTTAAAATTTTTGAGGGCCACAATGTTTAGCTTAGCAAATATTTCGGGTTTGTTTGGGAGCCTGTAAAGATGTGGATGGGGGGAAACGTGGTTTTTTGTGGAGTAAATATTGACATATCTATAAACATGGTGGATTATGTGATGGACATGGAGACCGGGGGGGGGGGGGGGGCATGAAGTCTACAAGCCGAAGAAGGATTCTGGAGATGAGCAAAATATGTTCTTGAGAGGTAAAGAAAAACTTACCAATAATTTTGTTGGATTCTTAAGGAACTCTCTTCTAGTCCCTTTCAATGAGGTAGCCCTTAACTTATTTCAGTTTGTAACTTTATAAGGCTGCCATAAGTGCATCTTCTCTTACCATCTCCCGATGCTCAATTATATTAGAAATGGGCACAATTACAATTTCCCAAATTATATGTTGTATTCTCTATGTACAACCATAGGTCAATTTTAAAAAGGTAAATTCATTGTGCCCTTACACCAAGGGTTTATCATGACAATTGTGAAAATATATTATATGGACATGGAAAAAAGGTTAAAGGGGTGAGTGTGCTATTTAAATCCCTGGGATTACAATGTGGAATACGAATCCAATTTGGAGGATGAGGATTCTAAAGACCCCCCCTCTTCGAGTGAAGGGTAAGAATAAGATATTGAAGATGTTGAAGATGTACATGGTCTATAGAACCTCAAGAAGAAATAAGTGAAGTAGTTTACTATGGAAGAGGTTGAGAAGGGAGAAAGGAGTCAGCAGGGGAAACAAATCTTGGATAACACCCATTGTAAAACCCAGATTGAAATGCAAGGTAAAGGTGTGATGTTGGCCAAAATGTTTGAAGACCTTGAGACTATGAAGAGTGATACCTGTATCAATAAAATAAATATTCAATTTATCCTAAATGATTGGCATGCTATGAAGATGAAAATGGAGGATGTGGCATAGGTTTTAAGCGATGGCATTATTGAGATTTTGAAAAAAAAAACAAGGGGCTGAAAAGTGATGTGGAGAAGTTGAAATTTATGTTTCAAAACTTCAATAAATGAAGTATACTGAATGTCAAGACTATGATTCAACATCTCAATATTTTGAGGCAGCTGGCTAATGCATACAGACGGTGTGAAGACCTAGAAACATCAAAGAAAAGGAAGAGGGGACTGTCAGAATCCAAGCTGACTAGTCTGGGAAATAAAATTGAGTCTTTGGCCAAGGAATGGGCCACTATGTTGGATAAATTTGAGAAGAAGGAAAAGTGATATCTATCGTTAGTTGGTCATTTTTTTCTGTTTGTTTTATGCTATTTCTTGCTATTAGTTTAATGACAGTTAGTTATGATACTTATTTATTCATTATATATCTTTTTGATTGTTTTTATTGAATATATTCTCTATATAGGATATTTTTACTATACGGGGTAGGGTCCCCTCTACCCTTTTTTACCTAATATAAAAAAACAATTATATACATGGTTCCTAAGCAAAAGAACTAGTGATTTACAACTCCACTTGGCCTTTTGGTTTCTTTATCTCTTTCACTTTAGTGTTTTTGAGATTGAATGAGTATCCTTTTGGCTTTACAAATCTTACAGTTCTACCGACACTTGAATGATTTACCTTTTGATGGCCTTGGACACTTGCGCCTAGTTAGGAAAAAAGTTCCCAGGTGCTCGTGTCCCTCCTAGGCACTCCTATCCCTCTATTTCCTCTTCTTACTCTTTTGGGACCTGTTGTCAAAATTTCACCCCCCAGGGTAAATTTCGATAACATGCATCAGAGTTTTGCAGTTCCAGGCAAGTAGATTGAAACAGGAAAAATCATGAAAAATGGCTAAGTACTAGTCCTAGGAGCAGTCGGGACATTTGGGACATCTAGGCGCGGATCGGCCGAAAAGCCTCCAGGTGGCCCGTGAAGCAAAGGGACATCTGGGCCACAGGTACGCGCGGGACGCGAAATGCCTGAATCGGCCAAAAGAAGGAAAAATTTGCCCAAGTCTTCATCCGGGACAAATGGGACACAAGTACGCGAAGTACGCAAACTGGCCGGATCGGCCGAAATGAGAACAAACAGTCCGGAAGCAAAAGGGACATCTGGGCTAGAAGTACGCGAATCGGCCGGATCAGGCGAACCGAAAGAATTTGTCGCACAAAGCACTGGGACATTTGGGACAAATGGACGCAAACCGGCCGGTTCGGCCGAAACAGAGAAAGTTTATACTGGGACATCTGGGCCGCAGGGACGCGAGGGACGCGGATAGCCGGAAAAGCCGAGAGCCAATCAGATTGCGCCACGTGTCATCGGCAAATGAGGGACGAGGAAGCCCATTTCAGGAAGATCGGAGGTTTTTGTCCCAAGCAGCACTGGGACATTTGGGAGAAATGGACGTGGTGGACGCAAAGGAGCCGAAAGGGCCAAGAATCAACCAAATCATGACACGTGTCACAAGGGAGATAGTCCAAAAGTCAAAGGGCGAGGTTTCGAGCGCTGACCTGAACCAATGGGATAGTGCCACATGTCCCAGCTAGGGCCCACAAGGAAATTTCGAAGGAGAGCCCGCCGAGAGGCAGAGGAGAGAGAATTGCTCGTCCAATCAGCACGTGCCACATGTCATCTAGGTGGTAGAGCGCGGGAAAAATTTAAAAATCCGTTTTCACCTGTTTTGTGCCCTAAATCTTCAGATCGACATATCTTTCGATCCAGAGCTCAGATTTGCACATTCTTTATATCAACGGAAAGCTTGTGAGATTCTCTACACGATTTCGGCGTCAATCTTGCATTTTGGTTCAGTTTAGAGAGATAAAATCAAGAAACACCTTTGGCGTGAAATAACAAGCAGAAGTAATGCTTCAACTAACAACTTTAATGCAGCAAACAGTTCGCCGCTTCTGTTGGACAGTCCGCCGTTTTGCCAGGATCCGCCACTTCTGCCATAATGAGATGAACCGAATGCAACCTAGAGGTGGTTAGGGTATATTTGGCTTTCCTCTCTCTTTTCCCTCTCTCATTCTTTCTATATATTGTAAAGAGGAGCTTCTTTTCAAAGGTCGAACATTTTTCTGTTTTGCCTCTCCCTTCTTCTCCTATCAGGCAAATTTGTGGAGTTCGAACCTCTCATTTGAAACTGTAATACGACTCTGCCTCTTAGCATTCTGCAGTGTATTGTATCAATCTTTGGAGCAAGTAATACATGTCTGTGGATGATTCTCAACCCTCTCTGTGTTCATCTTGCATCCTCCTGGTCTTTCACTACAAGTTTTGTTATCTGTGCATGATCTTATATCACATTTGAATGGTTTGTGTTCACTGAAAAAATAGGTTTTCTTCATTCCTCGGTGCATCACCTCTATTAGCTTAGATTTATTTTATGCATCTTCTTACCTTGTCTCCTTGGCAGATTAGATTAGGTTTTGAGAAAACCCTTTGCATATTTCGTGTGCATCTGAACAGAGGAATAGGAACCAGCCTTCTCTGGAGAATCCTTTCTCATTTTTCAAGTCCCACATTTAGAGAAAGGATTCAATGTTATGCAATCACACTGGATGCCAAAGTGATCAGCCTAGAAACCTGATCTGCATCCAGGGGTGTTGTGATTTTGCATCAATAGTTTTGGCACACTCGGTGGGACCTAGAGGTCTCATTTTTATTGCAGCAAAGTTGATATGCATCTGCTACAATTTTCTTGCTTGAAAAGAGCTATTGTTTGCATATCTAGCGACTCCGAGAGGAAGAATCAAATGGTTTCAACAGTATAGGCCTGAAAGCTTATGAGAAGAATCACAAGGTCAAGAGTTGGAGAAGAAGAAGTGCTGTTTGAATACTTGCAATTATCTCCAAGAAGAAGGCCAAGAGGAAGAAGGATTCAAAGGTCTCCATCTCCACCAAACAGAACTCTCTCAACTCCTCCACCTGCTTGACCTTTCATTCAGTATTCAAGGGTTTTTAGGCCAATTTGAATGGCACAACCACTAAATCCCTTTGTCAATTTCACTGGCAGCAGCCCACTCGCCCTCAATGCATAGAATCCTGTTCCAATTGCAGCATTGAAGAACATTCCATTTTTCACTGGAGAAAATCATACCACTCCTGGTGATCATGTAAAAGACATTGCTAACGTCTGTGCAATCCATGAGATAAATGAAATGGATGTAGCTATCAAATTATTGGCATCTTCATTCAAGGGGAAAGCACTGCAATGGTTTAGGAGCCTTGGAGCTGGCTCTATCACAAACTGGAATCAGCTGTGTATTGCACTTCATGAGCAGTTTGGAGAAAAGGGAGACAATTTGTCTCTACTGGAACAATTAACAACTATCAAGAGAGCCCCCAACGAGCAGCTGACTGATTTCAACTTCAGATTTCAAAGGTCTTGGGATAGGATTCCAGTGGCAGTCAGGCCAACAGCAGAAGGTGCTTTTCTATACTGTCTTAAAGCTTTGAATTCTGATATTTCTATGTTAATTCAATCTATGGAGGCACAACCTTACCTGCTACTTATAGCATTACCATTAGAGCCGAAAACTATCTTATTTAAGCTGGTAAATTGGCTCCTAGGCCTCCAATGCCATTATATCCAAGTTTAGAGAGCCAAAGTGCTAGTCAAGCACCTGTCTTAGCTCCTATTCCCACTCCTAGAAATCAGAGTTCAAATGAAGCTTCCACTTCATCTCCAAGTGCCCCAAATGAGCTTCAAGAGGTCATGAAGCAATTACAAAATCTAGGCAATGAGCTGGTCACTCTCAAAAAATAGCAAGCTCAAGGTTTTAGACCTTCGTATCAGCCTCAAGCTCAACCTAATAGGCAGCCATATCAGCCTCAAAGGCCACCTAATCCAGCTGTAAATATGAATCAAACAAGGCCTCCTGTCAATAGACCATTCCAGCTCTATAATCCAAATGCCATATTTACCTCTAGGGCATTAGTACCAGCACAAAACAACATAGCCCAGGAGTATGATTGGTGTTTTCCATGTAATGAGCCTCATAATCAATCCATGTGCTTCAATGGTGCTTTGAATCAAGCTTTAATGGTAACAACTACTAGTGTGGAGGGCGAGAACAGTCAAGAAAAAAACCAACAACAAGAAACATTCCAATAGCAATCAGCCCCAAATGACACTACATTGGCAAATTGGCAAGCAGAGGATTTTTGTGGCATGAACCAGGTAGTTTCTCAAGGTGTTGCAGCAAACACAAGGTCAAAAAGGAGAAATTTGGGTGAGGAACAACCATTATCCCCAGCCAATCCATAACCTTCCACGGCTCCACAAATGATTGGCAAGCAAAGTCCCGCTTCAAATGCACAAGGACAGCCAAGAACAGCCCTTAGGCCAACTCAAATGCCAGCTGTTGCTGCCCACATACAAGGAGTAAATGTGCAAACCAAGGGGCAGCAGAGAGATCCTTCATCATCATTCAGTATCATTGATCAAATGAAGAAGAAAAACGTCAATATATCTATGTGGGAATCCCTAGCTATCCCAGGCCAAAGAGATCTGCTGCAAGATGCCATGAAGGACTGACCAACTTTGAATCAGCAGATACAAGACAAAGTGCTTACAAATGCTGCCCAGCCTGAGGGAAATCATGGAGGAAAACAAGGTAAGATGTTGAAACCCCCTCCTTTCTATGTTTCATTAATAATTGGAAATCAGCTAGTGCATAATTGCATGATTGATTCTGGAGCAAGTAGCTCTGTCATGCCCAAACAAATAGCTAATCAGCTAGGGCTTTAGTATAAAACAACATCCAAAGGGGTAGTGCAGTTGGATGGGACAGCAATAGAAATAGTTGGAATGATTAGAAATTTGAGTCTTACCTTGCACGCATGTCTAAATGTTGTTTTACAAGATGTGTCAGTCATAGAGCTTCCACCACTCTTTGCCCTATGTTTGTCAAGGGACTTCACTGCCAAGATTGGGGGATATTTGTCCGCTGATTGGTCACACATGCTATTCAGAATGAGATATGGAACTAAGGACACAATTAGATCCGAACCGATTGCAAACTTCCATATTGAGCCCTACACTCCAAGTCAGATTAATGTCAATTGCTCAACATTTGATCAAGAAGATCACCCTAGCACTGATGAAGCTGACACTAAGGTTGGAAGTATCCCAGATTTGACTCTTGATGAATGGGAAAACAAGGTGCATGCTTTTGATCCTTATCAAGGAATAGAATAATCTGAGCTAGGAGTCTATTGTATACACGAAGAAAGTCAACCTATTCCTAGCATCACCAAGCCAAACCACAAGGATGACAATGAGGTATGGCAGCTGTTTTTTGATGGATCAAGGAGTAGACAAGGTGCAGGAGGTGGAGCAGTGCTTGTTTCACCTCAAGGAGTAAAGTACTATTCAACTTTTAGATTTTAATTTTCATGCTCCAATAACACTGCTGAATATGAAGCCTTGGTGCAAGGGATGCATTGGGAAATCAAGAAAAAAATAAAGAACTTGCAAGTCTTTGGGGACAGTGAATTGATTGTAAATCAGGTCAAGGGACAACATGCGGCCAAAAATGATCTACTCAGGTGCTACAAGAATAGGGTGTGGGACCTCATGGAAGATTTTGAGGGTTTTAGCATTAAAGCCATTCCTAGGAAAGAGAATCAAGCTGCTGACAGGCTTGCAGCAGTAGGGGCGGCATTTGACATTGTAGAAAACATTCAACAAGACAAGGTACAACCAAACATCCACGTGATTGTCAGGCCTTCGGTGCCGGATAACGATGTCAGTTGGCAAGTATTTGAGAATGACTAGCAAATCATCCATTTCTTGCAAGAAGAAGCTGAGTTCTCAGCTAAGAATCAAGAAAAGTTGGAACAACAATATGGTGACAAAGTGATACAACTGAGAACTGACAAGCTGCCCAAGGGACTTATCACTTTGGAGTCCATTTTTAACCCCAATGATTAGTTTAGAAAGGAGAAAGCAAACATTCAGGTTAAGAGAGAAGATTCGGTATCCATATTGGTAGAAGAAAACAAGCCATTGCAAATTAGAAAGATGACAACTGAGCAAGAAAGGTGTGAGTTCATACAGCTATGTCAAGAATTCCCTGACGTGTTTGCTTGGAGCTATGAAGACTTGAAAGGTTTCAATCCCAACTTAGCTCAGCATACCATCGAATTGGATTCAAATACTAAGCCTCTCAGGTAGAAATAGAGACCAGCCAATCCACACATGGAGCCTCTCATGAGGAAAGAATTGGACAAGCTGATTGAGTCAAGAATCATATTCCCAATCAAGCATTCTAGTTGGGTTGCCAACTTAGTTCCAGTTAGGAAGAAGAGTGGAGAGATCAGGCTGTGTGTTGACTTCAGAGATTTGAATAGAGCCTCTCTCAAGGACCATTATCCACTCTCTTCCATGGAGCAAATATTGCAGGTCGTAGCTAGTTCAGAAAGGTTTTCACTACTTGATGGTTACTCAGGTTTCAATTAGATTATGGTGAAGGAGGAAGACCAGTTCAAGACAGCCTTCACAACCAAATGGGGCACATATGCTTACAAGAAGATGCCATTTGGACTGTCGAATGCCGGAGCAACATTCCAGCGAGCTATGGATATGGCATTCAAAGGCTTGATCAACAAGATAGTGCTGATATACCTAGATGATATTACTGTCTTCTCAAAGAATGCAGCAGACCATTTCTTTCACCTCAGGCAAGTGTTTCAGAGGTGCAGAAAGTTCGGAGTGTCTTTGAATCCTAAGAAGTGCATCTTTCTTGCACATGAAGGGAAGCTCCTTGGCCATATTGTCTCCAAGGAAGGATTAGCAATTGATCCAGAGAGGGTTGAAGCCATAAGAGCACTACCATTGCCAAGCCACAAGAAAGCCCTTCAGAGTTTCCTGGGAAGGATAAACTTTGTTCGGAGGTTTGTCCCAGATTTTGCAGCCCTTGTCAAGCCCATCACCAAAATGTTAAGGAAAATCATGGCTTTCAAGTGGATGGCAGAAGGCAAGGAGAGTTTTGAAGCAATCAAAGAAGCCATCTCCGAAGCACCCACTCTCATCAACCTAGACTTTTCCAAGGATTTCATCCTCTATGCATTTGGAGGTGATGACACTATTTCTGCCATTCTGGTACAGCAGAACAAAGATAATGATGAACAGCCGATTGCCTTCTTCAGCCAGAGCCTAGATGACTTCGAAGTGAAGTACTCTTTTATTGAAAAGCATGTGCTTGCAGTAATCACAAGCTTGAAGAAATTCAAGAATTTAGTCTCAAACAACAAGGTCCAGTTGTTAGTCTCACATACTGGGGTTAAGGACTTCCTCCTCAACAAGGATTTGAATGAGAAAAGGGCAGGATGGATCACCCGTGTCATGGAGTATGACATTGAGATCAAGATCACCAAGCTGGTAAGAGGCAAAGGTTTGTGTGAGTAGCTCGCTTCCAAACAACCAGACAACCCAGAAGATGAAGAAGACGCTGTCCTGCTATTACAAGATGATCAAAAACAGGAAAATGATGATGTGTCCACTCCCGGTTGGACTCAGAATATGACACATTTCCTACAAATGGGCATGTGCCCTCCAGAAATGAGCAAAGAAAAAAGAAGGTACTTCAGATTACAAGCAGTTCCATATGTGCTTGTTGATGGTGTTTTGTTTAAAAAAGACATCAACGGTGTTCTATTAAGATGCATTGGGACAGGTCAGGTTGAGAGGATCTTACATGAGTTCCATGACGGGGAGGCAGGAGGCCATTTCACCCCACGAGTAATAGCTCTCAAAATCATGAAAGCTGGTTACTATTGGCCTACTATATTCAATGATTGCTACTCATGGGTTAAGAAATGCAAGAAATGTGCATTCTTCACAGGGAAAGGAAGGTTAGCAGCACTGCCCCTTCGTCCAATTTCAGTAGATCATCCATTCATGCAATGGGGATTGGACTTCATTGGAGTCATCAATCCCAATTCGATTCAAGGCCACAAGTGGATTCTTATAGTGACAGACTATTTCACCAAGTGGACCGAAGCAGTAGCGCTCAAAGAGGCAAGTGAGTCTAACATACTAGACTTTTATGAAGAAATAGCAACCAGGTTCGGTGTGCCGGCCACCATCATATCAGATAATGCATTAGCATTCATAGGTTCAAAAATTACAGAATGGGCTGTCAAGAATGGAATCTATTTGAGCACCTCTTCATATTATTACCCGCATGGTAATGGACAGGCAGAGTCCACAAACAAGAATTTGCTAAAAATCATCAGAAGGACTCTGGATGAAAATCAAAGAACATGGCATACAAGGCTAAAATCAGCGTTATGGGCTGACAGGATAACACCAAAGAGGTCTACAGGTAATTCTCCCTACAAGTTGGTCTATGGGAAGGAGGCAGTATTGCCTATATCATTAGAATTGCCAGCCTTGGAGCTCATGAAGCAGTTTGAGTTATCTGAGTTCAAACCAATGGAGGTCAGGTATGCAAAATTGATGGAATTAGAAGAAATCAGAGAACATGTAGTTCAGACGATTGAAAAGGATCAGGCCTTAGTAAAAAGATGGTTTGATAAGAGAGAAAGAGCAAGGACCTTCCAGGAAGGGGACCTAGTTCTGAAATGGGATGCAAATCGGGCAAAACCAGGAAGGCATTCCAAGTTTGATGCCATCTGGAGTGGTCCCTACATGGTCACGGGATACAAAAATAGTAATGCCTTCCAATTGTCTGCATTGGATGGAGAGGAACTTCCGATTCCGGTTAACGGAATCTATCTTAAACATTGCTACTAAAAAAGAAAAGGTTTGCCCTTGTAAATATTAGTTTAGATTTTCATTCCTCCAAGTGCTTGTGCACATTGTCCTGTTGTAGTTAGGTTTTAGTTTTCCTAAGTGCTTCGGCATAGGTTTTGCTGCTCTCAGGTTGTTTTTTACAGTTCAGAGTGTTGCTGGAGAAGAAGTTGCAGTATCAGGCTCATTTCAGGTTATTGCTTATAACTCCATGCCCAATGGATCGCTAAAAGGCCACCGATCTTCTACCTAGCAGGAAGGTGACCCCACTGAGTCGTCAAAACTGTTGTTAAAATTTCACCCCCAGGGTAAATTTCGATAACATGCATCAGAGTTTTGCAGTTCCAGGCAAGTAGATTGAAACAGGAAAAATCACGAAAAAGGCTAAGTCCTAGTCCTAGGAGCAGTCGGGACATTTGGGACATCTAGGCGTGGATCGGCTGAAAAGCCTCCAGGCAGCCCATGAAGCAAAGGGACATCTGGGCCACAGGTACGCGCGGGACGCGAAATGCCCGAATCGACTGAAAGAAGGAAAAATTTGCCCAAGTCTTCATCTGGGACAAACGGGACACAAGTACGCGAAGTACGTGAACCGGCCGGATCGGCCAAAATGAGAACAAATAGTCCGGAAGCAAAATGGACATCTGGGCCAGAAGTACGTGAATCAGCTGGATTGGGCGAACCGGAAGAATTTTTCCCACGAAGCACTGGGACATTTGGGACAAATGGATGCGAACCGGCTGGTTCGGCCGAAACAGAGAAAGTTTGTACTGGGACATCTGGGCCGCAAGGACGCGAGGGATGCGGATAGCCGGAAAAGCCGAGAGCCAATCAGATTGCGCCATGTGTCATCGGCAAATGAGGGACGAGGAAGCCCATTTCGGGTGGATCGGAGGTTTTTGTCCCAAGTAGCACTGGGACATCTAGGACAAATGGATGCGGTGGACGCGAAGGAGCTGAAAGGGCCAAGAACCAACCAAATCATGACATGTGTCACAAGGGAGATAGTCCAAAAGTCAAAGGGCGAGGTTTCAAGTGCTGACCCGAACCAATGGGATAGTGCCACGTGTCCCAGCTAAGGCCCAAAAGGAAATTTCGAAGGAGAGCCTACCGAGAGGCAGAGGAGAGAGAATTGCTCATCCAATCAGCATGTGCCACGTGTCATCCAGGTGGTAGAGCGCGGGAAAAATTTAAAAATTTGTTTTTGCCTGTTTTGTGCCCTAAATCTTTAGATCGACATATCTTTCGATCCAGAGCTTGGATTTGCACGTTCTTTATATCAACGGAAAGCTTGTGAGATTCTCTACACGATTCCGAGGTCAATCTTGCATTTTGGTTCAGTTTGGAGAGATAAAATCAAGAAACGCCTCTGGCACGAAATAACAAGTAGAAGTAATGCTTCAACTAACAACTTTAATGCAGCAGACAGTTCGCCGCTTCTGTTGGACAGGCCGCCGTTTTGCCAGGATCCGCTGCTTCTGCCATAATGAGATGAACTGAATGCAACCTGGAGGTGGTTGGGGTAGATTTGGCTTTCCTCTCTCTTTTCCCTCTCTCATTCTTTCTATATATTGTAAAGAGGAGCTTCTTTTCAAAGGTCGAACATTTTTCTGTTTTGCCTCTCCCTTCTTCTCCTATCAGGTGAATTTGTGGAGTTCAAACCTCTCATTTGAAACTGTAATACGACTCTTCCTCTTGGCATTCTGTAGTTTATTGTATCAATATTTGGAGCAAGTAATACATGTCTGTGGATGATTCTCAACCCTCTCTGTGTTCATCTTGCATCCTCCTGGTCTTTCACTACAAGTTTTGTTATCTGTGCATGATCTTATATCACATTTGAATGGTCTGTGTTCACTGGAAAAATAGGTGTTCTTCATTCCTCGGTGCATCACCTCTATTAGCTTAGATTTATTTTATGCATCTTCTTACCTTGTCTCCTTGACAGATTAGATTAGGTTTTGAGAAAACCCTCTGCATATTTCGTGTGCATCTGAATAGAGGAATAGGAGCCAGCCTTCTCTGGAGAATCCTTTCTCATTTTTCAAGTCCCACACTTAGAGAAAGGATTCAATGTTATGCAATCACACTAGATGCCAAAGTGATCAGCCTAGAAACCTGATCTGCATCCAGGGGTGCTTTGATTTTGCATCAACAGGACCCTTTCACTTGTTGGTCATATTTTAAAAATTTGGTTTGGAATTTTAGTTATCAATTATGAAATTCAAACAAGGGAATCATACAAATACTTAGTTACTTCTTATAAAAAAGGGGCCAAAAACTCTAAGAATTATCTATCACTACCTAAGATTGCACAAAGGCACAAGAACACTACAAAGTATATATCTAGCACATTTATGAAAGGGAAAAGGGATGTATGTGTCTACATAGGAGGGGATTTTATTGTATTTCATCACACACATTTTACATACTTGGGAAAAATCTAGATCTAGTATGCTATCTTAGTGTAACTTTCACAAGAGAAACCTAAGATAAAAATACACACACACACACACACACACATAACTATATGGAGCCCGAGATATAGTGCAACACTTAGTTATAAGTTCACTCTTTAGGTGACCGCCGGGGTTATTCTGACTCCCCATTTTACATATTTTTTATTATATTTGATGTGGTTTGTGGGCATGTGCAGGTAGTAATTCATCTTAAAAGTTATAGGTGCGACCACCGACCTAACAAAAAAACTAGAGAGACAAATAAAAAGTAGCAACAAATACCTTCTAACCTAGAAAATACCATATTCCAAGCACCTGTGTAGAAAAAGAACCTAGATCAGTCACTAGTTCCTAGGGAACTCCTTCCCTCTTACAGGTGCTTCTATCCTATACATTCTTGAGTTCCTAAACACTCAATAAGCCTTTTTAACACTATTTCCAATTGGTTCTAGTAGATACATAGTCCTAATCACTCCTAGATTACATAGAATCAGCCAAGTCATCATCCCTCTCTCATTTACTCAGGGTTTTACATATTTGAATGTTTAGTGCTTGCATATTGCTGTAATTAATGACCTGAATATCATTTGTTACAGTAAGTTACTCTAAAATAATATTTAATTAAAATTATATTAAATCATTTAGTAAACCCCAACTCATGATTGGCCATCCGGATCCTTATTTTTCCTATTCTATTATATTTATCTTCCTCTAACCACAAACCCTAGTTACATTAGGGGTTCATATTTCTCTCTATTGTGTATCATACATATGATTTGCATAGATTTTCTTGGTTTCATCCTTGGTCATATCTTCTAGGTCATTTTCTATGGCTCTAATTTTACAAATTACCTTTTCTTTCATATAATGGCCTCTAAAGTTCCTCAAGTTTCCTTTTACCAATTACTTCAGAAGCACCCAATTTGTAAAAATGCTCTCAAAAAATCCATACATATAATGTACCTACCTCGTGATACGCCACCTTCCCAAGTAAGTACAATTTTCAATCATATCTCTGACCCCCTATTAGTCTCGATAAGAAAACTAATCAATCCATATTTGAGTCAATTCAATCTTTACACTTTTTTTTAAAGATAAATTTTAAGCTATGGAAACTAAGATTATATCCCTAATAAGTAAAATCCAACATCTTTTTTTATTATGGGTAAATAGTTTTGAAGGGACTATACCTTGTGTACAAAAAGGCTCAAAATCCAGATACCAAAAGAGGAAAAACTGACCCTAAAAATGCAAAACATCCAACATCAGGGGGCTCAACAGCCAGATAATACAATATAGAAACAAAACAAGATTAAGACAGATAGTGATCCGAATAAAAGTAGAAGAGACAAAATACGAACAAGAGATAACCACCACTAGTCTTCCTAGCCAAAAAATAGCACCAAAAATGCCAGTCAAGAGAAACTTCACCGCCAGTAAACAGCAATAGAGCTCCGCATCACTTGACAACCCGATCAATCTTGGCTTTAATTGTTTGGAGTGAGATGAAGAATGTAATGGCAGTGGCCTGGGATGGATCTTTCAAATCTACCTGGGAAATTACAAGATCTCTATTGTCCTTGGAACCCCAAATATCCTCGGTAATACCACTGAGATTGCAAATACTATGCACATGTTACTCGATAAAATTTTAGATGCTTTTAAGAGCTGAGAGGATACAGTCATTACGCCCTTTTACATTGCCAACCCTGGTATCCAGAGATAGAAGCTTCTTGAAAACTTCAGCAGTGATATCATCATCTTCATCATTTTTTAGTTTCCTTTTGCCCTTTGTTTTATCCATATCCCTAATAGCACTCTTTAGGTCCTAAATATCCTTTTCCATCTTTTCTACTTTGACCATCAAGTCTTCATCTTTAAGCTTATCCACCAGATTACTAATGTGTAGTAAATTCACAACAAGCTCCAGGTTTTTATGACTTCTAAGAACCCTCTGAGAAGTAGGGACCTTAGTTTTCATCTCTTTCCTTTTCATGCTAGTGGTAGCAACTTCAAGTTTCCTATCGGGAAGGGGAGGGATGGAGGAAAGGGGAGGAGTAGAATTCGAGTGGGGGCAGGCTGAGGAGTGGTGGTGAATGAGAAGTATTAACCCTTGATGAAGGGGAACAACCCTAGTGTGGTTTTGCACTACCAGTATAGATTTCTCCAAAGAATTTAAAAAGTAATGAGGAAAGTTTATGGTGAGGTTTCTACAAAAGTGATTAAGGAAGATTAAGTGATTTTGGGGAATAGTGACAAATCTCCCCTCCAGAGTAACATACCTTACCACCATCCTTGCGATCTTAGCGAAAGGCTCTAGAACAGAAGCAATTTTGATGCTAGCTATCAAAAACTCTAGATTATCTCCCTCATTTAGAAACTTTTTAGTCTCCACCTCTCTGTCCACGTGCTTGTTGAAGAATTTGGTTCCGTCTAGACTGAGCCCGATGACTTGGGAAATAAGCTCCTCGGAAATCTCAACCTTGATATTACTATACTCATCCACGCGATTTCTCCATCCATGAGCAAATTTAATTGAGAGATCCTGATCAAAACCTTGGACTTTTTCAATAAAGTTCTTGAGACCCCCTTTTTGTAAATAGTTCCAGAGAACTGTATCATCTTTCTATGCTGGATTATGGGTGGGCTCAGTATTCCAAGGTGGTACCCCCATTTTTCCTGTGATATTACCTCTTCCCGCAATGGTAAAAATTTGAAAACTATACGAATCATCCTCAGCTCTGCTTTTGAAGCCTTCCCAATCGTGTGGAGAGATGTAATTATTAATCCTCACTTTATAGTTAATTAACTACTCGTTAGCATCTGCCCTATATCTATTAATGATGATGCTCAAAGTCATGTAAATCTTTAATTATGTCATCACTTTGCACTTAAAAAGCCACTCCTTAGCATCAACACTACAATTATTAGTGATTACATTCCAAGTCATGCAAATATTTGATGATGTCATCATTTACTTTAGTAGGAAGAATGTCACCCCTTAACCAAGTTTGAAAAGTATTATTTACCCCAATATTTTCCAAACCATCTGCCACACTATTGCCTTCATGGTAGGTATGTTTGATTTCAAAATTTTCAAAACTATTGCAAATGTTAGTAGCTTCAGCTATAAAGTCCCTGATTGACCAACTGGGGGGTTGTTTTTGGTTTAAAAGATTGATAATGTTCAGCGAATCACCCTCAATTATAATATTGGAAATATTACAATATCTGGCTAGCCTTATTCCCCAAAGAGCGACAAGAGCTTTAGAGTAGTGATTAGTTTTCCTACCCATTATACCAGAAAAATTAGCAATAAAAAAACCTCTGTGATCTCTAATGACTCCCCCACCTCTAGAATCTCCAGGATTGCCTTTTGAGGCCCCATCAAAATTCAACTTATACCAAGCACTGGGAGGCTGAATCCATCGGAAAGTGGATCTATCAATACTATTGTTATTCTTGTTCAAAACAGTGCCAATATTCCAAGCAGCCAAAATGTGCTCTTCTTCCTCAGGGTAAAGTCTATTTTTGGGGGGTTTAAATCTTTCAATGTTGTCTTTCACAGCAATGATAATTTCTTTGTAGAATCTTTTGCATAACTTTATGGTATTCTTGAAAATGACATCATTACGAGCTTTCCAAACTCACCACATGGTGTGAGGGAGAACAAGTTGCCATAATCTCCTCACCACACAATGTTTGTAAGGAGAGTTCCATTGTTCCTAGGCCTGAAGACAAGTATGGGGAAAGATCCATTCCTGATTGAAGTTCTCAAAAATGAGATGCCAAATTTTGGAAGTGTACTTACAATGAAGAAAGAGGTGTTTGATGTCTTCTGCTTCTTCCTGACACATGCAACATCTGTTAGGCATGATGAATCCTTTCCTAATGAGATTGCCATTAGTTAGGATCTTTCCTTTAATGATAATTCACAAGAAAAAATTTATTCTAGGGGTTAGCTCGGGCATCCACAGCTTATGCCACTCAATATGACTTTCAATAGAGGCAAAGAAAGAGTTGTAGCCAGATTTAACCAAGTACTCTCCATCAAAGGAATATTATCAAATGAGTTCATCCTTATGATTTTGAGGATTGATATGAATTAGGGAGAGATGAATCTACATGCATGAAACATCAAACTGCACATTATCCTCATCTACTTTGATCTGTTTCCATTTCCTTTTATTTTCAACCACCTCAATATAGTCTTGGACTTTGTGCCCAAAGGAATATTATCAAATGAGTTCATCCTTATGATTTTGAGGATTGATATGAATTAGGGAGAGATGAATCTACATGCATGAAACATCAAACTGCACATTATCCTCATCTACTTTGATCTGTTTCCATTTCCTTTTATTTTCAACCACCTCAATATAGTCTTGGACTTTGTGCCCATAATTTCTAATTAAGCTATCTTTAATGTGACCATAAGAGGAAATCCAGTTAATATCCGACCATTTTTCAGTCTAGAAATCAATGTCTTACCCATCCCCAAGCTTCCAGCTACATCCGTGAGAGAGAATATGTTTGATGTGTAGAAGATTGTTCAAAATTAAATTTCTGTCCTGAGGCTTCCTCATAAAATATAAGGATAGTTTTGATAGCCTTCGCTTCAATTATTGAGGCCATCAGAAGCAGGAGAGTGTCATTAGCAAACTACTGGTGAGAGGAAATCTGATTACCAAAAGTAGGTTTAAATCCCTTTATCATACCAATATGGATAGCTTTTGAAATAGATCCGCTTAAACTATCAACCATTATAATGAACAACAAAGGGGAGATGGGGTCCCCTTGTCGAATTCCTCTATTGCTGGCAAAAAAAACCAACCGGTTCAGCATTGACAACCACTAAGAATCTAGATGAAGATATGCAAGAATGTATAATTTTCCTGAATTTATTTTGAAATCCAAACTTGGATAAAACCTCATCCATGAATTTCTAGGAGACTCTGTCAAAAGCCTAATGCATGTCTAACTTGATAGCCATCCTAGCTTTTATACTTTTATCCATTGAATGAATTGTTTCACGGACCATACTAACTCCATCCTGAATAATTCTACCTTGTATGAATCCGCTCTGTTGTTGGGAAATAATTACCATTAGAATAGGTTGCAGCTTAGTGGTTAAAATCTTTGTAAAGATCCGATTGATTACATTAACCAAACTGTTTGGCCTAAAATCTTTGAAATCCTTTACATCTAGCTTCTTAGGAGAAAGCACAATATGTGTATTGTTTAACTCTTTTATGAGATTTCCAGTTCTATAGAACTCATTAACAACTTTCAACAGATCTTCGAAGTAGATTTCCCAACATCTTTGGAGGAAGTTTGCAGAAAAACCATTAGGGCTCGGAGCCTTATCCCCTTCTAGAGAAAAAACATCTTCTTTCAATTCCTCGATGGTGACTATTTTAGAAAGACTCTTAAACCTCTTGGCAGGCAGTAAATTATTAGGAATGGATTCTAAGATAAAGTAGGCCACTTGTGCGTTGTAGGAATTATTCTCTGTGAGCAGATTCTTGTATAATTTGAGGGCTTCATCTTTGATGTCTTTAGAATCCACAGTAATGGTCCCATTACCCTTTGAGACTTTAGTAATTCCGTTACAAGCCCTATGTTTGAGGGTTGTCATATGAAAATATTTTGTATTTATGTCTCCTGCTTTTAACCAGAGGGATCTAGACTTCATTCTCCAAAAGGATTCCTCACAGCTGTTTATATTATGCAGGGTAGAGAGAAGCTTTTTTTTCTTGTTGATGATCCTCGAGGGTCATACCTTTCAATGAAAATTTAAGCTCAAACTCTTCCAGTTGCTGTTTAAGCTCTCTCTTTTTTTCCAAAATATTCCCAAAAACCTCTTTATTCCAGATTCTAACCTTTTGTTTCACATTTTTTAGCTTTTGAAGAACCCTGAATTGAGTAGTTCCAGTCCCCTCCCAAGACCACCACTCTTTAATTCTGTCTAGAATTTCCTCATGTTCAAGCCACATCTTTTCAAATTTAAAATTGTAGTGGAAAGATTTTGACCAATTGAAGAAATTAAGGGCAATAGGATTGTGGTCTAAACCTATTCTGGGAAGGGAGGAGAGATGAAAATTCTAATCTAAGATCTAGTTAGCAAAAATGAGAGCTCTATCCAATCTAGCCTGAATCAAATTTTCCCCAATTCTTCTGTTAGACTAGGTGTATTGATTACCATGAAGTTCAATGTCCATTAGATTAAGAGTTGATATGAAGCTAGCAAAATCTTCCATATTGATAGAGAAATCAGAGTTCCCTTGAAAATTTTCCCCCAGATTTAAAGGAGTGTTAAAGTCCCCCATTATCAACTAGTTCCGAAACAAGACTAACTCTTTCGACAAATTTCTTATACCAACAACAGTATTAGGGGCATAAATATTGGAAAGAATCCAGCTAGAATTATTCTCAAGGCTTTTAAAAATTATAGCTAAATGATTCAGGGAGGATGAAAGCACATTACCATGAACAATTTTAGTGTCCTAGAAGACCGCTAAGCCTCCAGAAGCTCCTTGAGAATCAACAACATCAAAGTCAACATTCTCCCAGAAAGATCTTTTGCAATCTTCAATAGCTTTATTTTTCATTTTCATTTCCTGAATTAGAAGGATGCCGGGCCTACTTGATCTTTTGATTTCCTTAAGCATTCTTTTTTAGGTCCCCCATTAATTCCTCTAACATTCCAAGAAATAACCTTCATTAAAAAAGTTTTGGGGATGTAGTTGCCGGATGGTTCAAAATCCTTTGAGTACCATCTACAATTTCTTTCTCAGTCTCTTTTTCTCTTACTTCTCTCTTGGAGAGTCTGCCTTTTCTATAGGTGACTCCAATATTTACAGTTCTCCTGGCAGTAGCCCTTGTGATTCTTGAGGTGGAAGCTTCCCAACTTCGTATCTGTTTCTTTTTATCACTATAGAGCGATTCCGGAATTTCTTCAAATCCTTTTAGTCTTCGTTTCTTACTTCTCACTGTGATGAATCCATCTTTATCACATTCTGACAGACTTTTCTTTAGAGTAGGAGTAATTTTCCCCTTCCTCTTTTCCTTTATCAAAATCAAGTTGTTGAGCTATTTTAGGAGTGAGCTCCTCCATATCTGGAAACTCTTTATCCTGGTTTAGATCTCTTACTATGGATTCTAGAATATCTTTGGCTTTTCCTTGTCTCATCTTGTGCAGCTCCAGATAGCTGTTCTTAGTTATCAGTTCTTGATGAGGAAAAGGAGTAATTTTCTCCATCTCTTCTTCCTTAGAAGTGGTTAGATGAATGTATAATTTTTCATTTTCTTCATCCACTTCCATGTTCAGCTCTATCGGATTTGATTTCTCAAGTATCATTGTTTGATTTACTTCCATTTCCCTCTTGATTTCTTCACTCTTTGTTGGTTCAGGATCTTTTTGCTTTTGGGCTTTATCATGCTTTTCCGATTGGTGGATTTTGGGTCTCCAAAGTTTCCTATAAACCAGTGGCCTCTTTATTATGGTCTTAAAGCCTTTTTTCTAGTCCTTTATCCTTAGGTTCATCTGCATGAATCGATCCCTTACATTCTGGTTCTGTCCATCAGTTAGAGAGACTTTATCATCCTCATCCATCTACTTATGCCCTTGCTTTTCAGAATGATCCAAGGGTTTTTCTAACTGTTGCTTCATTTTCTCAGAACATTTTCTGACAAAATGCCCTAATTTATGACATTTGTTACATCTTAGCTGGAAATCCTCATATTCTATTGGCTGTTTCCATGCCCCAAATTTGGATTTTAGAATGATGTGTTTAGGTAGCTCCTGATCCATTTCATATGAGACATAGAACCTTGCAAAGGCAAGTCTGGATCTATTTTTCATAGGTCCACCTAGCCCAATTGGTGAACCAATCGATCTAGCTACATGAAGAAGGATCTCATCATCCCATAGATGCAGGGGCAACCCTAGGAGTCTACACTATATGGGTATGGCACGAATGTTCTCAGTATTTGGGTTAAACTCGGGATACCATTTTTTCATAAAAAGTCCCATATTGCCAATACACCAGGGACCACCCAATAAGACATAGTCCACATCATCTTGTAGATTGAATCAGGATATGAAAAAACCCTTGGCCATGGTGGTGATAATCAAATCTCCTTTTGGTTTCCATCTGCGTATGGCCCATTTTCTAATAATATCAACATTGGGTCTAGATCCCAAAAACTTTCCAACTAGGGCTAGATTAGTTTTCTCTAGAAATCTATGCAGACATCTGTCAGGAACTTGTATGTGGGTCACCCCCTCATTATCTTTTGTACTTTTAAAATTCAGTCCAGATGCAGGAGAAAGAGGACCCACATTTTTGTCAGGAGGTAATACCTTTATTCGGTTCTCCCTCTATTATTATCAACCTAGGATCTTAAAGATGCTTCTCATGACCATAATTGTTATTATTCTACACCTCATATTGATCCCATGTCTATTACATGTTCTCATTTACAAGTGAGATCAAGGCCTTACCACAACAAGAACCTCTCAAGTTTGATCAAAATTCTAGGCAACATGATATTCTGTTGGAGATCCTCAATCATCAGTTAATCACCTTGATACATCTATATATGCTTATGAATTAACTTTTTGTTCCTATGACACTCCATACACAATTTTCCCCTCAATCTTAATTACGTGTCCTTTTATTCATTATACACATACTACTTTATATATATGGTATACATCCTTTCGTTCACTATACATACTCTGGATATTCTTTCTCATAATGATCAAATATACTTTCCAACATCTCCTAATAAACACACTTAAGGGCATCCAAATTCCCCCCTCTTCACTTGATTCTTATACCATTACTTCTTCCTATCTATACAACACAATTTTACTACTACATACTCTACCTTGCTACCTGATGACGCACTCTTATTCTACGGTTCATACTTGACTATTGAGGGTAAAATTTTTAAATGAACCTAGTGTCACACTCATCCACTAGGGGTAAATATGGCTCCTCCCATATGCACATCTTGCATATCATATCACACCATCACATTCACTCAACATTTTCACAACTTGGTTATCTTTACTCTTGTTAGATTATACTACTTACGTGTACTTTGTTTCCTATCCTAGTTGGATCCTTAGTATGTCATTATATTCTTCTATACACACATGCAAATTCACATGGTATCTTGAAATGAATGCAGGACTTTTATAGATTCTTACACGATGCATGATGCTTGACATTATTCTTTACTAGTCCCACTAAGTCTCCTGGGGGAATCTACCTTTGTTGCTCTCCTACTACACACTCATAGTTCCTATTGTTACAATATTTACTACTTCTTTTCACTTACTTTTTGATGCTCTATAAATGATTTGGCATACTATTTATCTTTTTAATAGGACAATGGTTGCTTCATGTATAGTATTTACCTTACAAGATACTATATAACCATGGTTATATATTACTTATTGTTTTCTATTGTTTAGATGCTAGGAATTTTTTCATGCTTGATCATTGTTTGTTTATGGCCACTTCAGCCTTGATTGTCTTGTGACATTGTGAGTGATGTCCCATGTATGTAACCTAATTTTTAGGGTACCTCTTGTCTTCATAGTTGTTTATTACACTGTATTCTATTGCATCCTATCTCTTTTACACTAACACTTGCTTTCTAGTCTATATTGTTTGCATATGCCTTGGTTTCCACCTTGCACATCCCATACCCCATCAAATATATGATATGTATATCCATCTTAGGTCCTCTCATTTGGGCCACATCCTCCTAAATTTTTCACACACAATGTTGATCAAAGAATACTTGTCAAAGATCACATAAGGAGTCTGCACATGATAGAAGACCAACATCAAAGGCGCAGAAGGCAAGTTTAGATTTAAGGACTTATCCAATTTTGAGCACAAGGATCTATTTTTAGAAGATGGTGTGTGGAACACATCAATGATGAAGAGATGTGTGTGCCATGCATTGTCTATATTTGGAGAAGCAGTTCGAAGAATTTATACATGGAGACAAGCTGAGAATAGAATTGACACTTCAGCTAACTGCAAGAGAACTATAGATAGCACACTTGCATGTGTGGCTATGATTATAAATGGCGTGTGGCTATTAATAACATGAAACCTATTTTTGGAATAGTTAAATGGTGAAGGGAAAGTCCCCACCCTATATATATGATGTTAGTGGCATAGTAGAGATAGATATATAGGTCAAGAGCTGGATGTATGTGTGTGTAACAAAGAATATACACATATGACTGAATCACTATATCAGATCCATACACACATTGGTATAGATTGATAATACTGTAAGAAGATTCTGTACTTAATAAAGATGGAAGATATTGGCTGTATCTAAGTGTCATTCTGTGTGTAATTGAGTAGTACATGTTAATTCAATCATGATTACTGTTTAAGCTTGTTCTTTCATAGATATGAGGGTAGCATGCATCGTAGAATGATGAATTAGTTATGAATATATACGTTTCCTCCTTCATCATGCTTGTCAAAGAATACTTGTCAAAGATCACATAAGGAGTCTGCACATGATAGAAGACCAACATCAAAGGCGCAGAAGGCAAGTTTAGATTTAAGGACTTATCCAATTTTGAGCACAAGGATCTATTTTTAGAAGATGGTGTGTGGAACACATCAATGATGAAGAGATGTGTGTGCCATGCATTGTCTATATTTGGAGAAGTGGTTCGAAGAATTTATACATGGAGACAAGCTGAGAATAGAATTGACACTTCAACTAACTGTAAGAGAACTATAGATAGCACACTTGCATGTGTGGCTATGATTATAAATGGCGTGTGGATATTAATAACATGCAACCTATTTTTGGAATAGTTAAATGGTGAAGGGAAAGTCCCCACCCTATATATATGATGTTAGTGGCATAGTAGAGATAGATATATAGGTCAAGATCTGGATGTATGTGTGTGTAACTAAATGAATATACAGGCATATGACTGAATCACTATATCAGATCCATACACACATTGGTATAGATTGATAATACTGTAAGAAGATTCCGTATTTAATAAAGATGGAAGATATTGGCTGAATCTAAGTGTCATTCTGTGTGTAATTGAGTAGTACATGTTGTTAATTCAATCATGATTACTGTTTAAGCTTGTTCTTTCATAGATATGAGGGTAGCATGCATCTATAGAATGATGGATTAGTTATGAATATATATGTTTCCTCCTTCATCATGCTAACATCTTATTACAACAACCCTAAAGAGGGACCTAGTACCTTTGTATGCACTTCAGGTGAGCGCTCAGTCTAGGCTGAGTGATGTGTCAACGTGACTAGGGTGTTATCTTGTAAATTCTAGGCTGCATCATTGGTTCCGTTGCCAGGACCTCTTTTTCAGTTATTTTCAGGATGGTTCACGATGAAGACATACTAGTTAACTCTAGCAAGTATTGAGGAATGGATACATGATCTAGAGGAAGAATATGCATGGCGGTTCAGCAGTGGATTTGAGTTTAACGCACACACTTGGGTAGAACAGAACCTATATGACATCTTATATGAGATATTTTTTTGCTATCTTTCTAGTAGAACTATACGAGTGGCTTACTGCTTATGCATCTCAGTGAAATTAGAGGTATCACGCACTTTTCTGGACACAGGAAGAATTTCAGGCCCTTTATGATGTTGATCTGATCTGGACTCGCGCGGTGGATACATGGTTTCATGGTGTTCTAAACAATTATATTCTGGAATATTCAATTTTGATGTACTCTTGCCTAGAGGTAGCTGAATTCTAGTTTTTGAGGTATCTAAGAGGAACATATTTGCAAGGTATTCTACTGGTGATCAAGATCTTAATGGTAACTTTGAACTTGGAGAGTAAATCGATGGCTAACTAAACTTCACCATGCTCAAGGATAGGAACAAGTTTGGTATTAAGATGGAAGACCTAGTGGAAGAAAAGTAGAGAGAGGAAAGGTGGCTTAAGTATAATGAGGCACGCGAGAGGGAGATAGAGAAGCAATGTTCTGTTGCAGAAAGTATGGCGTTGAGGAGAGAGATGGCTCGTGAAGGATTTACGGCTCACGTAGAAGACATGGAGCCAGAGCATCAGGAACTCCCCCATCTTGGAAAGCATGATAGAGATCCCTTCTCAGCCTCACATAGAAGTGCGCCAGTAGAGACTACTTGGGCCACAGGTGCACATCTTAATCCACCTAGTGACCTAGCCTTTGCACTTGGTTTTTTAGTATCTAGTACGAACAAGTAACCAACAAGCTAACTTGGGAAGTAGGAAAGCAGGAGTAAGTCAGGGATCAAGTACATCAATGGCAGGACAAACAAATTCAATGTTATATGGAGGAGCATTCTTAGGTGCACGTCATCCACATAGAATGTGAGCACGTAGAATGTTAGATTCACCTCTGGAAGTGGAGCCACCTCATAGATTGTAGGGGTTCAATATAGTACTACTGTCAGAGCATAGGGGAGTACATCTACAAGTCCTACTCCAACTATAGGTGGAGGATTAGGAGGTATAGGTGGTTCTACTTTTGGTGGATATGGTGGTTCTTGAGGCAGAGGGAACCCAGGAGGTTCTGGATCAGGTGGTCAAGGTCCACAACAACCACATAATATCTATATGGAGATGTCTCTTCATCTTCTGGAATATAGAGGTATAGAGGATGCTACCAAACATGTGCATATGTGTGAAATCTTGTGGCATGCTAAAGGGATCACAACTGCTGAGTGAAAGGTAAGTCAATTCACCACTACATTACAGGGGCATGCACACAACTGGTATAGGAAGTTTGACCCTGATCAAACTTGCGTGGATTATGCAGCACTAAGGGATGCTTTCTTGAAAGAGTTCCATATCCCTGAGTTTGAGCAGAAGAGTATAAGTGCGCTCAAAGATATCAAGCAAGGCACTACTGAGAGTGTATGTGAGTATGATGCTCATTTTAAGACACTTCTATCTAAGTTATCTTATGATATTCATGCTAGCCAGCATGCACAATGGTTCATTGGAGGATTGATTACACCTTTTAGAAGGGTGTTGTCACATAAGACATACATGAATCCGTGTGCAAAGAACTGGAAGTAGATTTACATGCTAAGGAAGTTGGGAGCATTGACACTGGCATTAGTCCATTTCTAGAGGCACAAATTGTAGCTATGGAAAAGTAGTTAGAGAAGTTATCATCAAACTCAGCCCATGAGATGTGCTCAAGAATTTTGTGTATAAATTGTGAAGTGGAAGGTCACACCAAGGATAGTTTCCCTCACATATTTGTACACTCATTACTGTTGGACTGTGAGATTTTCCATTTGAATCATGATGTAAGTCACTGTCCTTTATTACAGTGCATGATAAGGAAGAATGTATCTTGCTTTTGCAATATTTGCAGGTCCACAACCCATGATACTAAGGATTTTTGGTTGATTGGTTAGATCCATGATGCTATGGACATTGGAGTATGACAGACAATTATAATAGACAATTCTAAGAATAGGGATGAGCACCAGGACTGGGATCATAATCAAACGTGCTATGACAAGAATGAGGGGAGTTTTGAAGGAGGTCATGGAAGGGGATGTGGATATCATGGTGGATATGGAGGACAAGGCCGAGGTGGAGGAAGAGGAGAGTTACCTCGTAGGACATGTTATACGTGTGGATCTCCTTACCACTACATGTGCAAATGTCCTCAGAATATTGCATGTTCTTTTTGCAGAAAGAGCCATATCTATGAAGAGTTCCCAGAATTATTTGAGCATTTAAGTAAGCAGCATAAGCAATAAAATAAAGGCATTGGGATGGTTAGAATCCAATGTGTGGTAGAAGACTAGTGGATGCCCAAGATAATAGAAGGCCCTGAGGCATTGACAGTAAAGATTACTACACGTGCTGAAGTTGCGCGCACAAGAAAGGCATTGCACCAGAAGCCTACGAGTACAAAGGAGGAGGTTTTGCATACGAGGTACCCAGATCCTTCTCATCAGAAGGAAGTTTACCAGGATACCATGGAAGTGCTAAGGAATCTTCAGGGTGAGATACAGTACCTAAAGGAGTCCAAAGAAAGCATCGGAGACAATCCAAACTGATATCGATGATCTGTGCGAGAGGTGTGCAAGATGTTGCGCCAGGAGAACATTATTCCACTATTAGGAAGTTGGTTAAAAGGGAACACTCTACGTGTAAGTCTTGAGACCGGATGACAGATTCGGCATATAAATATTCCCCCTAATAGCATTGACTATGACAAAGAAATTACTTTGAATATTGTTGTGGATGGGTGGCTGTTAAGAAACATATTGATCGATACAAGTGTGGAAGTAAATGTGCTTATATTAGATGCATGGGTACAAATGGGGAGGCCTCCATTGCAACCATCATCTAATGTTTTATTTATAGAAAACCGGACTAAAGCCATGCCCATAGGAGTTTTGAAAGATGCATCTATCACTATCCAAGGGGCCAAGTTCACTGGGGATTTTTAGGTATTAGCACTTGCAGAAGCATACAATTTTCCAGCCTTGCTTGGAGGCCCTTGGTGTTATGCAAATAACGTTGACTTGAGATTTAATAAGTGGTATGTCAGCTTTGAAAACAAGGAGGAGAGGGTTGTGATACCTTTGATAGATGGAAAGTCTACACCATATGTTGAGCCTCTAAGTGAGGAGGATTTAAATAGAGTCTATGTACATGCTACTCAGGACCCATAGGTCAACGAGCCATCAAAAGAAGGCATCCTCCAGTGGGAGGATTCTCATTTTATTAGTGATACTATGAGTATTGATTGTGAAAATCAGGCTCATGGTACATATGAATTAGTAGGGCATGCGAGGTGAAAAGTGTGGTTGCACACAAGAATGGAATTCCGTTCAATTCGATGGATAGGTAGCACTGAGTACCTTGGTATATAGGGGCAAAATATCTTCATGTATTTTTAAAGGCCATGGAAACACAGTGGATAGATCAAATTAAGAGAAGAGATATGTTAGTATATACCTTATGTGGGACAACAACACACTGGTGGGTAGTCCACAGAGATACTATTATAAACTAGGAATAGATTGGAGTCAGCTTTGTCTACTAAGTTTGTAAGGAACACTACACATGCAGTAGATCTACACTTATCATGGTGATCAACCTGTTCAACATCACATTCAGCAGTGTGAGAGACTCTGGACAACAGGACAGGAAGCATTATCACCTTCACTCTACGTGCATAGATTGTATTCTATGCTACAAGGATGTGCACGCACGCTTGGTATGTATATGCAGAACTACATAGAGAAACTGGGAACTGGCCAGATTTGACTACAGGAATGATCTAGACCTTTGAAGTTACTTCTCGACTAAACCTCATGTAGCAGAGACATTAAAATTTGTCAAGCGCTTAACTATGGGAGATAATGCAAAAGAAGAAGAGAATATTCAGGAATTATTTGGTGAGACAGAGTTTGGTGCATGTTTTGAAAAGGAAGAAGAAATAGACTCCAAACTACTTGAACACGCTTGACTTGAGAAAGAGAAAGGAAAGATGGTCTACATCATGGATGACAAGGAAGCTAAGAAATTGGATATTGAACATTCACAGGGGGTGTGTGAGGTTTCAGACAGTGCAGATAAGGATATGCGCACTTACCACAAACCCATGAAGACAAAAAAGGTGAATATAAGTTTGGAGGCTAAGCCTAAGGAGGCCATAATTGGAGATTACTAGTCAGACTTGAAGGTAGTAAGAATCATTGAGTTACTCAGGGATTATCAGGACTTATTCCCTTGAGGATATCATGAACTTAAGGGCGTGCATGAATCACTTGGGGAAATGAAGATCAAACTTAAGGACGGTGCATGGCCAGTTAGAAAGAGGCCTTACAGAATGAATCCTAATTTGTGTGAAAAGGTAAAGGAAGAAATTGATAAAATGTTAAAATATGGAATTATCAAGCCCCTTGATGAGTTAGAATGGGTTAGCCCAATGGTGATCAGTATCAAGAAGGATGGACGGATTAGGATATGTGTGGAATATAGGGAGCTGAATACTGTATGTGTCATAGATCCATTCCCTACGCCATTCACTGAGGAAATACTAGGAGTTACAGGGCGTGAAATATATTATTTCACAGAGGGATTTTCTAGGTATCATTAGGTTAGGATCACTTAGGAGGATTAGGAAAAGACAACATTTACTATTAAATGGGGAAATTTTGCCTATAATGTGATGCCTTTTGGATTGAAAAACATGCTTGCTGTATTCTAGCGGATAGTTATTCAGGCATTCAAATATTTTATTCACAACTTCTTACAGGTCTACCTAGATGATTGGATAGTATATGGGCTTGTTAAAGATTATTATGACAAACTATGCTTAATTTTTGAATGATGAAAAAAATTGAGTATCTCTTTCAACATCAAGAAGTGCATATTTGCTATGCCATTTGGGATATTGTTAGGACATATAATTTGCAACGAAGGTTTTCTAGTTGATCCAACTAAGGTTGTAGTCATTTTAGGCCTGGAAGCACCTACCAGTCAAAGTGAGGTGTGTATATTTTTAGGTCATACAGGATATTACAGAAAATTCATAAAAGGGTATCTAAGAATTGCTGCACCCTTGGAATAATTAATGAAGGGGAAAGGTACATTTTATTGGGGGGAACCACAACAAAACACATTTGAGGTATTAAAAGAGAAACTTACTACCGTGCCCATTCTGCACTTTCCCTTATGGGATAAACCATTTCATGTGCATGTGGATGCTTCTCGTATGGCCATTGGCACTCTGTTAGCTCAACCTGGTGAAGGTATTATAGATCATCCAATATTTTTTTCTAGTAGAAAGCTGAATCCTACTGAACGGAATTATACAACTACAAAGTGCAAAGCTTTGTCAATGATCTATGCATTGTACAAGTTTTGATAGTACTTGTTAGCAACACCATTTGTGTTTTATATAGATCACATGGCATTGAAGTACTTAGTAAAAAATCATGTCTTACAGGGGCACATATGCAGATGGGTGCTCCTATTTCAAAATTTTGACTTCACAGTTGTCGTGAAGCTAGGGAAAAGCAATTCTAGACCAGACCATTTATCTAGAATCAATTCAGGAGAGGATGCATAGACAATTAAAGAAATAATGACATATGCATAGTTATATAGGTTACAATGTGCGACCACAGAATTAGAAGACATTTCTTTCTTTCTAGAAATAGGTATGGAACCAGAAGGAATGAAATCATTAGAAAAGAAGCAACTTGCTATACACGCAACACCATTTATGTTAATCAGTGGTGACCTTTATAAGCTATGAAGAGATGAAGTATTACACCATTGTGTACTAGAGCATGAATGCAAGGATATCATCAAAGAAGCTCATGGTGGTATTGTAGAAGGCCATTATGCAGGTGATGCGACTTCCCAGAAGATCCTAATTGCTGGATTATGGTGGGAGACACTGTATAAAGATTGTAAATACTATTTTAAGGTGTGTGATCATTGTTAGTGCCTAGGAAAACTAGGATAAAGAGATGAGATGCCTTTGAGACCGATTACTAGTGTCGAACTGTTTGAGAAATGGGCCATTGATTTTGTAGGACCTATTTCACCAGCCGCACATAGGACTGGATCATGCTATATCATTACTTGCACAAATTATATGACATGGTGGGCAGAAGCAACACCTACCAAAGAATGTATGACAACTATAACAACTAGGTTTCTATGGGAGAATGTTCTTATAAGATATGGATGTCCTTTAAGCTTGAAAAGTGATAGAGGTACACACTTTCTGAATGAGACAATTAGGATCCTATTAGATGAGTTTATGGTTGCACACCATAAAACTACACCTTACCATCCTTAGGAAAATTGAACTATTGAGGATTTCATGAAAAAAATTGGACCAAAATTTGACAAAAATATGTGATGTTAGAAGAAAGGATTGGGATGACAAAGTATCAGCTGTTCTTTGGGCATCTATAAAAACTTACAAGAGATTGAACAAAGCTAGATTGTTTTAGTTGGTGTTTGGCGTGGAACCTGTTCTTCCTATCCAATTTATGTTACCTTATTTGTACATTGCGTGCGCTGGAGGTCTAGCTGATGAACATGATTTATAAGAGTGTATCAAAAATATGATTCAATTGGATGAACACCGAGCCATAACATGATTGAGTTAGAAGCAAGAAAAGGCCAGGAAGAAGGCATGTCATGACATAAACATAAGGGATAAGAAGTTTTAGATTGGACAAATGGTACTTCTTTATGACTCAAATTTCTTGCGCCATCGAGGAAAACTCAAAGTACATTGGTTAGGGATGTATGTTATCACTTCTATACTTGAATCTGGTGCTTTTTTAGTTAGAAGAACTTGATGGAACATGGCTACCCGATTACTTTAATAGGAGTAGGCTGAAGCCCTACTATAAATAAGTCTTCTTGGTGTTTGTAATAAGGTAATATTACCATTTAGTTTAGGTTTTCAATTATGTATTTCCTGAATGTATTTCCTTCATTGTCGCTATGCTTTGTCAATTTAGTTGTTGTTTTTGTGTAATAAGCACGATTGCGCACATGAAGCTAATTACTTTATGAAGAATGTTTATGCACAAAGGATTGCACATACTTTTAGTATGGGGTGGTTGTAGTTGTCCAAGAAAAATACTTTAGGATTTGAAAGGTGAAAGGAATAAGCTGCTATGGGTGTGCTTTAATTAAAAATAAGATTTCTTCTCAAAGGTGACCAAGGATGGAGATGGATGAAGGAAAAGTATAACACAAGGTAAGTAGAGGCCATGATAGCTACCAAGAGAAGGTACAGTGACAAGGTACTCGGGCGCAGGAGCATGTGCTGAAGAGAAGTTTGTGACCAGAGGGTAGGAAGGCGCGCTAGAAGTTTATAACTGGGGCGCGAAGATGTAATGCGTGGAATAAATGGATTTGGTCAATGAATGAGAGGATACTTGGTAGGTGAAGGAGCAATAAATTCATCAAAATTTGAAAAATTTATACAAGGATGGAATGTGGATTCATTTTTTACCGTTGCAACTAAGAGTATTTGAAAGAAGAGATAAGTGTGAAGAGCCGAGTGATCAAGTTAAGGTACGAAGGGTGTGAAACCAAGCGTGAAAATCAGATCTGTGTGACAAGAAGCTTGCATCCTCAAGTAGCGAGATAGAAAAGGGTTAGGTTACGAAGTTTCCACCTAGGGCATAATTGAATCAAGCTAGGGTTTGATTCATAGAGTTGTAGAGTTGAAGAGGAGACATTTGTAAGGTAAAAATGGCACCAAAGAAGGCATCTATAACAGTAGTAAAAGGGAAGAAGAAAGTGGTCGTCGAGGAGGAAGAGATGTCACCCGAAAGCCATTTTTCATATATGCAATACCCATAAGGAGTCATTGTTGGACAAGAATGGGATTCACCCATCAAAAAGAGCAAAGTGAGTGAATATAATCGTAGGACTTCAGAGAACAAGAAGGAGCTCGATTTCTTGCTCACTGCTAAAATGAACAAATGCACAATAGATGACATGGCAGTATATGCCAATGTGGGTGAAAATATTTTTAAGAGAATTGGGGTCTATTAGTTGTATGAGCTTCCATATTTCGGGAAGTATGAGCCCTTATATCAATGGTTCAGGGTACACAAAGACTTGTTCTACTTTGCAGGACACAGATCTAGAATTTCATCTGCACTTGTCTCATCAATTACATGTCTGAATTGCACAGGAGAAGACATAAAAGGTGATATTGTAGATAAAGCCACAATTTTACAGACCAAATAGGAGTTGGGATACCTGAAGGGTCCATGCGGAATGGACATAGATAAATTAAAGAATTGTACAATTGTATAAGCTGCTGCATACCTTGTTACTAAGTTAAATGATCAGGAGCGATGGTTGTAGGTAAACACTATGTGGTTACATGTGGCACGTAAGATTTCAGAAGGGACGATATAGAACATTGTAGGCTATATTGTAGAGAAAATAGTCAAAGAAGTGTGCACATGAGGGAAGATCAACTTTGGGGCTGTTCTACTATCACTGGTGTTCATGGAGATTGGAGTATCAGATGGACCAAAGGAGAAAGTATGGGAATACCCCATGGAGAACAAGTCCCTAGCTGAAAGATTTAGCAAGTACCTATGTAAGGGGACCATGATAGATGAAGTAAAGAAAAGGGCAGAGAAGTGGTATGATAGGCTCCACATGGAATTTGGGGAAGATTGGCGCATCCCAAAGGACCTACCAGTAGTGGTAGGGAAACAAGTTTAGTTTTTTGTATATCAGCATTTCTGCATCGTGCACTTCCCATTGAAAGATGGAGTCTAGAGCCCTTGGTGCAAGTTGCCTTACCCATTCACTGCAAGGTATTTCCAAACATCTGTTCATAGATTTATAGACACACGCATACTGATCTTCAATGTAGATAAGGTAGATTGTGATTACCATTTGCTGAGGAAGAAATATGTGTATCCTAGTAGAAGTGCCTATACAAAGAGGATTATTTCAGAGGTATTGAATATCGAACCGATAAGTTTTCCTGTAGCAGATGTGGGGGCAACATTGGTGTATCTCCTATTAAAGAAAAAAATGGAGAATAATAAATATGTGGAAGGTGAGTTCGCACTTCCATCACCACTAAAGGGAAAGCATACAATGGAGAACATCCCATTGCCTAAGCCCATAGAGCCAATTGAACTAGAGGATGAGGAGGAGTGTGAAGATAGTGGTGGTTTAGAGCATAGGGGTAGGAGACATCCTACAAGTCAGAGTGAAGCTGAGCGCGCTATTACACCACCTTAGCCATAAGAGGGGGATGATGAGGACCTGAATGTAGTCTAAGAAGAGCACATGTTTAAAAGGGTATTCAGGAGAACAAGGACCCAAGGTACTACTCCAACCACTGTGTGCAAATCAACCTGAATCTCCCCACAAAATGAGGCAACCACATAGAGAAGGAGGAAGATAAAGTTGAATAAGGAGGCAGAAGAGTCAGAGGAAAGTCCACCTATTTCTATTACACGTATAGAGCACACAGAAGAACATGGGGAGGCATTAAAGGAAAAAGAAGATGAAGAGAAAATACCAAAGGAGATAGTTGTAGAGGATACTTAGGACATAGAGACCTAAGTCCCAAATTTGGAGTCTAGAGTTCCTAAAAAGAAAAGGTTTAAAAGGACAAGTGGAGAGCACATTCCACTAGCCATGGGGTATGTAGAGGACGTAGGAAAAATTTTCTACACCTGCTTCCAAAGCACGATCACACAGAAAGATTTATTCGGCTGGGAGTTGATGGATGAGGATATGACGACTGTGTGCACAAAAAAGCAACTATCATGGTCAATGCAAACCCACATGGATGAGTCTAAATTTTATGTGTGTGAAGAGTCATGCATTTTGAGGTGACTGAAGAAGGTACCTTAGGCTAGACACATGATAGTAAAGCCTATTGTCATGTCAGATGAGCAGGTCAACAATGCATTGCTGAAAGTTTCTACTGAGGTGGCTATAAGAAACATGGAAAAATATGCCACAATCAAAGCACTGTGCAAAGAGTTGAAGGTAGAGGACACAAAGATAGTGTGCATAACATAGGAAAGGGACTTTGTGCATAAGAAGAATGAGGTGTTCATAATCATTGCAGAGGAGATTGGGGACAATGTAATCAAAGCAAGGGCACACTTGGAACCCAAGGTACCACAAACATTTCCTTCAGCGATACACTATGTGGGAAAGTTGGTGGAATTGGTGCTTGAAGATGAAAATCTACGTATGTAAGCACCAGAAAGATCAGAACAAGATGCCGAATGAGAGAAAGCATCTGTGATGAGAAAAATCATATCTTATGAAGGGATGTTACAAGCATTATAAGAAGTATTGAAGAAAGTAGACCAGGCTTTAAATATATTCAAAGCTCCAGAGGCGCTCATCAACATCAAGACCTTAGAAGAGAATAATGAGGTCTAGAAGGTGATGAAAGATGAGACATTGGGCCACACAAAAAGGTTGTTAATGGTTAAACAGAAGTGCGAGGCCCTGACAACAACACAAGAACCACACAAGATGTGGCTAGAAGAGCTTGGAAAGCTAATTTCTTAGAAGATGGACCTTTTAGAAGGAATAATGACATCAATGTTTAGTGTTGTGTTGGTTCTGAAAAATGAGAAAGTAGAGATTGCTCGAGATGAGTTGGAATACATTGCTATGGACATCCCAGAAAAATTAGAGCAAGCACTCACTAAACGACAAGTTTTGGAGGCTGCAATAAAAGAGGAGTATCCAGTGATGATACTACAGACTGATACAGAGGAGGTTACCTCATAACTACATAGAAATTAGTTATTTATCCACATTCTTATTCTTTCCTTCAAATTTTGGAGATACCCATTATAGGGACGACAATGCGATTAGTGTGGGGTAATGTTGATTAAAGAATACTTGTCAAAGATCACATAAGGAGTCCGCATGATATAGAAGGCCAGGATCAAAGGTGCAGAAGGCAAGTTCAGATTTCAGGACTTAGCCAATTTTGAGCATGAGGATCTATTTTTAGAAGATGGCATACAAAACACATCAACAATGCAGAGATGTGCGTGTCATGCATTGTCTATATTTGGAGAAGCGGTTCGAAGAATTTATGCATGGAGACAAGCTGAGAATAGAATTGACACTTCAGTTAACTACAAGAGAACTATAGATAACACACTTGCATGTGTGGCTATGATTGTAAATGGCGTGTGGTTATTAATAACATGCGGCCTATTTATGGAATAGTTAAGCGGTGAAGGGAAAGTCCCCACCCTATATATATGATGTTAGTGGCATAGTAGAGATAGATATATAGGTCGAGAGCTAGATGTATGTGTGTGTAATAGAGAATATACACATATGACTGAATCATTGTATCAGATCCATACATGCATTGGTATAGATTGATAATACTATAAGGAGCTTCTGTACTTAATAAAGAAGGAAGATATTGGTTGAATCTAAGTGGCATTCTGTGTGTAATTGAGTAGTACATGTTGTTAATTCAATCATGATTAATGTTTAAGCTTGTTCTTTCATAGATCTGAGGGTAGCATGCATCATAGAATGATGGATTAGTTATGAATATATATGTTTCCTCCTTCATCATGCTAACATCCTGTTATAAAAACCCTAAAGAGGGACCTGATACCTTTATGCACTTCGAGTGAGTGGTCAATCTAGGCTGAGTGATGTGCGAGCACGACTAGGGTATTATCTGGTAAATTCTAGGCTACATCATTGGTTTTTTTGGGACCTCTTTTTTAGTTTTTTTCAGGATGGTTTGTGATGAAGACGTACCGGTTAACTCTAGCAAGTATTGAGGAATGGATACATGATCTGGAGGAAGAATATGCATGGTGGTTCAAAAGTGGATTTGAGTTTAACGTATGCACTTGGGTAGAATAGAACTTGTACGCTAGCTTATATGAGAGCTTTTTTGCTATCTTTCTAGTATAACTATATGAGTGGCTTATTGCTTATGAATCTCAGCGGAATTGGAGGTATCACACACTTATCTAGACACAGGAAGAATTTAAGTCCCTTTATGATGCTGATCTGATATGGACTCGCGTGGTGGATACATGGTTTCATGGTCTTCTAAATAGTTATATTTTGGAATATTCAATTTCAACATACTCTTGCCTAGAGGTAGCTGAATTCTAGTTTTTGAGGTATCCAAGGGGAACAAATTTACAAGGTATTCGCTGGTGATTAAGATCTTAATGGTAACTTTGAACCTGGAGAGTAAACCAATGGCTAACTAAACTTCACCATGTGTAAGGACAAGAATAGGTTTGGTATTAAGATGGTAGACCTAGCGGTAGAAAAATAGAGAGAGGAAAGGAAGCTTAAGTATAATGAGGCACGTGAGAGGGAGATAGAGAAGCAATGTTTCATTGCAGAAAGTATGGCGTTGAGGAGAGAGATGGCTCGTGATGGATTTACGGCTCACGTAGAAGACATGGAGCCATAGCATCAGGAACTCCCCCATCTTAGAAAGCATGATAGAGATCCCTTCTCGGCCTCATACAAGTATAAGGTACACATATTTTATCTCATTTATGCTATCAAGTATTCACTCAATAACATAAAGTGGAGGAAAATGTTGAGACAAAATCTATACACTTGGGTACACTTCTAGGTCCTAAAGCATACTGATGTATACATGGTGTTGGCTCCCGAAATTACACTTTATAGATTGAGAAGTGATCCAAATTTTGAAAAACCTTTGGAGAATTGTGAATATGAAAATATTGTCATTAGGAGTCGAGGATCTATTCAATATTCATCCAATGACTTGATTCTAAAATAATGATTATGAGGCACCTTAACTAAGGGGGCAGATTGACCCTGCCACTTTTGGCTCTGCCTGAACTAAGGTGAGAGGACCCAAGTATGACCTAAATGAGGGAATGATCTCCTTCAAGATGGGTATGCATCAATTTGAGGAAAATGCAGCCATGGATACAATATGTACTTGTAAGATTTGTCACTTAAGTATTGTATCTAGTCAACACATCAAATCCATGTCATTATAGATAAACAATCAGATGATTTATAGACATCATCTCTATGTAAAGGATAAGTCAAGAGAATTTTGATGACACTTAGATACTGATCTTTGTATATTTACAAAACTCACTTCATGATGAATATTTGTGGTTGTGGTTTTGTAAGGCAAGCACATGCATGATATATAAGTTTGATATGCTTGTGAAAAAGGGGGATGGTCAAAAATTTCTAATTAAAGTAGAAAGATGGAAGGTAGTTGCTTTTGTGACTTTGATATGTCAATATTTCAATGGAGAATTCATCCAATATTTACTACAATATTCTGAGCACAAAATACACTTATAACAATTCTTGACACAACATTTACATTCATTGATACCCAATGTACACACATGTTGCTAACAATCTTCAAGATCCTAGACACAAATCCTTGAGCCAAGAGATTTGATCAAATTCTTATGAATTTTTCCTCATACACCCGTAATACCCTTAAGGGATGACAAAAATCCTTCAAAATAATGTTGCTACTAGGATTTTACAACTAAACCAAAATAATGCAAAGAACATCCCACTTCTACAATATTCACGTAGTAACCAAAGGAATGCAACATCTGAGAGTAATATTTGTGCATTACACAAATTAAACTAACATGAGTTTACTTGATCATACATTCAAAAAATATAACCGTAAAGTGTGATTTAAAACAAAGAGAGTCTATTCATATGATTTTTGGTAAGGGGACATAAAACAATTCCTTCAAAACCTGCTAATGGATATACAATGCAACAACCTTAGAATATTATCATAGACTTAAAAAATTATATAAGTGCACTGTAAAATGAAAACTAGAGCTAAAACAAACTTATCAACAAAATGCCACTACTACCAACCTCTAGAGTGAAGACAAACCCCCATTGTTTATAATAAATTCCTCAAAATATCTTCCCAATTCCCTTAAAAATTTCTAAGAGAATTAAGAGAAGTGAATAAGAGGATAAACAATTTCCCAAAATGGAAAGGAAAATCCTCCAATTGAAAAGATTCATTCCTTTTGTTATGAGCTAGATGGATGATGTAATATGATAAAACATGAGGGCAAAAGAAGAATATCCTTACATCCTTTTAACAAAAATTTGTATTTTAGAAAAACTGCATTATGTTGAGATGGGTCATGTAATCAAATGGTTACATAATTATTTCGCTTATGATTAAATAAGTGAAAAGTCTATTTTGAAACCTTCCTTCTTACTTTCCCAATCCTCTGGGTCTAAATTCACGGGACACTTCTCCAAAATATACCTTGTCTTGTCTAGGTAAGCATCAAATATTTCAAATAATTGAATGACAAACTATTCATCAGGACCTTGATGATAGTGGAAAATTGTTTCTTGTTTGGCATTGATTTTACCAAATACCATGGAAACACTTTTACCATTTTTTACCATTTTAAGTAGCTTTACGGTTATTCTTTTGATTTTAACAAATATCTATACAAAAAGTAAATAAAAGGATTTAGGTTCTTCTAGCTTTCGAAGAGCATAATACCTGAAAAGCTTAACCATATTATCTATATCTTCTATTTTAACTTTTTTCCTGCTACTTGCTCCCAGTAAATTATCGAGAAGAGAATGAAGTGCATCAATATATTCAGATTCCTTCTCTCTTGCTTCCCTAAGATTATTTATACAATCCTTTAAAGTTTCAACCCTCAACTTTGGAGCATTATGATACTCATGTTGGTTTCCTATGGAATCAGGTGGAATAATACCCTCATTAAACATATCATCCTCCAAGCTCAAGAGGGACTCTAGTATGGGTATTATACCCTTCCAAATTTGTTGTTCATACTCACACTTGTCCAACAATGCTTTGGTTGATTCTATCTTAGTACTGATGTGGGAGTAATTACTCACACAATATCTTATTATCTTATCTCCTATGGTGACTAGGTTATTTTCCCATTGTATGGTGAACTCCCCGTTTTCCTCTCTTAATATAATCATAGGTGATTTCAAGGACTTCAATCTGCCCTATTTGGGGAGTCTTGGCCAATTTTCTGTTCAGATTGATCAAAGCCTTTTTTTTGGCCTCTAAGTCCTTCTTGGTTTCCTTAAACTCATTATTTTTTGGAAGACTCCCTTGAATGTAACAAAAAAATAATGCTTGATATCATCAGTGGCGGGCTTTCCCAAGGGAGTACTTGTAATCTGGTAATTATATGGAGCCACCGTGGCCCTAAGTATACTAGATTTGGGAGCTGAAATTTCCACAAATATCTCTCCCTTCTTACTTAGACACGTCTTGGACATGAATCTTTCCTTCTTGGATGGCCTAGAGGGGTTAAGTGTGGAAATATTTTCTAGATCATCTTCATCCAATTGAATTACCACCTTCTTCTTCTTTGGGAGAGAACCCTCTACCCAGGTTCCCATTGGTGATCCCTATTCCTTGGGTGATTGTAGTACTAAAGTTATGGGGGAAATTTCCATGGATTTGAATGATGAAGGAATTATAGAAGTGCATTTGATTTCCATATGAATTTTACCCTATGGAAAACCCTATTGTATAAGTTAAACATGGTCACCTAGTTCCTTTATCACCTTAGGTTGATTATTTACTTCTTCCTCTTTCACACTTGAACATGGTTGGGTGCTAATATCACTTTCTGATTATGTCGAAATCCCACACAATTCTTCCCTAGAGGAAGCATTTTCACACTGAGACTCTTGGTGAGCTATAATAGCCATATGAAATTGGGCCTTAGGGAATCATAATTAGTTCAGTGCCTATGAGATCCATTATACTTATGATATTTTAGCACATCTCCCACTATAGTCTCTTATGCATGTAATTGTACTATTGTTTCCTCAATAGGCCCATTGGTGGGATGAACCATGTGCCCAACACTTTTCATTTACCTAGCTACTTTAAAAATTGGAGTCTCCTCAAGGGTAATATCAACTCTTACCTCAAAATTCAAATTAATTGGTTCCTCATTGAAAGTATGTCCCACTATCCGATCTTATTTAATTTTTTGTTGAGAGGGTATGGCAGGGGGTGTGGGAATAATTACAATTTTTTACTCTATACTAAGAGAAACAACTTACATTGGTAGGGAACTAGGGCTTGGTGGATAGGGGTTGATTCTATAAGTTGTGGAATCCCTGGGGATTGGGTAATGATGGGTGGAGGTACAGGAGTACATGGAACAACTGTCTCCTTGACTGTTCCCAACTTTTCCAAATAACCCATTTGTCTACCTTGGTCCTCTTTCTTCTTCGAAGTTGAATTTTTTCCTTCTCCTCATCTAAGTTATACTGACTTGTATCATGTACATGTATCTCATGGGGAAACTTGGGATGATGTATCCCTTTGGATATATTTGAAGCATAGGTTGTCAAATTATATTTCCCTTTCAGCTCCAGAGCTGATGCTAGAACAACCTATAGGGGAGCAATAGAAATAGTACAAACCTTGTTCATATTTCCTTTGAGTAATTCCTCACTATGTTTTGTTAATTAGTAAAGTGAAGTCCTAGTCTTACTGATTTGAGAACTCACATTATCCCTTTCCCAAGCTGATTGTAACCTCTTAAAAGAGAGTTTTGTCCATTACTTCCCCAAAACATCCCCACATGTATGAATTTTATGATATGGGGGAAGAGTGCCATCAATTATTTTATCGGTCCTGCACTCTCTTAGCTTGAAGGTGTTTTGATGACTCACATCTACTGACAACAAGAATAACCAATTTAGAGACCTTTTGATGACATTGGTAGTTCTGTTATGATTTAAACTCCCTTCATCCATCTCCCAGTTGACTGTTGGTAAGGGTCAAGAGGTAATTCCATCCCTTACATACTCATAACTGATTACGTTTTCATCATCCTTCAGGACTTCTGGAACCTGGATGATTATGAAATCTATCATTTGGGAAAGTGTCATCCTTGAATAGTACCTCTATCTAACCTCTTCCTAATCCCTATAATCCATCCAAATGTCTTCATAATGAGGTTCATGTTTAATCAAAGTAGAAACAACATTCTGCACAATCTGTTTTATGTCATATTAAGGTTTGGCCTCAAATTTGTCCAACATGAACCTACCCATTTCTGGTTCCAGCAAATTTTCCTTCTAGATATTTGGGCAAGTATATTTTCCAATGCACATAGGAAAATTAATAGGGGACATGAGATGCTTACAAGAAATAATTTGATGTACTGGTATTAGCTGCCTTACCATTTCCATCAGCACCCATTTATCGTCCACATGCCTAAAGAGTATGTAAGGGTTCCCTTCAAAACCACTAACCTTGATATAAGAAAAGGTCTAGAATTTTATTAAATAACATCCATACTAGGTAATGACCTACTTAACATCCTGATAGAATCTCTCCACCCCCTAGTTAGTGAAAGAGGAATATCACTGGTGCAAAGAACACATCAAAAACCTTTCTGAAAAACATAACATAATTTACCAGGTTCAAATGAGGAAAAATATTGAACACCCTGGCACTATCGAGGTCTCCTACTCTGTGCAAGCCTTGGAAAATTATATAGAAAGTAATATTATAAACCAAGTATGACGACATGAAAAATTCCGCTATACCAAACTTCCCTTCCCTGGAAATTTGAGAAAGCACTACCATCTGTTTCGGAATTTGTTGACTTATCATCTCATCCCAAGGGAGAGGTTTCTTGTTTTCCAAGATAATATGAATGAACTGGAACATCCACTCATGGAAAGGGTTTGTGGATTCCAAACTCATTAGTCTTCTTAACAGTGTAATCAAGTCCATGATTTCTTCTACAAAATCACATCTTCTTAATCTTTAGGGAAATATAGTGATAGAAACCCTAGGTTTAACCAACCACTTTTCATTCAAATAATTATTCCATCTTCCTTCATGAGCATCCCAATACAAATGTACTGAATTCATAGAGATATTACCATCTTTCCACTCTGGTGGGAAACCCAACATCTTGTAGAAATCCTCCTTCTTGATAGATAAAACTAAGGCTTCATTCCTATTATGAAATTACTTGGTTATGGAGTTGTAATTTTGGGCACAAACCCATACAAGTCATGGGCATTGTACAACAGGGGAAAAGGTAGTAGCAAGGTCAGTATGACTATTATCCACATGGGTCATGGCTATACTTCTTTCCAAGGCATGCAATCTCTGCGTAAATTATTCTAATTTGGCATTGAGGAAGTCAAAATCTCTGATTTTATCTAGAGGGGAGTTGAGACTAAAAGTTTACTTTAGGGAGTTAAATAAGATCTTCATGGCTACAATGGATTTCACAAAACCCCCTAGATTTCTCAAAACTCTAGCTCAAGCTTTCTACTATAAATATTTATGTGAATAAGAGAATCAGTTCATTTACCCACTCGAATCAAACTCTAATTTTATCTTGTAATTTGTAGACTGACAAGAAATCTTCCTAATAACCACCAAAATCCTTCATTTGTTTATTTAAATGTGCCTTTTTCTTTCCTTAGGGATTATTTAACACTTATAAACTTCAAAGGTTTTAGATGTAAAGTGTGATTTAAACACTAATCTCTCATATTTATTGCCCCTAGATCCTTGCATTAATTGTGTTTGTGGGATATTTTTCATAATTCACTACCTTTTATCTTTTTAACCATTGTGATCCATGCTGTCCCATCTCTCATGTGATCCTACTGCATGGGTTGTATAACCCATCTATTTATGGCCCGATTCAACTCCTTGATGGTCCTTGGGAAAATATTACAAGGGGCACATGTGTAAAGCTATAAAATGCGAGATGTGTTTCCTCTTCTATTTACGGATTCTCTCCACGAGCTTTAATGAATCAATGTGTATTGCTGGGTGCTGAGAAAATTTTGCAAGTCACATCCACAAAAGAGATGTTAATTGTAATTTTATTTTACCATCCCCTCTTCTGATATTCTGTCACGTACCCTTTTGTATCAAGACCTTGGGGTGGGAAAACATCTTACATAAGCATAAACACACCAAGGGTAAAAATTGTTATGTGTACTTTTTATGCGACCCTCAAGATTTTATCGAATCATTTTACCTTAATTGTCTTCGGAGAGGTACTTGTATGTTGCATAATATATTTTAATATAATACTAAGCATTCCTGTTATTAATTCTTTAAATACCACTTCCTTCATAGTTCCCTAACAAGGAATGGTAAAAAAAAATTAAAAAATCACAAGCACGACACACACAACATGGACAAACACATGGAAAAAAAAGTCCCCCCAAGATAATTTTAGAAAGGAACAAAAATAGACTGGAACTCAACCAAGACTAGGAAAACATATCTACGAATGGTGCCTGGATTTAACAATTAGAATTACGGACATGAATAATGGCTCTAGATCGGGGATGGACTCCCCTAGAAGGTGTCTGAAGAACCAAAAATATACTTATGGAAGAGAAAGACTAGAAACCTATCCATTGGGAAACAAATTCTCAAAATATGGTGATGAGTTCCATAAACATACCAAATCACATGAGTAAATTCAAAAAAATATGGCGAGGAAGAATCTAGAAACAAACAAAACAACACAAAGGAAACTGAAAACAAGGGAGATTATAAAATTTAAAATAATACAAAGACATACCATTTAATCAAGGAAATGTTTTAAATTCCTGCCATTGAAAGGAAATTCCATTATTTCTCCATTCAGGAATCTTAGGAAAAATTTAGTCACTGATTCCAACATCTATTGAGTAAGGGCCCATCCAAAGGGCATCAAATTTTCCATGCTAGCCCTTATCCTCATGTCTCCTATCCCAAAATAGTACCGGGTCTTCCACATGGAAAGTTTGAGGAGATACCTTCTTATCAAATACCTTATTAAGTGTTTCTCTAAACCTAATATGCTTTAAATAAGAATATCTCCTAGTTTCATTCAACTTAATGATTTGATTGATCCGTGCTTCATAAGGGTTAACACAATCTCCATCCTCTAGTTGTTGTATTAATTGGTAAGCAGACAACTATAAATGAAGGGGAAAAAGAGCTTGCATGCAATAAACCAACTCAAATAGGAATTTTCCAGTAGTCCTCTTTGTTGTAACTCTATTAGCCCAAAATGCAAACTTGAGTTTATCTCCATATTTCCTCTTATTTACTTCTAATGTTATTTGGAGTATCTTGAGTGAATTCTTATTACTAAATTCTACCTGCTCATTTCCTTATATATTATAGTTAGAATCATAAGTAAGGGTTATCTCATACTCATGGAACATTGTAGCCAAATTTTTATCCCTAAATATCATGACATTATCAACATCCAGTTTAATAGGAACACTAAACTTGCTAATTATGTGATTAAGGATAAAATACATAACCACTTGAGGAGTTGCTTTCTTGGTGGGAATAGCTTCAACCCACTTGGTGAAAGAATCATTAGCCACCAATATCCATTTATTTCCCATGCACAAAGGTTATGACATTTCACCAATAAATCTAACCCCCATTACTTAAAAGGAGCATATATTAAAACATGTTATAAGGGAAGATATCCAGAAGCTCTTAATCTACCAGAGAAATGTTGGTAGATATCACACCTTCTAACCATTAAAGCAACATATTTGAACATGGACGACCACCAATAGCTAACTCTCATAATGTTTTGAGCAGTAACCCTTCTAGTAAAATGACCCCCACACAACCCTCCATGAAATTTATGAACCTCAACAAGAAACCCTCTGGACTCTTCCAAGCCACTCCATGGTCTATGAAGATGTATTTCTGGGACACTAGTTTGAGAATTCTTTTATAATTTTTGTCTAACCTTTCAAGATAATTCAATTTTTTGAGATAATACACAATGTTTTTATACCAGGATGAAAAACTCAACTTTTCATGGGTACATTGATCATTATCTTCAACAATGTAAATTTCAACGATATGCAAATTCATCTCAGCCATCAATCTTGCAAGACCCATACCACATACCAACTTGGTGGTTTGAATATCCATGTCATATTACTATAGCTTGTTAACCCATCTACACCTTTTTATAGATAAAAGATGTTTTCACCGTAGTGTGAGGCACATAAACTATAATCTTTGAACTTAGAATATAAGGTCTAAAATTTTTAGTGGCTTTTGACTAGAGTGAAGGATTTCTTTTCCATGACCAAGTATTTCAATTCAAACCCTTGTAGAGCCTTGCTGAATAACTCAATTAGTTTCTCATGGCCTCTTCATCCTTTTACAATAATACAGAAGCAATAGTAAAGTCAGAAGAAAAATAAATTATTATAAAATCCTTTTTGTAATCGGGTTTGGCTAATAAAGGGGAAATTTTAAGTGCCTTATTTATCTCTTTGAAATCCCGAGTTGCTTAGTCACTCCATTTGATTACCTTATCCTTCTTTAACATGCTAGTAATTAGAAAAGTGATTTCAAAATTTTTGAACTAAATCTTCTTACAAAATTAATCTATCCAAATAAATAACGGATGCCTTTATTAGACATAGGGATGGAGATTTTATCAATGGTTTCCACTCTTTCTGGATCAATCATGACCCCTTCATGGGACACAATGTGTTTGAGTAATTTTGGCTTCTGTATATTGAACTAAAACTCCTTAGAATTCAATGAAATGACAAATTCCCTGCATCTAATTAATATTTTTCCTAAATGCATAAAATGGTCACCTCTTTGTTCAGAAAATATTGTAATGTCATCTTGATATACAATGATGAACTCTTTGATGAACCCTGAAAAAGTGACGTCCATTAATTTTTGAACCCTACATTCATCAATCAGAAAGGCATTTTGACATATACGTAAGTACCTAATGGAGTGGTGAATGTAGTTTTGTATTGTTCTAATTCATTAAACATGACCTGATTGTACCCTGAAAAACCATCCATAGTAGACAACATTTCATACCCCGTTACATTTTGTAAGACATTATCCATGTTTGGAAGAGGATAATTATCTTTGAGTTAAGTCCTATACAAATTTCTGAAATCAACGTAGAGCATTATATCCCCATTATTTTTTCTTACTAGAAGTAAATTAGCTACCCATGAGGATTACTTAGTAGGTTTTATAATGTCACCATCTCATAGTTTTTTTAATTCTTCTTACATTTTGGCGGAGATGATATGGTTGATAGGTTTCTTCTTTTTTCTGAAGGGCTTAGTGTAGGGTTCCAATGATATCTCATGATGGGAAAAATTCTCTCTAGAGGATTTTATTTTAGAATAAGATAAAGTAAGGCATCCTGATACCTTTTTAGTAAATGGGCATAAGAATTTCTTTCTTCATTATCCACTACTTCCTCACTCTCATCTACTTCAGCCTCAACAACTGTAGGGGATGTTTCATTATGAACAGGATTATTGTTTTTAACAATCAAATTCTCCTTGAACCCAACATATTAAAAATATCACTTCCTATGCTCAAGGATCCTTAATAACTCAAAAATGGGAATTGTGACCTTTATCTAGCTCAATATTTGGGCCATGTCACACACACTACACTTGGAAATGGGCGTCTTAGAAGGCACCGTAACTGCTTTGTCAGAAGGAGAAAATTATTTTGTAGCAAGGATATAGGATGGACTATTTGGATTAGGTTAGTTTACAAGGTTTTTATTCAACATATTTTTCTTGTGAGCATATTTGGGGATATTCAAAATATAGGCATAATAGATTTGTTTACATGGAAAGATACATTAATTTGCCTATTCATTAAGTTTTACCCCTCCTAATAAACTACAAAATTGATCAACAATTAGCGATATTACTTTGAAAGAACCCCACCCTCATAATTTTTAATCATCAATGCTCTTAAAGACACAAATTCATGATTAGGTTTCTCAAAATACTGATCCATATCAACATCAACATTAAATTCAACAAGGAAGGAACTGACCTTTTCAACACACATCTAGAAATCAATTACGTTCCTGGCATAAAGGAGGTCAGTAAGATGAAATGGGATCACAATTCATTTTACATTCTAACACACAAAAATAATATACTTCATCATTTCTATCCTCTGTAATTTGATCATAGGGAACATTGCACAGAAAAACTTTGTCACATAAATCAATGGCATGTTCTTCTTCTACTACAACTACTCTTCCCACCAAAGGGTTAAGGACTACTTTATTATCTTTTAATGTCTTTTGTTTACCAATGTGACCCATAGGTCCCTTTCCTCTATCCTTTCCCCTAAATTCTCCTTTGGTGTGATTATCAAACCTATTGTGCCCATAATTCTGATGACAACCTTATGGATTGGGAGATAACCCTTTCTCATCCGTGTTAGTTTGTAGGAAATTTCTTGAACAACACCTACCAGAGTTTTAAAAACTTCTTCAAGGTCAACATATTTTTTGGTCTATGCATTTTTTGGGTTAACCAATTTTATGCCCTATCTCTTCGGTGGTTTCCCAAAAAATTTCATATTATTCTCAATTTGGATATCCATGGTGAAAACATGCCTAAAATTTCAAGGATTATTATCCCTCAGGTAGTAGGCCACCTTTTTGTAAAATTCATCCAAATAATTAATAAGGAAAGACTCATCATTGGGCCTTATATTATTAGGAAACCTTGTCATGGTTTTGTTAAATCTAGTGTTGAAGTCTTGTACATATTTATTTTCATTCTTCTTAATGTTTTCAAATTTAGATAATAGAAAAATTGGATTTGTTCTATCACCATACAAAACCCTTAATGAATTGGTCATTTCTTTCCATAAATCAATTGATCCATGACAAAGAGATCTAAACCATTCACGAGAATCTTCTTCCAGAGTGTGTAAAAAAAGTTCACATAAACATCATCAAATTAAATTTTGTAATCATCCATCATATTTTGAAATGGCCACAAATTGTGACCACCAATGACAATATTATTACCTTGGAATTTAGAAAACCTTATTTTTACCTCATTGGGAACCTCATTAGGATAAAATTCCATGCTATTGAAATTTTTGTTTCTATACGTATAAATTCTGAAAGGTTCCCTAGGACGAGGATTGACCATGTTATCTTGTGCTGAATCTTCAAATGGAGGATGATCAAACCAATGCTGGATAGGGGGTTGTTGGATCAAAGGAATATGATCAAATTGATAAGTATATCTAGGAGGGATAGATTCACAACCCAATCCCCTATTCTCATTGGCAAACAAGAAAATAGGATTAGGACATTTTTTTACAATTTTGGGATCAAGGCCTTGCCTAAATAAGGAGTATAAATTGAAATTGGGGATATGTGATTCAGAGCTATAAGATGTGCTAGAGTAATCTTAAACTAATGGGATATCAAGCTTAGGAGCTTGAGCACAACTATCTTTCAAAACTTGACTTGTCACATGCTTCTAGATCCAATTTCTTCTTTGTTGTACCCCTTCTAACTCTAGAAGCAGCTTCTTTGTAGGGTCAGATTTAAAATAAGATATTAGTCCTTCCATATTATAAAATGGAGAATAAATCAATAAATAAAGTTAAGTGAAACCAATCTAACCAAGATTTATCTTGAGGATTCATAACTAGAATATTAAATTTTAGAAATAATTAGAGTTAAATCTAAGAGGAATATTATATATTACTTACAAGACAACTAACAATTGTGAATACTAGAAGATATCTATTGAAAACAAAAATATGAATAGCTCATGCTAAGAAAGCAACATACAAATAAGTATTCCTTTTGAGAAGACACATGCTACAAATATCAAAAACATAATTGAGATAATAAATTTTCTCTGATAATGGTGCCACTTGGGTGTTTGATCCCAAAATTAAAATTTAGGGATTAAGTAGTGATCGAGAGTCCAAACAACCTTTAGAGAATTTTGAATATGAAAATATTATCATTAGCAGTTGAGGATCTATTCAATATTCATTCAATGACTTGATTTTGAAATAATGATCAGGAGGAACATTAATTAAGGGGATGACTTGACCTTGCTACTTTTGTCTCTTCCTTAACCAAGGTGAGAGGACCTAGGGATGACTTGAATGAGGGAATGATTATTAAAACTAAGTTTCCTTCAAGATGGGTGTGGATCAATTTGAGGAAAGTGCAGCCATGGATACAATACGTACTCACAAGAGTTGTCACTTAAGTATTGTACACAATTAACACATCAAACACTTGTCATTATAGACAGATAATTAGCTGATTTCCAGACATCGTCTATACATAAAGGATAAATCAAAGAACTTTTGATGACACTTGGATATTGATCTTTATAGATTTACAAAACCTGCTTCATGATGAATATTTGCGATTGTGGTTTTTTAAGGCAAATACATGCATGATATATAAGTTTTATTTGCTTGTTAAAAAGGGGGATGGTGAAATATTTATAAGTAAAGCATAAAGATGGAGGGTATTTCATTTTTTGACTTTGATATGTCAATATTTACATGAGGAATTTATCCAATATTTACTGCAATATTCTTAGTGCAAAATCAACTTAAAAAATTCTTGAGATAACATTTACATTCATTGACACCCAATTTATACACATGTTGCTAACAATATTTAAGATCCTAGACAAAAATCCGTGAGCCAAGAGATTTGATCAAATTATTATCAATTTTTCCTCATACACCCATATTACCCTTAAGGGATGACAAAAACCTTCCGAAATAATGCTGCTACTAGGATTTTACAAAAGAACTAAAATACTCTGAAGTATATCCTACCTCTACAATATTCACGTAGTACCCAGAGGAATGTAACATCTAAGAGTAATCTTTGTGTATTACAAATATAAAACTAGGATAATATTGTAAAAAATATTATATTTCCTTGATCATATATTCAAAAGATATAACAATAAAGTGTGATTTAAAAAAAAAGATTCCATTCATATGAGTTTTGGTAAGGGGAAATACAAAAATGCCTTCAAAACATGCTAATGGGTGTAAAATGAAACCATTTTATCATATTCTCATAGACTTGGATACTTACAGAAATGTAGTTTAAACTAAAAACTAGAGCTAAAATAAACTTATCAATAAAATACCACAATTGCTGACCCCTAGAGTGAAGATAAACCCCCACTCTTATACTTTTTTTCCTCAAAATATCTTCCAAGTTCCCCCCAGAACTTCCTAAGAGAATCAAGAGAAGTGCATCAGAGGATCAAAAATTTCCCAAAACAGAAAGAAAAATCCTCTAATTGAAAATATTCCTTCCTTTTTTATGAGCTGGATGGATGATGTATTATGATGAAGCATGAGGGAAGAAGAAGAATATCCTTCAATCCTTTCATATATATTTTTTCTTTTAGAAAAACCACATTATGTTGAGATAGGTCATATGCTTAAATGGTTACATAATGATTTCCCTTATGATTAACAAAGTGACAAGTCTATTTTGAAACCTTCTTTATTACTTTCTCAATCCTACGGGTCTACATTCACAGGTCACTTCTCCAAAATATCATGTCCTGTCCAGGTAAGCGTCAAATATTTCAAATAATTAAAGGATAGACTATTTATCAGGGCCTTGATGATAGTGGAAAATTATTTCTTGTTTGGCATTAATTTTATCAAATTCCATGGAAACACTATTCCCCCCCTTTTATTATTTTTAGTAGCTTTGTGGTTCTTTTTATTTGGACAAATATCTGTATAACAAGAAAATAAAAGGCCTTAGGTTCTTCCAGCTTTCCTAGAGCATAATCCCTTAAAATACTAACCATATTCTCATATATTTTTCTTTAAGTTTTACCCCGCTAATTACTCCCAACAATTTATTGAGAAGAGAATGAATTCCATCAATATATTCATCTACCTTCTCTCTTACTTCCATGATTGTTTATACAATTATTTAAAGTTTCAACCATAAACTTTGCAGCATTATGATACTCATGTTGGGTTCTTATGGAATCATGGGGAAAAATCCCATCCTTAATAACTATATCATCCTCCAAGCTGGCGAGGGCTTCTAGTTTTGGTATCATACTCTTCCACATTTCATGTTGAGCCTCACACTTTTCCAACAATGCTTTGGTTCATTCTATATTACTACTGATATGGGAGTAATGTTTCACACAATATCTTATTATCTTCTCTCCTATGGTGACTAGGTTATTTTCCCATTGTATGGTGACATCCCCTATTTCTCTTAAATAATTTGATCTCTTGATATCATTATAGGTGATTTCAAGTAATTCAATATGCCTTGTTTGGGGAGTCTTGGCCAAGTTTTTGAATAGATTGGTTAAAGCCTCATTTTTGGCCTTTAAGTACTTGGTTTATTTGAATTCATCAATTTTTTGGAATGCTCCCTCCACTAAAAAAAATATCATGATTGATCTCATTAGTGGAGGGAATGCCCAAGGGAATCTTTGTAACCTGGTAATCAAATGGATCCACCTCCCCCTAAGTATACTAGATTTGGGAGCTATAATTTTAACAAATCTCCTTCCCTTCTTTCTTAGACCCATCTTGGACATGACTCTGGCCTTCTTAGGTGGCCTAGAGGGGTTAAGTGTGGCAATATTCTATAGGACATATTCATCCATTTGAATTACAACCTTCTTCTTCTTTGGGAGAGCACCCTCTACACAAGTTCCCATTGGCGGTCTTTTTTCATCGGGTGATTGTGGTACTGATGTTATAGGGACAATTGCTAGAGATTTGGAGAATGAAGGAGTTGCAGAAGTGCTTCCAATTTCCATATGAATTTTACCCTCCAAAACACCTTGTTGTATAATTTAAAAATGGTCACTTATTTCCTTTATCACCTCAACCTGACCCTTTTCTTCTCGCTCTTTTGCACTTGAAGATGGTTGGGTTCCAATATCACTTTATGATTGTATTGAACTCCCACCAATTTCTTCCCTAGAGTATGCATTTTCAAACTGAGACTCTTGGTGAGATGAATTAGCCATATGAAATTGGGCCTTAGGGACTCCTGTAATTACTTCAATTCCTGAGAGAGCCAGTATACTTGTGATATTCTTAACCTCTTATAGCACATCTCCCATTATAGTCTCTTACACATTGAATTGCACTATTGTTTCCTCAATAGGCTCATTGGTGGGCTGAACCATATGTCTACTTCTTTCCATTTCCCCTGCTACTACAACATTTGGATTCTCCTTCAGGGTAAGATCAACTATTACCTCAACATTCAACTTAATGGGTTCCTCGCTGAAAGTGTGTCCTAATCTTCACTCTTATTTACTTTATTGTTGAGAGGGCATGGAAGAGGGTGTGGGAGTATTTGAAATTGGTTACTCTATAGTAGGTAAATAAAATTGTATTACGTGGGGAAATTGGGGCTTGGTGGATAGGAGTTGATTATACAATAGATATAATCCATGGGGATTAGGTAATGATGGGAAGAGATACAAGAGTACATAGAACAACTGTCTCTCCAATTGTTCCAACTTCCTCCAAATCAACCCATTTGGCTACCTCGGTCCTCTTTCTTCTTCGGAGGTGAATATGTTCCTCCTCCTTATCCAAGTCTTATAGACTTGTCTTAGGAACATGCATCCCATTGGGAACCTTGGGCTAATCTCTTTAAAGCATAGGTTTCCAAATTCTATTTCCCTTTCGGCTCTGGAGCTGATGCTTGAACAACCTGTAGGGGAGAATAAAAAATAATATGAACACCAATCATACTTCCTTTGAGTAATTCCTCGATATTTTTTGTTAATTAGGAAAGTGAAGTCCCTATAGACATCTATAATTTGGATGAAGAAATTTAAATACTTAATTTACGCTAATTACGCCCTTTCCCACAAATTGGTGACATATCATTAATAATGCACCTCTTCTCTTTCAGCCCCATTAATTAATTACATTATGCTAATTAGTTAACTCTTCTATTAATCAAAAGATCTAATTAACTACCTTATATTAATTATCCCCCATTTCTATCTAAATTAATTAATTAACTTTCTCTCCTATTAGGTTAATAAATCATCATTTATTTGATTAAATTCCTCTCATATCTTAGATCATACTAATTTTCTTCTTAAAAGCTTCTATAAGCTTGCACATACTTATTAATTAATCACCTTGATTAATTAATACACCCCCATTAATTCCCATGAGTCACTAGAGGAAAAATTAAACTCTAATAAAGAAAACTCAACCACTCTAAAACCATGCTTATCCATGATTAACCTAGCTTTGCTACTATCCTAGATACAACAGGATACAAAGATTCTTTAAAACCAGAGGGTTATATAAAGAACCCTCCTCCTACCTTTATTCTTACAACTTTACATGAATATGGATAAATATAGGAATTTTTATTCTTAGAGATCTTTCCTATTAGTGTTGAGGATAGGTA